>MASP02000280.1:0-89898 GCA_001693025.2 Colletotrichum lindemuthianum | reverse complement strand
GAGGAAATAGTATAAAAGAGTGAATAGTAGTTATATTCTTATAAAGAGTGTTGTTGTTAGTTCTAAAAATATATGCTAAAAGAGGGTAAAGTAGCCTCTTTTATAGTACTACCTTTAATTCTAGAATATTCTAATGATTACTAATTAGAATATTCTAGTAATAAAGGCTTACATCAGTAATTACGTATTATTACGCGTACTGAAGTTAGTTACAGGTAAGTACCCTGTAAAAGAAAGAAGTAGAATATTCCACGGAATATTCAGCCTGTAGGTATAGTACTACTATAGGGTTAACACCTATAGCCTAGTATTTTAACACCTCCTCTTTTACTTTATAGTAGTAAAAGAATATAGGGATAATGATAAAAGTAAAACTCTAATATCTTTAGTATTATAAAGTACTAAATAAGCTTAGAATATTTTGAAAATATCTATAAGGGCTAAAAGGCTAGAGAATTTACAGTATTCTCTATAAGTAGGCTTTAAAGGATTCTCTATAAGCTTTTCAGTTGGAAGTGTTATAGGTTTCTTTATAAGAGGTAGAGTAGAAGGTATAGAAGGTCTTCTAAAATAGCTATAGGTAGTATTCAGTATTACTATACTCTTTTGTTTACTCTTTTGAGCTGTTTTAACCTCTTTGATAGATCTTTTGGTAGATCTATTAGTAGATCTTTTCAGTTAATCTACTATAGAAGTATCTATAGATTTAGAGCCTTTTTTAGGTATTTTAATATCTAGATTTTTGGAGACTCCCTTAGGCTTCTTTTTAAAGCCTGTAGGTAAATGCTCTTTTTTCTTTTTAGCGATAGGTAGGTAAAAACCTTGCTGTAAATTCAGAGCAGTTAAGAGTTTATCTTTAACGTTATAGAGAATGTTACCCTTAATATGACTCCCTCTGTTATAGAATATAATTCCAGAAAAGATATTAACTGGAAATTCTGGAATATAGAGGATATTAATTAATTTAATAGTATTTATAGAATCCTTATAGTAAATAGGAAGTTCTATAGTACCAATACTAGTGGGGTTTACAGAGCCTCCGTCTGTAAATATAGGCTGTAGGGTCTGTGGGGTTTCTAAATTGGTGGAAAATTGGATACTATTAGTAATATGAATAGTAGACTTTATATTATATAACTACCGATTTTTACTATTCGATTTAACCTTAGGAGGTTTTTTCGAATAATTTGAGTTTTTATTAAACCCTTTAGGCTTCTCTGTTAGCCTAAAATTGGTATTAATAAATACTGAAAAAATAGCGTATTTAGTATCTAAAAGCTTTATAGTTTTAGAAGCTTTAATAGCTTGGTAAGTCGTATAAGGTTGTTTTTTAACCTTTTTAGAAGAAAGCCTAGGGTCATCTTGAGAAGATTTATTAGAAGGTTTCTTCCCTTTAGAAACTTTCTTTAACCCTTTAGAAGACCTAGAGGAATCTTTCGAAGATTACTCTATAGTACTAAAGTAGTTTTCAGTACTATTAATAGGGTTTTTTAATCCATTTTTAGATCTTTTGGTTATAGCCTTATAGGCCTCCTCAGTTTTAGAGAAATTGAATAATATTAGAAGCTTAGAATAGAGCTTCAAGGAGCAGAACCAGGTAAACCAGTTTTCAGTACCTAATAGCCTCTGTTTTTCAGGCATTAAACAGCCTGTAACAGCCTTAATAAGTTTAACTATAGCTAATAATATAGCGTAAAGGTAGCTGAAAGGTATATTAAAATAGCTAAGACTTTAGCTAAGTAGTTAAGGCTGAATACTACTTGATAGCTAAGTAGTATTATCGATTTCGGAAGTCGATTCAAACAAGTCGAATAAGTACCCTATAAAAGAAGTAGGATACTGGTGTAATAGTAACTCTAGGGTTACTGTAAAGCTGGAGGAGGCGAATCCGGATAACTGAATATATGCAATATCGTTATGTTGGATATTGTATTAGCCGGAGAAAATAGTTGAAATTTTTCGAGATATTATACTTAATGTAATTATTGAGTTTCATATGAATTAATAAATAGAATCTCGAGTTTCGATAAAGTAATATATCGAATAAAACCTTAGGCTTATAATCTGTAGCGGAGTAGGTAGGGTTGAGACCTATATCCAGTAAAGTGATACCTTACGTTAAAGATATATATACTAAATATTCTCAAGGGAAGAGGAAATAGTATAAAAGAGTGAATAGTAGTTAGATTCTTATAAAGAGTGTTGTTATTAGTTCTAAAAATATATACTAAAAGAGGGTAAAGTAGCTTCTTTTATAGTACTACCTTTAATTCTAGAATATTCTAATAATTACTAATTAGAATATTCCAGTCATATAGGCTTACGTCAGTAATTACATATTATTACGCATACTGAAGTTAGTTACAGGTAAGTACCCTGTAAAAGAAAGAAGTAGAATATTCCACGGAATATTCAGCCTGTAGGTACAGTACTACTATAGGGTAAACACCTATAGCCTAGCATTTTAACAGATAATAATATTCTTCCTCCATAAGTAGTTAGTAACCTATTACCTTAAATATTAAAACCTTATATTCAACTACAAACTTTAAATTTTATAACTTATAGGTATATAGTTAGTTTACTACCTCCAGAATCTAGCTAAAAACCTTATTTTATAGTATATCTTATAGCTAAGAAGCAGTTAAATTTAATATTCCTACTTACCCTCTATAGAAAAAGTATAATTATAATATCTAGCTTACTGTTTAGAAAGTTAATTAAAAAGGTAGTTAAAAGTATTATTAATAACGGTATTATAAATATGATTTAATATAATCCTATTCTCTATAAGAAGTATAAGCATTTTAAATCTTATATTATTAATAAAATTAAAAATAAATATACTAATAGGGTATATAAGAAGTTAAAATTTATAATCTAAAGCTTTAGACATTATAGTAAGCTTGAACTTTTATTGTAATTACTAATAATTTAGCAAAGTAGCTTATAGTTAATTTTAACTATAGTTTTAATTTTCCTTATATATAGAAATATAATAATATAACTCCAAAATATTATATAAACTTACATCTAAGCTAATATAAAGCTTATAAGGTGTATTATAACTAAGTTATCCTTATATCTTAAAAGGTAGTATCCTCTAAACTTTATAATAATTATTATTAAGCTACTTTATAGCCTTACTAAAGCTGGAACCTACTGGTAGGTAACTTACTTTATATACTATAATAAGAAGTTATAAATAGAAACTTTAATATATAATCTATATCTCCTTATCTTATATACTTAAAATAATATCTTCAGCCTTATTAGTATATAAACTAACAATATACTCAGTCTCTCTAATATAGTATTCTCTTACTAAAAAATAAAAAGCTTATAAAGGTTTCATTTAAAGTAAAACCTAAAATTATACTTTTAGAGACTATATTCCTTACGTTTAATAGAGATATTCTATCACTCTATAGTAATTACCTCTATCTTCGCTAAAAGTATTAAAAGTAAAAGCTAGTTCTTATTAATATATATGCTACATCTAAGGTGCTAAAGAAGGTATATATTAAAAAAGCGTATATATAGTATATACCTTACCTCTATATACTAACTGGAGGCCCTATTTAACCTCTTATATACAGCGTAAAAGCAATAATCCTTAAGTAATAACGCCGCCACACTTAATAAATAACTTAAATAGTAAATAGAATACCTTAACTGAAACCTTCACTTTATACTACTTAACCTCTCTAAGGTGTATCTTTACGCTTTTATTAACGGCTTTTTTACTAATAATACTAATCTTTTATCTTAACCAGAATTTGCAATAATTTTAGGCTAAGAGACTATAACTAGTAATAGCCAGTTTAACCTCTACAGCAACCTTATATACTACTTATCTACTAAAAATAAGAAAGTTACTAGAAGTATATTTACCTTCAAAATCTATATTATAGTAGCCAGTATAGACTTCACCTATATTATAGCTATATTACTTAAGAAGATCCTTAAGTATTAAGAACTCCCTTAAATTCTAACTATTATATATATTAACTTATATTTACTTTATAAATACCTTATAAAGCTTAATACAACTAAAAAGAAGTATCTAATAATTAATATTATAGCATTAAGGTAGTTATATAAGTATTATAAGCTTTATAAGATATAGTAAACTAATTAAGATAATAATATTACTAATATCTTTATAAAGAACACTCCAAACTGCATCCTTGAAAGATTTATTAATTTAAACTATATACCTATTCAAATAGAGGAATAGGTAACTTAAGCAGAGTAAATAAATAGGTATTTAGATATTATTTAAGCAAAAAGATATAAATCGCAAAAGGTGTTTTCTTTTTCATATAAATAAATAGGTATCAGAGTATATAATAAAAAGAAAAGTTACCAGTATTAGTTACGTTATACTATAGGGTATATAGTAATTATATATACTGCTATATATATAGCGGCATACCTTCTATAGCCTACTAGCTATAGATACTCAGTATCTGGTGCCAGCCGTAGCCAAATAGTATAGCAATTAGTAAGCAATTACTATACTATAAATCTAGAGCCTTATGTAGCGCTATATACTATATAATATAGAGATAATAAGAACCTAAAACCAGAATACCAGTTTGCATCCATATAATAAAATTATATACAGTATGCAAATACCCTTAATATAAACTAACAATAATATATATATAATATATACCTTACCTCTATATACTAACTGGAGGCTTTATTTAACCTCTTGCATACAGTATAAAAATAATAACCTTTAAGTAATAATGCCGCCACACTTAATAAACAGCTTAAGTGGCAGAAAGATATCTTAACTAAAACCTTAACGTTATATTAATTAACCTCTCTAAGGTATATCTTTACTTTTTTATTAATAGGTTTTTTACTAATAATATTAATCTCTTATTTTAACTGGAATTTATAATAATCCTAAGCTAAAAGACTATAACTAGTAATAGCTAGTTTAACCTCTATAGTAACCTTATATACTATTTATTTACTAAAAGTAAGAATGTTACTAGAAGTATACTTACCTTAGAGATCTATATTATAGTAGCCAGTATAAATTTTACCTATACCATAGCTATATTACTTAAGAAGATCCTTAAAAATTAAAAACTTCCCTAGATTCTAACTATTATATATACTAATTTATACTTACTTTATAAATACCTTATAAAACTTAATATTACTAAGGAAAAGTATCTAATAATTAATATCATAATATTAAGGTAGATATATAAATACTGTAAGCTCTTTAAGGTGTGGGAGATTAATAGAGATAATAATGTCGCTAATATTTTTATAAAGGGCACTCTAAACTACACCCTTAAGAGATTTATTAACTTAAACTATATAACTATTTTAATAGAGAAATAGGTAACTTAAGTAAAGTAGATAAATAGGTATTCAGACGTTATTTAGGTAAAAGGAAATAAATTATAAAAAACACTATTTCTTATATAAATAGATAGGTATTAGAATATATAATAAAAGAAAGGTTACCAGTATTAGTTATACTATACTATAGAGTATGTAGTAATTATATATACTGCTATTATTAAGTTAACTAGGCACTAATGTGGCAAAAGCTATAATAGTGGGTGACACACCAGATGCCCCACTTTTTAGACTAATTAATTAAGAGAGATTATCCTACAGATTAATCCTAACGGCATATAGTATATATATATATACTATAACGTAGACTTAGATATAAATAATTAGAGACCACTAGTTATAACCTAGTTATAATAAATAATTAATTATAATATTTACTAGTTATAAACTAATACTAATTAGTAATTTAACTACTGCTAGTACCTATTACTACTACTTAACTGTAGATTAGCAAGAAATACCTAAAGAGATAAGATTATAATACTTCCTAAGGGATCCTATAGATAGCTTCTAAGTAGAAACAGGTAACTTAAAGCTATTATAACTATATACTACCTTAAGAGAAATTATTAACGCTATATCTATAATAGAAACAGAAGTAAAGATAACCTTATAATAACCTATTTACTTAATATTATATTATATCTACTATATAATAAAAAGATAACTTAGATTAACGTTAATTTAAGGTAGTAAATACTAAGATAAAGTAATAAGATTAATATAACTAAAAAGAAAGAATCTATTATAAAACCTACTATCTCTCACCGCTACTTTTTAATATCTTATATATATATAACTGATAAGAAATAAGAAAGCATTTTAATAATAGCAGATATAATATATTAGCAACTAAAAATAATATACTAAAAGCGCTCTTTCCAATATAATATAGAATAAGTAAAACACTTTAGTTAATATATCTGCATCTATAATACAGCTTACCTAACAGTCAGAACTTAACTAATAGAGAGATAATAATAAAGAAAAGAGGTATTTATTTTATATAATAAAGAGACCCTAAGAATAATAAGAAGTATATAATTAGTAATATAAAACTAATATATAAATATTTCAGATTTGAAACTAAATAATAATATTAACTTATAATTTTTTCCTCTATATATTTGATATATAACTATAGCAGAAAGATATTCTAATCAGGATCCCCCCAGGATATAGCGAATTATTAGGATATTATAACTAACATTAAGATAAAAGCATCAAGAAACTATTATCCCTTATTACTACCTATAAGTATCTGCTGATTATTTAACGAAATATTAATAAAACTAACATAACTATAAGTAAAAACTGATAGATATTAAGATAAATAAAAAAAGGAAAAAACTAATCCTGACACTAATATCCACTTAAAAATAAATATATACTAGGAAAGTCTTTTAGATATATTATACCCTAAAGAAAAATAAAAAGAAAGATATATATACTAATAGCAGAATTAAGAAATAAGATGAAGAGAAAATAATAAGATATAATATAAAAGGCGGATTATTTAAGTTAAAATAAGGTAATATATCTAACTAGCTAATAATTATAGCTTATTCTTAAAGCTACCCTCTATAGTAATAACAGGCTAAAAGGTAATTACCAAATAATATAGATATAAGTAACTAACAATATCCTTAAATTCCCACTTATTATCTCTATCCAGTATAGGTAGCATATTTATATATTAAAAAGCTAAACTAAGTTACTAATAACCTTAATAATATTACTATTAGATTATAATCTGCTTCTACCTCTAAAGTAAGCTTCTATAAAGTTGCCACTAATGTATGCTAGTTTATTACTAACATTATCAGCAAGAAACAGTATCTGGCAAATTAATACAAATTCTAAATAGGAAGATATTTATTAGGTTTTTGCTGAAAGAAGATATTTACTTAATAGTAGTAATTTATCTAATAAATATATATACCTCTGAAGCTGCAGCTTTTAGAGAAATATTTATAATTAATATATAGTAAAGTTATACTAACTATAGATATTCTTCCAGCCTGATACCTTAAATATATCTTCCTCTCTAGATTCTATTAATAGCCTCCGTAAGGATATAAATAATAATAGTATTCCTACAGTGAAAGTTAATAAGTATAAGAAGATATTCCGACGTATAGAAGTAAAGATACTAATGGGGATATACTAAAAGATTATATCTTAGTAATAGGGTGAAAATATTAAACCCCAAATAAATATTAATAATAATATACTTAATAATATCTTTATCTACAATTATATCCATCTATAGAAAATATAAAATATCTATTTTGATAAAGTATAAGAAGCTTACTATATTAACTTTAAAGAATAAACTTTAGAGTATTTTACTAATATAGAGAGAGTATTAATATAAGCTTTTAAAAACTACCTTATAGGAAATAGTATATACTTCTAAATAGATAAGAATATAATTAGAGAGAAACTAGTAGAAATTCTTAATAGGAAGATATTAATAAGATAGATAGTAGAGAATATTAAGACTAACTAATAAGAATACCTAGCTTTTAGATAAGAGATTATAAAAGATTCTAATTTTATTAATAACCTCCTGAAAGTAGAAGGTTTTATTTCTATTAATTAATAACCCTTAACATCCAGAAGCTTAATAATAAAAATAGCTACTCTATAGTTAATACTAATAATATTAATAATAAAGATAATATTAATATTAAGCCTGCAGCCTACAGATCTAGATACTTATATAGATATTAACTTCCAAAAACCAAAAGAATAATTAGTATTACTAATAAGGAGGAAAAATACCTAAAGCTAACTAGACTCCTAAAGCTTTATATCTACCTTAGAGAGAAATATTAGTTAACGCTGAAATACTATATTCTATTTAACTAACTTTATAAGAAAATTAAATTATTATTTTGTAAAGCCTATAGAATAAATAATAAATATACTAGAGAGAAATATAATATGTTTAAGGATAAAATATAGATATTTATTACTAAATATATTAGCTATAATATTAGCTAGAATATAGTAGAAAGAATATTTAATAATATACTAGCAGGATAAGTATATTTATACTCTAAGATATTAATTTTGCTAATTTAAGATAACCTCTTAACCACTTAGATAGTTAGAATAGTTAAAGATAAGTTTAAGATACCTATAGTCTATTTTAGCTACTATAGAAAATAGAAGAATATAAACCTTAATATTTTTACTGAAAACTATAAGTATACTAATATAGTTAAGATATTCAGAGTAATAATAATATTAATCAACTTTCTTTAATATATCTATCTGAATCTATAAAATCTACAGAAGAAAATTAATAAGGAGATATATATAACTATATACTAAATATATATTATAATTAATATATTTTATAATATTATTAGAAAAGTTAAACTAACTATTAACAGGCTATATAAATAGATAATAAAGATACTTAAAAGTTAAAAACGATAGCTAAAATAAAAAGACTAAATATATTATAGATTATAACTAATTTCTTACAGACTGTATATATAATAACTAAGGGCGGAATTAATATTTTAACTGCCTTTAACTAAATTATCTATAAAACTTACAGGATAAAAATACCACCTTAGAATAGTTTCATAAGAAGATATAAGATAGAGATATATAAGGTAAGTATTAAGTATACTTAAAACCAGCAAATAAATACTAATTAATAAAGTATACTCAGGAGGAATATAAAGTTACTACCCTATAGTTTAAAAATATATTTATTATAAAGATTATATAAGTAGAGAAGATTATAATATATCTTAATAATACTAACTTTATAGAGAAGACAATAGAGGAGGTGAAAGATAATATAGAGGAGATATTAGAGGATAACTTTACAGCTATCTACTTTATTATAATAAATAGTAAGGAGGAGACTATTAGCTTTATATAACTTATAAAGATCTTTTAGAATTATACTTTTTACTACTTAATAACTGCTAATAAATTAGAAACCTTCCTAACTTTATAATATTTAGAAGTCATTTTTAAAGATATCCTTCTAGATACTGAAGTAGACAAACTTTCTACTAGAGATATATAATAACTTAAAGTCCTCCAGAGGATCCTCCCTAATATCTTACTAGATAAGATAGCTCTAAGGATATATATTAAATTTAGAGATAAGTAGGAATTTATAAGTTTTAATATTACTAAGGTATCTCTACCTTTTAGAGATATTAACTTTAATATTATACTTATAGCTATACTATTTCTACTAAATCTTCCTAATATAAACTGCCTCTAAATATATCTTAATAATCTTAATAATAAAATTAAATAAGAGGAAGTATTATTACCTATAGAGAGATATAATAGATACTTATAGTTTTTAATATAAGAGGATCCTTATAATAAAGCTATTAACTTCCTTATAGAGATAGAAATATAGTAACTTTATAAGAAATCTAGCTACCTTAGCGTCTATAAGTTAAATAATATACTTAAGAGAGTGGGTGAAGCTATAACTACTAATAAGATTATAGTAATTATAAAAAACTGCTACTCATACTAAATATATAGTAAGATACTATACTAATTTAAATTCAGCTTTAAGGATAACTATAAGTTTAATATAGAGATTATTATTAATATTATATATCTTAATAGTAATATATTTATATTATATACTATTAATATCCCTATAATATTTACAGCTGTAAGGTTTATAAGAAATATCTCTATAGAGGATATATAGTATATACTGAAAATATACTGAATTAATATATACTAGAAACCTCTAGATAAAATTATTACTAATATAAGATATAACTTTATAGCTAAAAGCTTTAAGAGAGAAGCTAACAGTATAGATAGTAAGGTAGAAATTATACTAATTAAAACTTATAATAATATTAATAAAGTTAAATATTACTATATATCCCTATAAAAAATATAGAAGATTATTTAAAATAAAGTACTAGAGATTAACAGAGAGGAGATATTATAAAATACTATTAAAGTTATTAATAATATAAGTAGCCTAAATAGCTTTATACTAACTCTGCTAGTTTTTAGAGTATATCTATATTTTAACTTAATATTACTACTATCTCTAGATATAATAAATTATATAATAGCTATCTAGAAAGTAATAAATAAGATATATAAGATTTATACTTAATAGTAAGTTTCTAATACTCTAAATATATATAATAGTTTATTAATAGCTACTATTTACTATTTACTATTATAATTGGAAGTATATATCTACTATAAATATTAAGAATAAATAATATTTTTTAGACTCCTCTTAGTTAATAGTAAGATATATATTATAAAGGTAGATAGTAAACTTAGTATCTTTAAATTTATAATAGTTAAGTTATACTACTAGCTATATAATAAGGAAATAGAGAATTAAAATTAGTATGATAACTAACTGCTAGATAGATATCCAGAGGAGAAAATATTAATAATAATATTAATAAAGAGAGACTAAGGAGATAAGAATAACTATATAAAAATATAAACTTCATTATAAAAGCTAACTTTATAGATAATATTTACTATAATATCTATTTAATAGCGAAGGAGGTAGAGATATTTACTAAAGCTATTAACTTTCGCTAATATAGCTTTATTTAAATACTAGGAAGTTCTTTTAAGAGATTATATACTATAGAGTAGGATACTTTACTAGTAAAAAGTATAATTCACCTTAAATACTTTAACATCTAAAAATATAATAGTATAAGGATCTTTAGCTTCTACTTTATTAATAAGGTTAAAGGTATAAATAATATACTATATAAGAAGCTATAATTAGTTATTAAGAGCTTTAATAACTAGGGGAAGGTTAATATCCTTATATAGTTACTAATAATCTAATAAATTAGCTACTATCTATTATTAGCATTATTAGTAATACTTAAAGAAGTTTCTCTTACAGAAGTTTACCTCTAAGATATTATATAAGTATATATATAAGTAGAGATAATACTAAATTACTTTATACTAGCAAAGCTACTTTTAAGTCTATAAGATTTATATCTGGAGGATATTATTATTATTATTATTTAATTATTATATAATCTTACGAAGTTAGATACCTATTAGTATATAATATACTCTAGCTACTATAAGGACCAGCTGCAAATAGAGACCTTATTATATAACCTATACTTTATAATCTTCAGACCTAATAACCTACACTTTAAGATGGTAAGTATCTAAATAAATAATATCCTTAAACTCTACTAACCTAAATTTAATAATAAAGAAGAAGAGGAACTCCAGTAAGTAGAAATCATAGCTAAACTGAAGTTAATACTTATATAATATAAACTTCTTATATTTAATAGAGATATAAATACCCTAAAGAATAATAGTAATATTATCCTCACCCAAAAAAAGATAAAGTAAGACGATTAAGCTTATTAATTATATATCTAAAACTATAAAGTTAATATATATTAAAAAATAAGTATAAAAAAATATATTACCTCTGTATACTAACCAGAAGTATACTTTAACTTCTCTATATTAACCTAATATTAAAAACTAATAGAGAAAAATATTAAGAAACTTAATAAATACCTAGTATAGCAGATAGACAATCCTGGGAGAAACTTAATATTTATCCCTACTAATATTAAGATAATAAAGCTATATATTTTTATTAATAGATTTTTCACTAATAACAGTAATATAATATTCTAGCTGGAGTTTATCACTATTCTAGAGATAGAAGAAGTTAGTAAGAATAATAAGGTCTTTAAACTTAGAGATAATATTATCTATTTCTCTTTTACTAAGTTAAAGAAAGTTATATATAGTATATTACTATCTAAAGTCTATAGTATAACTGCAGAAGTTAATATAAAATATATAATATCTACTACCTTAAGGTAAGTAACTAAATACCTTAAGATACTAATAAAACTAATAGTAGTTTATACTAACTTCTACTTCTTCTATAAGTGTTTTATTAAGTCAGATATGACTAAAGAGAAGTATTTTATAAATAAATATTATAATACTATAGTAAATATATAAAAGAACGAAGATCTTTAAGATCTAATAGATTAACAGTAAAAATAACCTTACTAACATTATAACTAAAATATCTAATAACTAAGCTCTTAAAGTATTTATTATTATAAATAAAGTAATTATAAAGATAGAAGGATAGATTACAAGAGCTACAGAGGGTAATAAGAGGAGAATATAAGAATAAAGAAAGTAAATAGAAGATATTACTATAAGAGGGCCTTAAGGTATCTAAGTAGTAATAATTAAAAGACGCACTTTTATAAGTCAATACTATTTATAGTATTTAGTTAGTTTTTAGTATACCTAAAAAGATAAATAAAACTAATAACTAGTTTTTATATTTAATGCTACTTTTTGTATTTTATACTATTTTTACGTTTTACGCTATTTTTATATTCTATGCTATTTTTGCGTTTTAGGCTATTTTTACGTTTTATACTGTTTTTACGTTTTATTCTATTTTGGCGTTTAACGCTATTTTACGCTTTTGCTATAAAAGAGAGTCTTACTGATGTTAGGTTAACTGGGCACTAATGTGGTAAAAGCTATAGTAGTGGGTAATATACCAGAAACTCTACTTTTTAGACTAATTAGATAAGAAGGATTATCCTACAGATTAATCCCAATAGTATATAGCGTGTACGTATACGCCATAATATAGACTTAGATATAAATAATTAGAGACCACCGATTACAATCTAGTTATAATAAATTGATTGATTACGACGTTTACCAGTTGTAAACTAACAGCTATATATATAGTAGTATACTCTCTATAGCCTACTAGCTATAGATACCCAGTATCTGGCGCCAGCTATAGCTTAATAGTATAGCAATTAGTAAGTAATTACTATACTATAAATCTAAAGCCTTATATAACGCTACACGCTATATAATATAGTAATAATAATAACCAATTACTAGAATATCAGTTTACACCTATATGACGAGAGTATATATAGTATACAATTACCCTGACAATTAAACTAACAGTATATATATATTTCAAACATACATATATTTATAATAAAAATATTAATACATATATTTATATTTATATTTTTTATAATTAAAGACAGATTACATTCATAATTTAAATTAATTAATAAACTTCATCTCTATTAAGTATAAATATTATATAAATAGTTTAAACTGCTTAATTCAACTTTAGTATTATACTTCTAATAGTAGTAAAATGCTATAAGGTACTAGAATATTCCATAATATATTATATATAGTAAGTATATTTTAATATTAGTATATATAGTAGTATAATATTGAAAGTGATTTCACTATACTACTTACTATATAAGAGAAAGTCCAGTATAAAAATAATATCTAGATTTTAATAAAGTATTATATTGCTACTATAGTATATATAGATTTAAATTCCCCATATACAATATTACTACTAATCGTTATTATTAATTAATATTAAGAATATTTATAATATTATAGACATTAGCTGTCATTAAAAGGTATTTAGTTTTAGAATACTAGATATTAGCTATATTAAAAACTAATTTAAATCTTATATAACATATAACATTTGTAATTTATAGTTAAATAAAAAAAATACAAATACATTACATGTATTTGTATTTGTAATGTATTTCTTTTTGAAACAATATAAATACAATACATGTATTTGTATTCTTTGTAATTGTGGAGAAAATACAAATACATATATTTGTATTTGCTGTATTTATATTTTTGAAATACTCTGCTACTTGGTATAACAATATTCTATATAGTTCCTTATAAGATTTTACTTTTACTATATCTTACTAAAATGTATTACCTTAATATTACTTTTAATAATATCTATAATCAGTTATATTAAAATAAGGACGTTATTTCTATGATTTATTTATAGAAATATTTATACAAATCAGAAAATAAGAAGGAGGTATTTACTTCCTCATATTCAGTAGGAATTTAAATCTAAAGACTTTATTCTTACTTTAAATATCTATCTATAATATGTCTTTAAGATATTCTCTATAAGGCTTAATATTTATTCAATGAAGAAGGTTTAAAAACTTTCAAAAATATTACTACTAATACTAAATATATAGTATTACCTCTTTTTAACTTATACTTGCTCTTCATAATAACATTCACTTTGACTTTGCAGTTATTATTCATATCTTCGACCTTGTAAATAGTTATTCTATTTTCTTTATTATTAATGTAGCTATAATGTCCAATATTACTTAGTTTCTACCTAATATTCCAGTAAGGTTAATATAGAAAGCCTTGAATATATGCTAAGTTAATATTTACCTAAACTTACTTAATTATATTTCTACTAATATTAAAATAAACTTTTAGTGTAAAGGCTTTTACTAGGAAGCTAAAATAATAAGCTTAACTATTGGAATTATATCTTTTAAGATATATAATAGCGTAAATAAGGTAGAATATTACTATATCTTTCTTTATTATATATATGAAATCTACTACTAAAAAAATCTATTATTATTCTCAGAATATTGATTACCTTTAGGCTACTTCTAAGTTAATAAATAATACCGTCAGTTTAGAAAATCTTATATTTATACTTTTTGTTTTTCAAGTTTATTTCCAGCTTACTAAGAATTTGACTTTATTTTTGTCTTTAATTAAATAATCTAGTAGAAGAATAAAAATATCTTAACTATAGATCTAATAATAGTAATAGAAATAAAGGTCAAGATTCCCCTTAAGAAATTTTACCTTTCCTAATTTTATTTTTTTATTATTCTTAGACTTCTAAATACTTTAGAGATACTAGAGAATAATAATATTATTCGCCCTTATATCATATATAATATACTACTTCTCTCTAATAAGAATAAATATATTAAATATTAGAGAATAATGGGATTATTTCTTATATCCTGAAAGGTTTTACTTCCTTAAAATAACCTCTTTTAATAAGAAGCTAAGTAAGAAAATTAATTTATGGCTTTCCTTATAGCTTAGAAGAAGGTTAATTGAATTCTATCTAAATTCCTCTACTAAAAAGAAATTATTATTACTTTAGGGTTTCCCTTTGATAAGTTAACAAAAAAGAAGGTGGAAAGTATTATTAATAATAATATATTTAAAAGTATTACGTATAATTGCATTCACTATAAGTATTATACTATCTTTAAACCTTAAATTATTAATATAATTAAGAGTAGAAAAAATAACTAAATATATAAGAAATTAAAGCTTATATTTTGAGGTTTTAGAGATAATAGAAAGCTTATTATTGTAACTTAATTTTCCATAATTTAGAAAACTAACTAAAAATTAATTCTAGCTATTTTTTCTATCTTAATAAAAGAAAAAAGCTTTCTCTTTTAACTAAAAAATATTATTTAAATTTATACTCAGGTTAAATTGAATTTATAAGATATATTATAATTAAGTTATTAGGAGAATCTAAAAGCTTACTTTTTATTGTAATTATTAGTATATTTATTACCCCCTAAAAGTATAATTTTAGCCCTCCCACCCCCCCACTAACTACTAAAGCTAACCCTAAGCTAATTTAAGCTGAAACCCCTTACAGCTTTAGAAGCTAGTATATCCACCCTATATTAACCTTTTTGATAATAAGTAACTAATAACTTCTTTTATATTAACCTTACATCCTTATATCTTTATATTCTTACACTATATATATATAATATAAATAGCTTATAAGATTTAATTACTACTTACTATAGCTACTTTCTTTAAATACTTATTATAATCTTAATATCTGTAACCTTAATATTCTTATAATATCCTACTTACCCCTAAGATAAAACTTTATACTTTTCATATAAAGATTTTCAGCTATTAATATAAAGATTCTCTATTTTTAATATAAATATTAATTTAATCGTTAGGATAATTATATACTATACGTAATATCATTATATGGATGCAAACTGATATTAGGTTTTCAGTTATTATTATTGCTATATTATATGGTATATAGCGCCACATAAGGCTCTAGATTTACAGTATAGTAATTACTTACTAATTGCTATACTATTTAGCTACAGCTGGCGCTGGATGCTAGGTATTTATAGCTAGTAGGTTATAAAGAGTAAATTACTATATATATAGTAGTATGTATAGTTACTATATATCCTACAGTATAGTGTAACTAACATTAGTAACCTTTCTTTTTATTATATATCTTTATGCCTATCTATTTATATACAAAACGATACTTTTTATAATCTATATCCCTTTACCTAAATAATATCTAAATACCTATTTATCTACTTTACTTAAGTTACTTATTCCTCTAGTTAAATAGTTATATAGTTTAAATTAATAAATCTCTTAAGAGTGTAGTTTGAAGTACCCTTTATAAAGTGTCGGTTTAACTATTCAGTTTAACCGTCATGGCCGCTGGGCCACCTCGTGGCCCACTACGCTATAGCTACGTCGGGTAAATAGTCGGCCTGTATAGCCGTACGGGCTACGTGGCCATACTGGCCACGTGACCATACAGCCATATAGCCCCTTCTATATATATAGCCTCCGGCCACATAACCTAGGAATAACAACAACGATTTACCAGAACAGTTTGCATCCACACTACGAAGACTATATTCAGCGTGCGTTATTTACCCCTGACGGGTAAACTAACACTGATCAGTAGTTAACCTAACTATTATACCACTCTACTGCAGATCAGTAAGGTCTATTACGTCGGAAGAAGCGATTGCGAAACCCTATGCCTGAGGTTTACGTAAGGTAAAAGGATTGTGGCAGTTGTTTATTGCTTGGATGCCTCAGAACTTTACTAGGAGCCTCTGAATTGCATACTAACCTCTTGCGGAGGCTATTGTTAAGGAGTTAACTGTATGCTCTCACTTTAGTTTGAAATAAGATACTTCCTGCAGCACTATTGAAGAATTAACTGTATACCTGAGATAGTTACTTACTGGAGTATGTTCAGTAAATATAATAATAACTTTTTTAAGTTTCATAATCCTCACTACTTAGGTACTGGAGTTTATGATATCTCTAGTTCCCTCTGGATACTTTAGAATCTCGCCAGGAGCCTCTAAGTTATATACTAACCTCTTGCGGAGGCTATTATTAAGAAGTTAACTATATACCCTCACTTTTAGTTTAAAATACGATACTTCTAGCAGTATTATCAAAAAGTTAACTATATATCCACGATAATTACTAATAGGAGCGTATTCAGTAAATATACTCGAGAGCCTTAATAGCTATATAGCCTTATAGCTTTATAACTTTATAGCCTCTCGAAACCTCTTAACACCCCCTATATATATAGCTCTAATAATAGCCCTCTCCCACAGCCCTCACGGCTACAAGAGGGCTATATAATAACAGCCCTCTCCCACAGCCCTTACGGCTCTAAGAGGGCTATACGACAAGAGCCCTCTCCTACAGCCTCCAAAAGCAACAATCTCGGAGACTGCCAGAGGGTATATAACATTGCCAACCTCTTGAGGCAACAACCTCCTCGTGGCCTTGTGGCCTTGTGGCCTCGTGGCCTCGTGGCCTCACGGCCTCATGGCCGCATGGCCGCTTGGCCCGCATAGCCGTATGGCCGTATGGCCGCATGGCCCTCATAGCCCCCATGGCCGCATGGCCATATAGCCTCAAGTCTCGAACAGAGCCCTACACCCCTCCGATTTCCGACGTTTACTTGAAGAGATCCCAGCAATTAATATGAACACTATAATTATATAGAGGGATGGATAGGCAATAGGTTCAGCGGCAAAAGGAGGATATCGAAAAACATGGTTTTTGGTAGTTGGCTATTCAGGCTTTTTGTATTAAGATGATATCGCTATGGCGTAAAGAAAAGTTACCAGTGTCGGTTTAACTATTCGGTTTAACCGTTATGGCCGCTGGGCCACCTTGTGGCCTACTACGCCATGGCTACGTCGGGTAAATAGTCGGCCTATATAGCCGTATAGGCTACGTAGCTATGCTAGCTATATAGCCATATAGCTATATAGCCTCTTCTATGTATATGGCCTCCGGCCACGTAACCTAGGAATAATAACAACAATTTACCAGAACAGTTTGCATCCGCACTACGAAGACCACATGCAGCGTGCGTTATTTACCCCTGACGGATAAACTAATCTAAAGATATTAGTAATATTATTATCTCTATTAATTTACCATACCTTATAGAACTTACGGTATTTATATAACTATCTTAATACTATAATATTAATTATTAGATACTTCTCTTTAGTAATATTCAGTTTTATAAGATATTTATAAAGTAAGTATAAGTTAGTATATATAATAGTAAGAATCTAAGGAAGCTTTCGATACTTAAGGATCTTCTTAAGTAATATAGCTATAATATAGATAAAGTTTACACTAGCTACTATAGTATAAATCTCTAAGGTAAGTATACTTATAGGAATTTTCTTACTTTTAGTAAATAAGTAATATATAAAGTTACCATAGAGGTTAAACTAGCTATTACTAATTAGAGTCTCTTAGCTTAAAATTATCATAAAGTCTAATTAAGACAAAAGGTTAGTATTATTAGTAAAAAAGCTGTTAATAAAAATATAGAGATATACTTTAGAGAGGTTAAGTAGTATAAAGTTAAGATTTTAGTTAAAATACTCTATTTACCTATTATAAAATAAGTAAGTATAATAGGTTGATACTACCTAATTTAGAGGCTAGGCTGCCTTTAGTAGTCTGTAATAGCTAAAATATAGTTTTTATTTAAATCAATAAAGATATAGAGGAAAGAAGGTTCCCGCATAACTGCTATTACAGGATTTATAGTAACAGGACGGCTAGTTACGTGGCTATACGCATATATTTAACCACCAGAGTCAATATATAACAAATATCCCTAGTTTAAAAAAGAAGTCACACCCTTATGATCCTACCTTCCTAGTCTAAATTGTCACGTTCTGAGTAACTGCTACTGTCGCTAGCACTTGCCACGTCATTATTAATATACATATCAGGATTATCGCTACTATAAACTATAGCTATATTGCTAACATAATTATTAGGATCGTTATCGTTACTACTGTAACTATTAGGTGTATTATAGTTGCTAGCATCTGCCTTAATATTACTACTAGAAGTAATTCCTAGTATTTCGATAGAGGTATTTTAGTAAATCGACGGACCCTCTTAACAGCTATTTTTTATATATACTATTACTAACTCTAAGCTCTAACTCTAACTAAACCCTCTCCCTAACTAGAATCCTATTACTCTACTACCTTATAAACTAACCTTCTTTCTCTAATATTTTTCCAGTTTTTTGCTAGGTTTTAATTAATATTTTTATATTAAAGAAACCCAGTAGTACTATTATAGCTGTCAGCTAAACTTCAGGATATAAAGACGTTTTTTTGTTTGTAAAGCAGCATATTACCAGAATACCTCCGTCGAAATACTAGGTATCACTAGAAGTGTCGTAGGCGTCCGGATTGGAGTTTTCAGTATTATATACCTATTCAAGGAATTTAAAGATCAGGCTATTATCGTTATTTTTATTGTTATCGTTATTGTTATCGTCGTCGTTATTAGTGTCGTTATTATTATTATAACTATATGGAAGGTAAGTGCTAGTACTGCTTTTGCCTTACGTAGAGGCGTAACTGCTATCCTGTATTTAAGTAGATATTGTAGAGTATATAGTAGAGGCGTAACGGCTATTATTATTAGAGGTAGCATAACTGCTGCAGCTATTATGTATAGAGGGCGTCGCTCTGGTTAATAATGTTAATTACTTTAGCTGTGGCTGTAGTTATTATGGTGTTAATTAGTGTGGTGGCTGTGGTATCTATAATATTAACTACTGTAATAGTTACTATAGTTAATATATAATAATATTATTATAATTACCTTACTTTTAAGCTAAAGTATATTAAATATCCTGCTTTTAAGTAGAGGTCTGTATACTAATCTGGCTTATCTAATTAGTCTAATTAGTAATAAGATAAGGATAATATTATTTATTAGTTTCACTAGGGGAAGGTATATTGTATATATTATTACATAAAGTATACTAATAGGGTTGAAGGTATTAATATTTATAGTATATAGCCTATAGGCTATATATAAACTAAATCTAGATACTCTAGGTAATTAGTTACTAATTACCTAGTAGGTAGTAATAACTAGTAGCTAGTTATTACTAGTAGCTGGTTTTTACTACTAAGTTACACTATATAGTTAGTATACTATAGAGCTCTAATAGCCTTATAGCTATTATATTACTAACACTAGCAAACTTCCTTTTTACCTTTTAACTATAGTATACTATATTTCTATATATAAGATATAATCAATTGAATAATCTATATTTTTTAACTAAATAACTTTCTAAATTCCCTTCTTTTATTTTAAATAAGTAACTTATTTCTCTATATAAACTATTACATTATTTATATTAATAAATCTCTCTAGAATATAATTTAGAAACTTTTTAGTGAAAGTATTAGTAAGGCTATTCTTACTATTAATCTACTATATCTTATAGATTTCTTAATATTTATATAATTACCTTAAAGTTATAATATTAATTATAAGTTTCTTTTTTTTAGAATATTAAGTTTCATAAAGTATTTATATAATAAGTATAAGTTAGCATAGATAATTATAAAAATAGAAGGAAAGTTATAATAAATTATATTTTTTATAGAAATATGATAATAATATATATAAAGTCTATATTAATAACTATAATAAAAATCTCTAAAATAAGTATATTTCTAGTTACTGTTTTACTTTTAGTTAAAAAGTAATAAACTAAATTACCTTAGATTATAAATTTACTTTTACTAATAGTTATCTTTTAGCTTAAGATTATTATAAATTCCAGTTAAAATAATAAGTTAATATTATTAGCAAAAAAGCTATCTATAAAAGTATAGAGGTTTACTTTAGAGAGATTAAGAAAGATAAAAGTTAACTTTTAATCTAAATATTCTATTCACTATTTGATATATTTATTAAGAATAGTAATATTATTACTAGAGGGTTATTATTATTATACTGTATATAAAATATTAAAGAATATCTTAAGCTAGTAAATTAAAGTAATATATATTTTATATATATATTATTTAATATAGATTCTCTTAAATATCTTAAAGTTTATAAGGATATTAATAATAGTAAGTTTATAATTTTAGTTTTTTTACTTAAGAAAGAAGTTTTTATTTTAGAGGGAAAATATACTACTATTAAATACTAATAATATTAACTTCGTGGGGAAGATTTTGAGTTTCATTATAAAGAGAACTTTCGCTAGTTCTTTATCCTCTTATTAAGTAAAAACTATATTAGAAAAACTAAGAATATTATTAGTTTGAATATTATTTATATTAAATACTTTATTATTAGGTTAGAATATAAGGAGGTAAAGATCATAAATAGATATCTTTATATATAACTAATTTTTATAGTATTTTAAATATATTACTTACTAGTAAATACTAACTTTAGCTAAACTATAAAATAGTTTAATCATTATTATTATAAATTCTAGAGAATATTAATCTTTAAGATAAGTTAGTAACTTAACTATAATATATCTTATAAGTTTAGTTTTCGCCTAAATATAAATCTAAATAATATCTCTTAGCTAAAGGAGGAAGTTTTTATTTTTTATTAATATAGAGATAATAGCTATAATTAATCTTCAGTTACTTCTGTAAATTATAAGAAACTAAGTAAGAATTATAAACTTCCTATTATCTTTAAAATCTTAAATTATAAACTTTAACTTCTTATATACTTAGTTACTATTCTTATTTCTAATTTTATTAATAATTTAAACTTTAAAGATAGTATAGGTTTTATAGAGAATAGAATTATAGTAAATAATCTTAACTATATTATTATTAATAATATTTCCCACTTTTTTCTTTATTAACTTTTTAAAAGAAAAGCTAGAAGTAATAATAATTCCTTTTTAGTAGAGAGATTAAGAGAGGATTAGGTTAACTTCTTTCTTAGCTGTAAGGAAAACTATAAATTAGTCTTCTTAGTTACTTTTCTATTAAAAGATTTTTCCTAGTTAAATATAGTTGTTAAGAATTTAAAGAATAATTTTATACTTCTCTAATATCTAATATATTTATTCTTATTAGAGGATAGTAGTATATTACTTTTAATATAAAGAGGAAGAATATTATTATCTTCTGATACCTCTAGAGTATTCAGAAGTTTAAGAATAATAAGAAATATAATTAGGATAGATAAAGCTTCTTAAGAGGAATCTCTAACCTTATTAATATTACTATTATTATACTTATAGCGGAAATATTCTTATACTTCTACTAGAATATATGATTAAGGAGAAATATTATTATTTTTATAATATATTTTTATAGTAGTTAAATAAAACTTTTAAGAATTATAAGGAAGGTTAATAATATATATCTTACTATAGATAGTAAGTAGACAGAAGGAATCTTACTATCTTTTCTTTTCTTATTATATATATATAAGGAACTATAGTAAGAAACTAATAACTTATAATATATTAAAACTATTATAAGTAGTTATAATAATATTAATAATCTTTTTTATATATTTATAATAGATAGTTTTAGTTACCTTTTAGATTATTTATATCTATAAGATTATCTCCAGAAATAAAATAGAATTCTTAGTAAACTAGAAGTAAGCTCCAAAAATAAAGAATATAAATATAAAACTATTTAGATTAGTAATATTATTTATTAATTTATAAGTAATCTAAAAATAATATTTTTATAATAATAATAGATATTCTTAATAGTGGATCTTATATATATAATAGAAAAAAGTATAGTAATATTCTACCTTACTAATACTATTATAAGTTTTAATAAGTATAATTCTAATAGTTAAGCTTATGAGTTTAGCTTCTAAATAAAAGTCTTCAGATTAAAAGTTTATTTTAGTATTAGTAGAGATAAAGTTAGGTAGATCTAAGTAAATATTAATTTAGTATACTTTAAGAGCTTTCTATATTACTCTTACTGAAATATTAAGTAGAAATTAAGTAGTATTAAAAGCTGTAATTATATTAATAATATAGAAGATAGAGTAGTTACTCTTAGGGTAAACAATATTAATAATAACTTTAAAGTTAAAGTTAATATTATTATAGAGAGTAAACCTAAATTAAGACGGAATAATATTATATATTTAGTATTAGTAACAGTATTTTTTAAAAGTTATAAAAGCTTCTTAATTAACTAAATATTTAGTTTTATAGAAAACCTCTTAAAAATATATAATAGATAGATATCTAAAGTAATAATAGAGTTTCCAGATCTTAATCTCTATTAGACATAAGGAAGCAAATATCTCCTCCTTATTTAATAATATCTATAAATATCCTTATTTATATATAACTAAAATAACCTTCTTATTTTAATATAACTAATTATAGATATTATTATAAATAATATCTAGGTAATCTATATTAGTAAGATATAACAGAAATAGAGTTTTATAAGAAATTATATAGAGTATTATTATATTAAGTAATACAAATATATTAACTATATTTATTATCTTTATAAGTTTACCTCCTCTAAAATAAATAGAGATTAATCCTCCTGTGGAAGTATTTAAGAGAATAGAGGGAAGGATAATTTATTTCAGAATATTAAACTAAAAGTAGCTAGCTATAAAGTAACTAATAGCGTCTAAATTAGGTAAAATTCCTTAGAAAACTATATTTAAATAGTATTCTTTAAGGATAAATATAAATATTAGGATAGTAATCTCCTTAGTAATATTATCTTCTTTTATTAGGATATAGATTACTATTAAATTCTAGAGGATCCTTATAATATTTTAACTATCTAGAGGTATAGGTTATTTTTTAAAGTAAGAAGTTATAAAGTTATTTAAAAACTTACTTGGAGAATTAAATACTTTAGGTTAATCTTTAAGCTAGTAATCTTTGAGGTAATATACTACTATATTATCTTCAATAATAATTTTGTTAATAACTTTATAGTTATTATTTAAGCTTTCTACTTTCTTATACTAAATAGGAAAATAATAATAAGTAGATACTAATATATTTATAATATAGAAGTTAAACTTATATTAATTATAGAAGTTTCTGCTTTCCTTAAGAAAGTATTTTATAAACTAGTAATTAGGTTTACTATATATATAATACTTTTTATTAAATTAGCTATATAAAGTAGTAGAAATTAAGTAATATCCTCCTCTAAATAATACTTAGGAATATTCTTAATAGCTATATCTATATTTTTAGTAAGAACCTTAAAGTGAGTTATATATTCAGTTAATTTAATATTAATTTATACTAATTAATAAGAATTCCTTAGGATTATTAGTATTTTTAAGTATATATTAAGATATTATAGGAGGGAGGCTTATAATAATACTAACTATAGATTATAATTAGTTATAAACTCTCTAATATATTACTATAAAGCTAAAGAAAGCTAGTTAATATTCTAATATCCTTCAGTATATACTTAAGAGGTAGTTTTAGAAATTAAAATTAGTATACTATTTAAGAGGGAAGATTCTCTAAATATATATCAGCTTAGTAAAAAGGATCTTAAATACCTTCTTTCTTATTTTGTTTTACTTATTAATAATAATACTTCTGAATATTATATTATACTAATTAGTAAGGTAAACCTATTAATTCTTATTATTTTTAAACTAATTCTTAATATAGTAGGCTATATTATAAAATATTATAGAATTAAAAAAATTACTAAGGTAATTAAAGTAGTATT
The DNA here is from genome assembly GCA_001693025.2 of Colletotrichum lindemuthianum. NCBI lineage: Eukaryota > Fungi > Ascomycota > Sordariomycetes > Glomerellales > Glomerellaceae > Colletotrichum > Colletotrichum lindemuthianum. Next base: position 64,762 of record MASP02000280.1, on the reverse strand, counting down.
TAAGAGCTTAGTCTTTCAGTATAATTAAAAAAGCTCTAGCTTATATATAATTAGATATATCTAACTTTAGATAATGATCTCTAAAAATATAGACTTTTAATTTAAAAATATTATAGAAAGTTTCTCTATACTTTATCTTAAAGTTATATATTTTAATTAAATTAGTTATATTCTTAGCTATTAATATATTAATAAAGAGAGATCTAGTCTCCTAATAGTTATTTATAAAGTTAATATATAGAGGAAATACTGCAGGAAGTAAAGTAGGAAGTTTATATTATTAGTTCTAGTTATAAGAAAGTTATTAATTTTATTAATTTTAAAAATCTTATTATTTAAGTTATCCTTATTACTGAAGAAGTTATATTTATTACTAATAATAGTAAGTTAACTATAAATCTCTCTCTTTATTAAGATACTTCTTAGGATTAATTCTTTAAGGTAGCTAGATAAATATTAAGTTTTATAAAGTCTTAATAGGTTACTTTTTATTATCACTTCTGGATTATAAAATATATCTACCAAGTAAAAATAATATTATTAAGGAAATCTAATTAGTTATTAATAAGTATCTTAAAATTCTATAATTTTATAACTATTTTTTAGATTTCTTCTTTAGTCTATAAGATAAACTTAATTTAGTTTATTAGGTTTATAAGGATTTAGTAAATTTACTTATCTTTGATATTAACCTTAATATTATAGATAAGGAGAGTATTCTACAAATACTGAGGTATTAACTTATCTATAGTAGCTTATACTTCCTCTAGCTACTCCTTAAAATTATTTTTAAAAGAGTTTAGAAGATTTCTATTAAAGAGGTAATTATATATATATATTACTGTAATCTATACTATTTAGTTATTAATTTAGTTAATTTGGTTACTTTTGCTCTGTACCTGTGGTGGTATCTAAGCTCTTCACCCTATATGTGGTTCTAACTGTAAAATGTACCCGGCAACAGCATTCGTGCCAATGCTGGCTCACAACTGGTTTAAATTAATTTAGTTAAAGTTATATTTTATAATAAAATTAAAGGTTTTTTACTTACTAAAAATCTTACTACTAAGAAGAAGCTTTAGTTTTATTAATATTCTTACTTCTAAAAAGATTATATTACTTATTATATTAAGGTTTTTAAAAGATCTTCTAAGAAATTCTACTAACTTAAATATTTTCCTTATTATTTCCTAACTATAGAGAAATTATAAAGAAGTATAAATTAAAAAAGGGAAGAAGGGGGAAGATAGAAAACCTTATTTTTACTATTTACTAATTCTATTTATTAATATTATATAAGTAAAATTTAATTTCAGAGAGAAAGACTATCTACTAGTTAAGTAAGGAAAGAGAGGAAAGAAAATAGAAAGATATAGGAAAGAAAAAGAGAAATATAAGGAGATTTAAAGAAACTTAAAATATTATATATTCCTTTACTATAGAAATCTAGTAAATTGTATAATAGAAATATTTAATAAATATACTTATATAAGATACTTTTAGTATCTCTTCCGTAAGTTAATCTTAAATATAGATAAATATTTAGCTACTAGAATTAAATTATATTAGTATAATTATTAAAGAGATATTAACTTACCTCAAGTTAGGTAAGAAGTTATTATTAAAAATATCTAAGTAAATTAAGAAATTAGTAACCTTACCTTAAGTTAAACTTAATAATCTTTTATTACTATTTCTATCTGAATAAGCTTTACTAATCTATAGTAAGTAGTAATAATAAAATCAACTACTAATTAATATTAGTTTCACTAGGGGAAGATATATTATATATATTATTATATATAGTATACTAATAGAGTTAAAAATATTAATATTTATAGTATATACCCTATAGGCTATATATAGACTAAATCTAGATACTCTAGGTAATTAGTTACTAAATACCTAGCGGGTGGTAATAATTAGTAGCTAGTTATCACTAGTAGCTAGTTTCCGCCACTAGGCTACACTATATAGTCGGTATACTATATAGCACTAATAGCCTTATAGCTATTACGCTACCGATACTATTAATAAGAGGGAATTAATAAAGAAAAAAAAAGCAATAGTCTCCTACTTCCCCAAACTAATAGAGGGGAATTTAAATATTATATATAAGATAGTTACAACCTTCCTTAATACTAAAGTAGCTTTTACCTTATAACGTTTTTAATAAAAATAATATAACGTTAGTTTAGCTGTAACCTTATAATATATTCTAGATATAGCTGTGATAGCTTCATTTTTAACAGGTAGTTTAGCTATAGCCTTATTACTTATAATAGATAACGTTAGTCATCCTACTAATTATTACGAAATAAGTAAGTATAATAGGTTAATACTACCTAATTTAGAGGCTAGGCTGCCTTTAGTGGTCTATAATAGCTAAAATATAGGTTTTATTTAAATAAATAAAAATATGGAGGAAAGAAAGCTTCCGCGTAACTGCCATTACAGGATTTATAGTAACAAGACAGCTAGTTACGTAGCTATACGCACATATATAACCACCAGAGTCAATATATAATATTACCACTTAAGCTACTTATTAAATACAGCAGTATTATTACTTAAAGATTATTACTTTTACGCTATATATAAGAGGTTAAATAAAACCTCCAGTTAGTAAATAGAGGTAAGATATATACTATGTATATATTATTTAATATATACCTTCTTAAGTATCTTAGATACAGTATATATATTAATAAGAACCAGCCTTTACTTTTAATACTTTTAATATAGATAGAGGTAATTACTATAAAGCAAAAAAATACCTCTATTAAATATAAGAAATATAGTCTCTAAAAGGATAATCTTAAGCTTTACCTTAAATAAAGCTTTTTACAGCTTCTTATTCTCTTAGTAAGAAAATACTATATTAGAAAGGCTAAAGATATTATTAGTTTACATACTAATAAGATTGAAAGTATTATTTAAAGTATATAAAATAAGAAGATATAGATTATATATTAAAATCTCTATTTATAACTTCTCCTTATAGTATATAAAGTAAATTACCTATTAGTAAATTCTAGCCTCAGTAAAGCTATAAAGCAGCTTAATAATAATTATTATGAAGTTTAGAGAATATTACCCTTTAAGGTATACAGGTAGCTTAGCTATAATATACCTTATAAGCTTTATTTTAGCTTAGATATAAGCTTATATAATATCTTAAAGTTATATTACTATATCTTTATACTTAAGGAGAGTTAGAGTTACAGCTAAAATTAACCATTAGCTACTTCACTAAATTATTAGTAACTATATTCAAATCTTAAATTTACTATAGTCTTCAAAATCTTAAATTATAAGTTTTAACTTCTTATATACCTTATTAGTATTTCTATTTTTAATTTTATTAATAATATTAAACTTATAGTGCTTATAGTTTTTATAGAGGATAGAACTATATTAAATAATCTTTATAATATTATTATTAATAATATTTTAGGGAGGGGCTAATAGCTTACTTTCTATTGCAACGATTAGTAGACATATTACCCCCTGAAGTATAACTTTAGCCCTCCCACCCCTCTGCTAACTACTGCAGCTAACCCTAAGTTAATCTGATGCTAAACCCCTCGCAGCTATAGCAGCTAGTATACTCACTCTACGTCAACCTTTTCGTAGATAATAAATAACTAATAACTTCTTCTATATTAACCTTACGTCCTTATACCCTCATACTATCTATATATAATTTAAATATCTAAAGAAATTTAATTACTACTAACTATAGCTACTCTATTTAAATATTTATTTTAACTTTAATATCTGTAACCTTAATATCCTTACCTTCCAGACGAAACTTTACGTCCCTAATATAAAGGTTCTCCACTACTAATATAAAACTTCTCCGCTATTAATATAAGCTAACTTACAATCTCTATATAAATATAGTAGAACTTAGTGTTACAGGCTATGCCCGGATGTCCAGCCAGGGCTGTGCCCAGGCATCCAAAGCTAACCCCCTCGCTCAGGTGGGGCCCCAGTAGGCTCTATATAGCACTATATATACAGACTTTTCCACGCACTCGTAAAAGCTTCTCTTTTACTTCTTAGTTCTAAATAAACAGTATTTTACGCTACCTTCCAGTTAAACAAACCTAAGTCCAGCCCTTCACATATTTAAAACTTAGTTTTATTCACTATACAGATAACACTAAGTAGAGCATAACTTCCCACTAGTTAAGTATATAATCTAGTTAAGCATAACTCCTAAAACATAATACTATACAACAGGCAACTAATACAAAGAACGATAGAAAGCACCAGAGCCCCCCAGAATACTCCCACAGGTAATAACCCTATAAGTAAACTACTTTAGCAGCAGTTACAGTATACCTTAAACCCTCTCTACTAGAGAATTAATAAGCTCTTATATAAGTTAGTAAAATAAGATATTATAGCAGGCAGTAACCCCCAGGTAGCTACCGTAATAGACACCTCTAGCTTACATTAGGATACTCCAGTAACCCCCAGAATAATATCTATTAGGATAATAACCCTTAGGGTTAATAATACTACTATATCCCCACTAGTAGCTAACCACTAAAGGAAACCTCTTCCCCTACCCCTAAAATTTTCAGGTAAGCAGAAAGAATATTAAGTATAAACCTAACAGATAAAAACTAAACTTAAGATTAACTACTACTTCTTTAATAATAATTAGGAACACTAATATCTAATTTACTCCTATTTAGACTCTAGTCCTCAGTAGGTAGTTAAAACTTTCTATATAGTGGGAAAGCTAGAGAACTCCTATAATCTAAATAATTTTATAAGTTACCTAGATAGAACTTATCTAGATCCTAATAGTTAGCTCCATACTATTACTTAGCTACAGAACCTCAGACAGAAAGAAAATAAATATCTAACTACTTTTCTACCCTAATTTAAAAAAACTCTAACTAACACTAGAGGATATATATAGCTAAATATAGTCCAGATCTCCCTACTAGAGGCTATCTTACTCCCCCACCTTAAGAAACTACTTATTATAGTTAACCTTCCCACAGAGTATAGATCTTAATTATCTAAAGTTTAAAATATAACTTAGAAGCTTAAATATATAAAGGAGGTGTTAGTATACTACTAGCTGCCCTACTAGAGATCTACTATTTATAATATAGAAAGTAATATTATAATAACTAAAGTAGTTAAGAAGTAATAACGATACTGAAACTCTAGTAGCTCCTCCTCTACTCCTAAGGAACGTTCTAGAGACTATTAGGATACTTACTAATACTTTAAATACAGTAAGAAAAACTATATCCATAGGAACTATAAAACCTAAAAATATAAAAAAACTAACATAAAAGTTATAAAAGCTACAGCTACTCTAGATCACACTAGGGACAACTAGGAAGATAATATTACCCCACCTAGCGACAGTAAGAATTCAGGAAAAAAATAACTCCAGAGCAAAATTAGACCCTAGAGCTAACTAAGGTAGAAGTAATAAGATAGGGGAAATAACAGAAAAAGGAACAGGTAAGTAACTAGTAGTCAGCTACTATTCAAACCAGAATTAATAGAAGTTACTTTATTAATACGCTTATTAATACAGACTATAATATCTACACTATTATTAATACTTTCCTTATAAAGAAACTTCACCTCCTACTAGTTAATAAGTTAAAAAGATAGATAAGAGAATACACTACTAAACTATCACTCAGTAACATCCAGAAGGTAACTATCCTAACTTTAGAAGTTAGTAATTATATATAGAAGATCTATATCTATATTATAGAGAGCCTACAGCTACTCTTATATCTTAAGTAGCTATAAATAGAAAATAATCACATTATCTATAATATTAAGACCTAACAGATAATACACAGAAAAAACAGTATAATAGTATACCTAAAATACTAGAATAAGCTAATATAGCTTAAAGAGATCCAGTCAGCTTAGCTACTTAATATTAATTTATTTATATTTATCTATTAACATACTATACAGCATACTAATAAAATACTAAGTTCCTACTAGATTATATTTATTAGTCTAATAGATATTAAGAAAGTATTAACTCTAAAAGTGGAAGTAAACCTAAAGGATTATATTTCCATAAATATCTTAAAAGAATTCCTAGATCTTTTCTATTCAGATTTAATATACTAGCTACCCCCCAGCTAACTAGAGATAGACTACTATATCCTATTAATCCCTAATAATAAGAGATAGAAACCAGACCTCCTATAGAAACCTCTCTATAGTATATCACAGGAGAAGCTTCTAATACTTAAGAAAACCCTAGAGGATTTACTTAATAAGAAATTTATTAAAGTAAGCAGCTCCTCCATTAATATCCTAATCCTCTTTATATAAAAACCAGACAGAGGAATACACTTCTATATAGATTATAAAATCCTTAACGTAATTATAAAAAAGGATTATTACTCCCTCCCCCTTATATTAGAGATCCTCTAGAGGGTTACTACTGCCTACTAATATACTAAGCTTAATATTATTACTATATTCTATAAAATCAGAATTAATAAAGTAGATCAGGTAAAAATAGCTTTTCAGATATATTACAGCCTCTTCAAATAGGTAGTATACCCCTTCAGACTTACTAATATCCCCACTATATTTTAATAGTATATTAATAGCTACCTATAATAGTTTCTAGATAACTTTATTATAGTATATATTAATAATATTCTTATTTATACTAATAGCTTACAAAAGGAGTATAAGGAGAAGGTTTACTAGATACTCAGCCGCCTTACTGATATAAACTTTAAATTAGATCCTAAGAAATATAAATTCTCAGTCACTATAGTTAAATATATTAGGTATATTATAACAGCTAGAAAAAACCTCTCTTATAATCCTGAGAAATTAGAAATTATTACTAACTAGCTTCCCCCCACCTTACTAAAAAATATCTATAGTTTTCTTAAGTTTATAAATTACTATAAGGTTTTTATATCTCAGTATAGTATTATTATAAAACTCTTAAACTACCTAACTTAGAAGTTAGTTCCCTTTAACTGAGAACTAAAATAGTAAGAAACCTTCCACACACTAAAATAACTCTTCACTACAGAATTAGTCCTACAGATATTCAACCCTAACACTCTAATAATAATAGAGACAGACTATTCAGAATATACTCTAGGAAGTATATTAACTTAAGCTAATAAGACTGAAGTAAGATATTTAGTAGCTTTCCACTCCTAACATCTAACCTCTACGGAATTTAATTACCTAATCTATAACAAAAAACTCCTTATAATACTAAAATATTTATAGATATAAAAAGCAGAACTATAAAGTACCAGGAGGTTCAAGATCCCCACTAACTATAAAAGCCTCAAATACTTCATAAAGAAATAATAACTTACAGAAAGGTAGAGCCAGTAGGTAGAAAAGTTATCTTAATATAACTTTTACCTTAAATACTAACTAAGCACCTAAATAATAACCTCTAATACTCTCTCCCAAAGGGAATAGAATACCCTTAAAGGGTAGAATAATAAGAAGTAATAGAGATAGGTAATACAGATTATCCCAGATGCTACTATCCCTATGGGGCCTCAGGTAGGATATATAGATATTACCAGTACTTAGGTTTTTAAAGGAAGACCAAACCTGCAAGAAATATAGAACCACACTACCGAGAGAGACTCCTCATACTAACAGATCTTTACAGCAGTCCAGTAGGAGGAGTATAACTTTCCCCCTAACCTCCATATTAAGATCCAGATTACTAAGTATACTATTAATATACTAAGATAGCTTACCTTCAGAGAGAGACTTTAGATACTAAATAGTAAAGAGAGTAATAGCCTCCTTAATAAACTTAAGACTAAGCTAATATAGAAGTTATATAACTCCTCCCCTATAAACCACCCAGAGCATAATAGTATACTAGAGATTGTAAGCTAACAGTTCTACTAACCTAAATAGTCATAAAGTATCCACTAATTTATATATAACTATAATATATACAGAGATATTTATATTTAGAGGCAGACTAAGAAGGAATTCCTAAAGTCCCTACTAATATCTAACTAATTACACTCTAATCTATTAATAGACTTTATTACTAACTTACCCCCCACAAAAAGATAAGGTAGCTATTACCTCTAAATTATTATTAATTAACTAAATAAAATTCCTATATTAAAAGAGATAAATATAATAGAGGTAGAAGTATATACTTAGTAGTTCCTTAGTTACTACTATAGGTTCTATAGAATACTACACTCTATTATAAGTAATAGAGAGTCTAACTAAGTAAGTTACTTCTAGAAAAAATTCTGTAGGTTAATAAATATTATATACCTACTGAATACTAATTACTACCTACAGACTAATAGAATTAAAGAATAATATAACTAGGAGATCTAAGTAATTTTAAGAGTATTCACCTATTAGTCTCAGGATAACTAGAGTAACCTGCTACCTATTATATAGTTAGTTCTCTATAACTAGCAGCATAATATAATAGAGACTATATCTTTCTTTATAGATTATAGGTATTATATTAACTCTATCCCAGTCACTAAGAAGTATATAAAACTACCTAATAGTAGTAAGGCTGTAGCTTACTAACTAGTTAAGAGAATATAGTTAGTAATAATATATATCTATATGGAGATAGCTACCACTCAGCAGAAGTTAGAAGCCTAGGTAAATAAAACCTAGTCTCCCACAGATTAGTATTAAGTTAGTAATAAAATATAGTTAAATATATCTAACTATAAGTTACTAAAACTAAGCTGAAAACTAACCTAACTATACTATAAGTATATAATAGTGAAGATCCTCTCACTATATATTATAAAGCTAAATACCCTAGAGTCTATTTATCCACAGTTCCACGTGGATTTACTCTAGAGAGCTACTACTAATTTACTATCTAGATAGATTATAGTTAATAGCTAGCTACTACTACTAGTAGATAATAATAGGAAAGTTAAATAGCTAGTTAAAAGTATTCTTACTGTAAGGATATATTAAGTAGGGAGAGAATACTAATAAGAAGTTCTTATTAAATAGGAAAGATATATAAACTCTATATAGGAACCTATTAATACTATTACAGATATAGCAGCCCTAAAGTAGTATAAGGTAATATATAGACTAATTATAAATAATAATAGAAACCTAGCTTACAGCCTCCAGCCAGATAGCAGCCAGAGAGGAGGGGGGTAATATTACAGACTATACTCAGATATCCAGCCAGAGCTGTACTTAGGCATCCGAAGCTAACCTCCTCACTTAAGTAGAGCCCCAATAAGCTCCATATAGCACCATATATACAGACTTTTCCACACACTCATGAAAACTTCTCTTTTACTCCTTAGTTCTAAATAAACAGTATTTTACGCCACCTTCCAGTTAAACAAGCCCAGATCCAGCCCTTCACACTTAGCTTACTCTTATTAGTAAACTATCTTAATATATTAGTTAAGTGTAGCTAATATATAAATAATACTAATATTAATATAAATACTTTTAATATAACTATATAGTAGCTAAAACTCTAGTAATTATAATACTATAATACTCTATAGTATCTCCTAACTAATATAATATATTAATATTAAGATACTATCTAATTAATAACTAATCTCTAAAATTATTAGTTTTATATAGCAGATTATAAAATATCTAGATAATTTATTTCTAAATATTTAGAGTCTACCTGTTAATATTAATATTTATAATATTATTTAGACTTATTAGGAGATAATAGTACCTCTAGTTATGGATATTATAGAAGAATATTTAGTATTTACTATTATTTTCCCCTAGTTGCAGGTAGCTATATAGATTTCAGGGGAATTCTAGTTCTATTATAAAGATATAGATACAGAAAATTAATAAGTTATAGAATATTTAGCTTTCACAGGCTTTTTATTTTATTCTATTTCTAAGAGGTTTATAAAGATTCTTAACTCTATAACTTTAGTAGTTACTTTCAGCTATATATGTTAAGCTCTAGCCTCACTAAAGTTTTCACTATACAGATTATTACTATAGGAGCTTCCTCCACTATAAGGTTAAATATTATAACCGTAAATATAATTATCTATATCAATAGGTAATTTTATTACTATTTAAACTAGTTATAAGCTAGTATTAGCATAAATACTATTACTAAGTAAATTTTACAGTTAGAACCACATATAGAGTGAAAAGCTTAGGTACCACTATAGGTATAAAGTAAAAGTAACCAAATTAATAATATTTAAACCTCCTTTTTAATTAATTTTTTAAATAGTGAGCTAAATATTATAATTTCACCTTTTACGCAGAAAGTAAGTAAGAATACTAAGTCTAACTGCTTTTTAGCTAAAAGGTATACTATAAAATAAAGCTTTTAGCTAAACTCTAAAGGTAGCAAACTAACTGCATACCTATAAATTAGAAAACTTAAAGTTTGCAGCTAAATCTAAAATCTATATATTACTTATAGTATATTACTAACTACTAGAGGGGGAAGAATATTATTATCTCTTAGGAAAGAGGCAGTATAAGTATTAGCTATATATTCAGAATTTTAGAGATAGCTATAGATAAAATTAAAGCAGCTATATAAAATTATAAGTTTCTATTTATTATTAGATTACTTAGAGATTCTTAGCTTAGCTGAAAGTTAGTATAAAGTTATAAATACTTACTTTTATAAAGTTATAGCTTTAGCTATATTATTACTAATCTCTTATTCATTATCTTGAGAATACTATTTTATAGCTATTAATTAAAACTTTTAAAAGCTATAAGGTAGCTTAAGAATATAAGTTTCACTATAAATAGTAATAAGAAAGTTTAATTCTTACCAGCCTTTTTTCTTTCACTATATATATAGAAAAGTCTGAAGCGAAAAAGTTATAATATAAGAGATATTAAGGCTATTATATTTTACTAAAGTAATATTAATAATATACTTAATATACTTATAGTAAACTTCCTCTATAGCCTTATATATAGCTTAAGCTTAGGTAAAAATATCCAGAAAGGAAGCTGAATTTTCTATAAGGTGTAAATATACTCTAAATATAAGCAGTATAGATATAAGGCTATTTAAGCTAGCAGTATTATTAATTATCTTGCATACTACCTAAAGTAATATCTTTTAAGTAGCGGTAGGAAATTCTATATAATAAATCTTATATATATAGCGGAGGAGTATATAGTAATACTTAACTTTACTAATATTATTAAACACTTTAATAGGTACAATATAAACCGTTAATTTTATAGTTTTTACCTCTAATCTAAAGTTTTCAGATTAAAAGATTATATTTATATTAGTAGTAATAAAATTAGAAGGAGTTTAGTATATATTAATCTAATATATCTTAAGAGCTTTCTATATTACCTTTACTAATATATTAGGTAGAAATTAAGTAGTATTAAATATTATAGTAATATTAATAATATAAAGTATATTATAGTTATTAATATAGATAATATTCATATTAATCTTAAAGTTAAAGTTAATATTACCTTAAATAGTAAATTAGAAGTATAAGGAAGCTATATTATATATTTAGTAGTAGTAGCAGTATCTCTCAAAAGCCTTAAAAGTATATTATTTACCTGGATAACCTACCTTATTAAGAATGTTATAAAGATATATTATAGCTAGATATTTAAAGTGGTAGTAGAGTTTCTATATTTCTATCTCTATAAGGTATATAAAGGTAATTATGTTTTCTTTATTAAGAAGTATCTATAGATACCTCTATTTGCAAATAATAGACATAATCTTTTTACCCTAGCGAAGCTTATTATAGATATTATTAAATATAATATTAAAGTAATCTATATCAATAAGGTAGAGAAGGAAGAATATATTATAAGAAACTATATAAAATATAATAACGCTAAGTAGTATAGATATATTAACTATTCTAAATATTATAATTAAGATAGCTTCTCTAAAGTATATTATAATTAGTTTACCTTATAGAGAGATAAAGATAATAAAGAAAAGAACTAACTACTTTAATATAGTAAACTGAAAGTATCTCGCAGTTAAGAAGCTAATAAAATCTAAATTAGATAACATTTCTTAAAATATAGTATTTAAGTAGTAGCTTTTAAGTATAAAAATATATATAAAGATAGTATTATTATCTATTAGTTTGCCGCTAGTAGTAATATATTTAGTAAGAATATAAATTACTATCTAATCTTAAAGGATTTTAATAATTTTACCTCTATTTAAGATAAGAATCTTCTTACTATAAAATAATATAGAAAATTTCTCTAAGGTAGATTCTATAAAGTAGCTATCTTTAAGATTAACATCTATCTAATATTATATAATAATATCTTTATTAATATTAACTTCTAGTGGAACCTTAAGGTTATTATTATTAAGGCTACTAATATCTTTATAGCTTATAAGGAAAACTTAATATACTACTATAGAATATACCTTAAGGTTAATAGTTAATTTATATTTATTAAATTAGGTATATCTCTCCTTAAGAGTATAGTTTATAAACTAATAACCAGATTTACTATATATATAGTATTTGTAATTAGTATAGCTATATATAGATATTAAAGGTAGATAATAGCTACCTGAAGTATAAAGCTATATATATAGGGAGATATAACTATAATCTTAAAGATTACCTTAAGGTAAGTTATATATATAGTTAATCTAAAATTGGTTTCTAGCTACCTTATAGTAGTTATCTCTATTATTTTATATATATTATACCTTTTAGATTAAGAAGATATTACTTGTAGTAGATCTTAACTAGTTATAGAAACTCTAGAAAGTTACTATAAAGCTAAAAAAAGCTAACTAGTATTCTAATATACTATAGTATATACTTATAAGTTAGAGGCAGAAGGTATTATCTATTTAAACTTTAGCAGGAAAGGCTTTTTAGATATATATAAGCTTTAAGATTAACAGCTTAAAAGCCTTCTTTTTATTTTTGTTAGAATTCTTAGTAATAATACTTCAAAAAGTGGTATTTTGCTGGTTAGAGAGGTAAAGATATTAATTCTTTATTATTCTTAAAGTAATTCTTAACCTATTAGACTATTTAGTTAAACGTAAAGTTAATATCTAAGGTACTTGAATAGTTAAAGTAAGATTTAAAAGTATTATCTTTAAGTATAATTAAAAATAGTCTTATCTATATATATTATAGAATATTAAGCTTACAGCAGCAATTGCAAAATATATAGACTTCTAACTTAAGGATATTATAAAAGTCTCTATTATACTCTATACTTATGTTATATAACTTTATAAAGTCTATAATATACTTAGCAGATATATTATTAAAAGTGATAATAGTAGTAATATATAGAGTATATTTATAATACCTAAGTTAGTTTCAGCTATAATTTTAGTAATCCTCTCGGCGTTAGAGAGGCTTTAAGATAGAGAAATAGAAAGTTAGTAAGGCTAATAGTTATAATAGAGGTTTCTTATCTGAAGCTATATATATATAAGCTAGCTAGTTTGGCAGTAGGTATCTCTCTTTAACTGCTTATAGCAAGAATATTACTAGTATAATACTTTTAACTTTTAGTTAAATATTATAGAGAAAAAATATAAAATCTAACCTTACTATTATAAGGTTATTAAATCACTTAGAATATTTCTTAAAGTTAGTCTTAAAGGTATTATAATACTAATTAACTTTATTAATCTCTTTAATAATCTATAATATAAACTCTTCTTACTAAGTAAGCTAATATAAAACTATATAAATCTAGTTACTACTTATATTAATCTTAATACCGTAAGCTATAAGGTAGTTTCTAAATTAGTAGTTTATATAGAGGTTAGCTAGTTACTAAATCTCTACAGGCTACTTCTTAAAGTCGCTCCTAAATATCTTAAAAAGTTCCAGGCTGTAAAAACCTAAGTAGGTATAAAACGCTACCTAGTATACTATATAGATAGAGACTATTATAGAGTTTTCAGCTATAATATTCTTATAGTTAATATCAACAATTTAGCTAAAAAGCAATAGGCTAATATATTAGTAAAGTTTTATAGATATAGAAATACCTAAGAATATTATTATTATAGATTTAAGGATGCCTGAGGCAGATATCTCGCCTATAGAGGTTAATTTTAATCTTATAATAAAGGTAAGAAGGATATCAATTAAGGGAGAATTATTAATTCAGCTAGATCCACACGGAGAGAAATAGGAAAAAAGTTTTCAAGAGGCTATATAAGTCTCTCAAGAGATTAAGACTAAAGATACTATAAATTTTCAATACCGAAAAGTCTGGCAATAGCTTAAAGAGGGTTATTATACTTACTAAATATACTCCACTAAGTAATATTCAAAGATATTAATTTGAACCCCTCAGTAGGGCTATATAAAGTATCTTAATTTAACTAGAGTAAGGAATATTAATTTAAACTTCTTAATAGTAGTCTCCTTAAGGAATTAGCATATTAACTTAGAGGCTTCCAGCGAAATTTACAGTATAGAGAATTCAAGGTACCTAAATAATAAATCTTATAATCTTTCACTTTATATAAACCTCAGGCGTAGAATCTTATAATTACTTCTTCTAATATAATTGATTTTACTAATCTACAGTATAGTAATATGACAGTTAGGTTAACTACTAATTAGTATTAGTTTAATTATCAGGGTAATTATATACTATATATAATCTTATTATATAGATATAAACTAGTATTAGTTTTTTAGTTATTATTATTACTATATTATATAGCGTATAGTATTATATAAAGCTCTAGATCTATAGTATAATAATTACTTACTAATTACCACGCTATTTAGCTACAGCTGACGCCGGATACTGGATATCTGTAGCCAGTAGGCTATAGAGGGCACACCACTATATACGTAGCAGTATATACAGTTACCATATACCCTACAGTATAGCGTAACTAACAATAAGCTAACTTATAATCTCTATATAAATATAATAGTATTTAGCCTACTTTTTTTATTAAATAATCTTAATATATTAAATGCAGCTAATATATAAGTAATACTAATATAAATATAGATACTTTTAGAATAGCTTTAGAATATCTAAAATCCCGGTCATTATAATACTATAATACTTCAAGGTATTTAGTAGCTAATATTATATATTAATATAAGGATATTATCTTATTAATAACTAATTCCCAAGATTATGAACTTAATATAATATATTATAGAATAAGTAAATGATTTTCTTCTAAAAATCTAGAGTCTATTTATCAATATTAATATTTAAAATATTACTTAGATTCTTTAGAAGATATTTATATCTCTAGTTATAGAGGTTATAATAATATATATGGAACCTATTATTATATTTTCCTGGTTACGGTTGGTTATACAAATTTAGAGGATATTCCAATCTTATTATAAAAAGTACAGAAAGATAATAAATTATAGATACTTAGCTTTTATAAGCTTTTTGTTTTACTCTATTTCAAGAGGTTTATAAAGGTTCTTAACCTTATAATCTCGATAGTTACTTTTAGCTATACATATTAAGCTTAAGCTTTACTGAAGCGTTTACTATATAAAATATTATTATAAGGTCTTCCTTTACTATAGGGTTAAATATTATAACTGGGGGTATAAGTATCTATAATAATATGTAATCTTATTACTATTTAAACCAGTTATAAGCTAGTATTAGCATAAATACTGTTGCCGGATATATTTTACGGTTGGAATTATAAAGAGAGTAAAAAGCTTAGATACCACTATAGACATAAAGTAAACGTAACTAAATAATTACGCTATCCATATATCTTAAAGACTAATAGTCTTCAGAATTAATTATAATTAAATTACTTTATAATTTAGTTAAGACTTATATCTACTGGTAGGTAATATACCTCAAGTACCACAAAAAATAGTTATATATAAAGATATTTATTTAAAGTCTTTATCGTTTTATTACTTAATTAAATAATAAGGTATTCAATATAATTAATATATAAACTAATAATACTCTTAGTTTTTCGAATATTACTTTTATTTTAAAAGAGAATAAGGAATTAGTAAAAGTCTCTCTTATAGTTAAATCTAAAATCTTCCTTATTATTATAGGCTATACCCAGATATCCAGCTAAGGCTATACCCAGGTATCTAAAGCTAACCCCCTCGCCCGAGTGGGGCCCCAGTAAGCCCTATAGCATTATATATACAGACTTTTCTATATACTCATAAAAACTTCTCTTTTACTCCTTAGCTCTAAATAAATAGTATTTTATACTACTTTCTAGTTAAATAAACCTAGATTCAGTTTTTTATATATTTAGAACTTAGTTCTATTCACTATATAAATAGTATTAGGTAGAGTATAGCTTCCTACTAGTTAAGTATATAATCTAGTTAAGTATAGCTTCTAGGATATGATACTATATAATAGGTAACTAACTAATTAATATAAAGAATAATAGAGAATATTAAAACCCCCTAGAATACTTCTATAGATAGTAACTCTATAAGTAAACTACTTTAGTAGTAGTTATAATATATTTTAAGTTTTCTCTACTAGAAGATTAATAAGCTTTTATAAAAATTAGTAAGATAAAATATTATAATAAATAGTAATCTCTAGGTAGCTACTATAATAGAAACTTCTAGCTTATATTAAGATACTCTAGTAACCCCCAGAACAATATCTATTAGAATAATAGCCTCTAGAGTTAATAATATTACTATATTTCTACTAATAGCTAACTACTAAAAGAAGTCTCTTCTTCTACCTCTAAGGTTTTCAGATAAGCAGAAGGAATATTAAGTATAAATCTAACAGATAAAAACTAAACTTAAGATTAATTACTATTTCTTAAATAATAACTAGAAATATAAATATCTAATTTACTTCTATTTAGACTCTAGCTTTTAGTAGGTAGTTAAAATTTTCTATATAGTAGGAAAGCTAGAAAACTTCTATAATCTAAATGATTTTATAAGTTACTTAGATAAAACTTATCTAGATTCTAATAGCTAACTTTATACTATTACCTAGCTATAAAGCTTCAGATAGAAAGAAAATAAATATCTAACTACCTTTCTACCTTAATATAAAAAGATTCTAGCTAATACTAGAGAGTATATATAGCTAAATATAATCTAGATCTTCCTACTAAAAACTATCTTACTTTCCTACTTTAAGAAGCTACTTATTATAGTAAACTTTCCTATAAAGTATAAATTCTAATTATCTAAAGTCTAGAATATAACTTAGAAGCTTAAGTATATAAAGAGGATATTTATCTACTACTAACTATCCTACTAGAGACTTACTATTTATAATATAGAGAATAATATTATAATAATAGAAATAGTTAAGAAGTAATAATAATATTAAACTTTTAGTAGCTTCTTTTCTGCCTCTAAGAAGTATTTTAAGAATCACTAGAATACACTAATATTTCAGTGATAGTAAGAAAAGCTATATATATAGAAACTATATAGTATAAGAGAATAAGAAAGTTAGTATAAAGATTATAAAAGCTATAGTTACTCTAGATTATACTAGAAATAACTAGAGGAATAATATTTCTCCACTTAGTAAAAATAAAAACTTAGGAAAAAAGTAACTCTAGAGTAAAATTAGACCCTAAAGCTAATAGAGTCAGAAGTAATAAAATAGAGAAAATAATAAAAAAAGAAATAAGTAAGTAACTAGTAGTTAGCTACTATTCAGACTAGAATCAATAAAAGTTACTTTATTAATATACTTATAATTATAGACTGTAATACTTACGTTATTATTAATATCTCTCTTATAAAGAAATTTTACCTCCCACTAGTTAATAAATTAAAGAGATAAATAAGAAGATATACTACTAAGCTGTCACTTAGTAATATCTAGAGGGTAATTATCCTAACTTTCGAAGTTAGTAGCTATATATAGAAGATCTATATTTATATTATAGAGGGTCTTTAGCTACTTTTATATTTTAGATAACTATAGATAGAGAATAATTATATTATCTATAATATTAAGATCTAATAGATAATCTACAGAAAAGATAGTATAATACTATATTTAGATTATTTTGATAAACTAATATAGTTTAAGGAAATTCAGTCAGTCTACCTACTTAGTATTAATTTATTTATATTTATCTATCAGTATACTATATAGCATATTAGTAAGATACTAAGTTTCTACCAGATTATATCTATTATTTTAGTAGATATTAAGAAAACGTTAGCTTTAAAAGTAGAAGTAAACCTAAAGAATTATATCTTTATAAATATCTTAAAGAAATTCCCAGATCTTTTCTATCTAGATTCAGTATACTAGCTACCCCCCCAGCTAACTAGAAATAAATTACTATATTCTATTTATTCCTAATAATAAGGAATAGAAACTAAACTTTCTATAGGGATCCCTCTATAATATATTATAGGAGAAACTTCTAGTACTTAAGAAAACACTAGAGAATCTACTTAATAAAGAATTTATTAAAATAAATAGCTTCTCTATAGATACCTTAGTCCTCTTTGTAAGGAAGTTAGGTAGAGGAATATACTTCTATATAAATTATAGAGCTTTGAATATAATTATAAAAAAAGATTAGTACTCCCTTCCCCTTATATTAGAAACTCTCCAGAGGGTTACTACTATCTATTAGTATATTAAGCTTAATATTATTACTATATTCTATAAAATCAGAATTAATAAAATAGATCAGGAGAAAATAGTTTTTTAGATATATTATAGTATCTTTAAATAGATAGTATATCTTTTTAGACTTACTAATATTTCCACTATATTTTAATAGTATATTAATAGCTACTTAAGATAGTTTCTAGATAACTTTATTATAATATATATTAATAATATCCTTATTTATATTAGTAACTTATAAAAGAAATATAAAGATAAAGTCTACTAAATACTTAGCTTCCCTACTAATATAAGTCTAAAGTTAGATTCTAAGAAATATAAGTTCTTTATTATTATAGTTAAGTATATTAAGTTTATTATATCAGCTAGAAAGAGTTTCTCTTATAATCTAGAGAAGTTAGAAGTTATTACTAACTAGCTTACTTCCAGTTTACTGAAGGATATCTATAGTTTCCTTAGGTTTATAAACTACTATAAGGTTTTTATATCTTAGTATAATACTATTATAAAACCTTTAAACTATCTAACTTAGAAGTTTATTCCTTTTAACTAGAAACTAAAGTAGTAGAAAACCTTCCTTATACTAAAATAACTTTTCACTATAAAGTTAGTTTTATAAATATTTAACCCTAATATCCTAATAATAGTAGAGATAGATTATTCTAAGTATACTTTAGGAGGTATATTAACTTAGAATAATAAGATTAAAGTAAAGTATCTAGTAGCTTTCCACTTCTAATCTCTAACCTCTATAAAGTTTAATTACTTAATCTATAAGAAGAAACTCCTTATAATACTAATTTACTTATAGATATAGAGGGTAAAGCTACAGAATACTAGAAAGTTTAAAGTTCTTACTAATTATAAGAATCTTAAGTATTTTATAAAGAAATAATAACTTACAGAAAGAAAAACCTAATAGGCAGAGAAGTTATCTTAATATAACTTTTACTTTAAATGTTAATTAGATATCTAAATAGTAGTTTTTAATACTCTCTTTAGGAGAGAATAGAATATACCTAAAAGATAAAATAATAAGAGGTAATAGAAATAAGTAATATAAGTTATTCTAGATACTACTATCTCTATAGAGCTCTAGGTAGAATATATAAATATTATTAATACTTAGGTTTTTAAAGGAAAACTAGACTTATAAGAGATATAAAACTATATTACTAAGAGAAACTCTTTATACTAATAGAGTTTTATAGTAATCTAGCAGGGGAAGTATAATTTTCTTCCTAACCTCTATATTAAGATCCAGATTATTAAATATATTATTAATATACTGAGATAGCTTACTTTTAGAGAGAAACTTTAGATACTAAATAGTAAAGAAAATAATAACCTCCTTAAGAAACTTAAAACTAAACTAATATAAAAGTTATATAACTTCTCCCCTATAGACTATCTAAAATATAATAATATACTAGAGATTATAAACTAATATTTCTACTAATCTGGATAGTTATAGAGTATCTACTAATTTATATATAACTATAATATATCTAGAGGTATTTATATCTAGAGGTAAGCTAAGAAGGAATTTCTAAAGCCTCTACTAGTATCTACCTAATTACACTCTAATCTATTAATAAACTTTATTACTAACTTACCCCCCACGAAAGAATAAAGTAACTATTACCTCTAGATTATTATTAATTAACTAAGCAAAGCCTCTATATTAAAAGAAATAAATATAATAAAAGCAGAAGTATATACTTAGTAGTTCCTTAGTTACTACTATAAACTTTATAGAATACTATACTCTATTATAACTAATAGAGAGTCTAACTAAGTAAGTTACTTCTAAAAGGAATTCTACAGATTAATAGATATTATTTACTTATTAAGTATTAGTTACCACTTATAGACTAAAGGAATTACAAAATAGTATAACTAGAAGATCTAAGCAGTTTTAAAAGTATTTACCTACTAATTCTAGAATAACTAGAATAACCTACTACTTCTTATATAGCTAGCTCTCTATAATTAGTAGTATAATATAATAGGAATTATATTTTCCTTTATAGATTATAAATATTATATTAATTTTATTCTAGTTGCTAAGAAGCGTGTGGAACTACTTAATAGTAGTAAAACTACTTACTAACTAGTTAAGAGAATATAGTTAGTAATAATATATATTTATATAGAGATAGCTACTATTCAGTAGAAATTAGAAACTTAGGTAAATAAAACCTAATTTCCTATAGATTAGTATTAAGTAAGTAATAAGATATAGTTAAATATATCTAACTATAAGTTACTAAAGTTAAGCTAAAAGCTAACTTAGCTATACTATAAGTATATAGTAGTGAAAATCCTCTCGCTGTATATTATAAAGTTAGATACCCTAGGGTTTATTTACCTATAGTTCTATATAGATTTACTCCAGAAGGCTGCTACTAATCTACTACCTAAGTAGGTTATAGTTAATAGCTAGCTACTGCTACTAATAAATAATAATAGGAAGGCTAAATAGCTAGTTAAAAATATTCTTACCATAAGGATATATTAAGTAGAGAGAGAATACTAATAAGAAGCTTTAGTTAAATAGAAAGAAAATATAAATTCTATATAGAAATTTATTAATATTATTATAAATATAGTAGTATTAAAATAGTATAAAGTAATATATAAGCTAATTATAGATAATAATAGAAACCTAACCTATAGCTTCTAATTAGGCGGCAGCTGGGAAGGAGGAAGGTAATATTATAGACTATATCTAGATATCCAGCTAGAGCTATACCTAAGTATCTAAAACTAACTCCCTCGCCTAAGTAGAGCTCTAGTGGGCTCTATATAGTATTATATATATAGATTTTTCCACGCACTTATAAAAGTTTCTCTTTCACTCCTTAGTTTTGAATAAATAGTATTTTACGCCACCTTCCAGTTAAATAAGTCTAAATCCAGCCCTTCACACTTATAAACTTTATGTTGCTTATACTTAATAGTAATATAGTCTTTCTCTAACGTAAAAACTTTCTTATTAACTAAAAGAACTAAAGTTATAAACTTATTATTATTAATAATCTTATAGACGCCAAAATACTTAATAACAGGTATATTAAATAATATATATATAACGTATATATTACTTTAATCTGCATACCTAACGTATTCTTTAATTTCTTATATACACTATAATAATTATAACCTTTCAGTAATAATATTACCACCCTTAATAAATATATTAAATAGTAAAGACAATATTTAGATAAAACGTTAACCTTTATTCTTCTTATACTCTCTAAAATATATCTTTATACTTTTATAAATAGCTTCTTTACTAATAATATTAATTTATTATTTTCACTAAAGTTTATAATAATTCTAAGTTCAAAAATAGGTACCAGTAAAAGTAACTTTATAGTTTAAGGTATTTTAGTTTATTATGTTTTAACTAGATGTAAAGAAGTAACTAGAAGTATACTTACCTTAGAGATCTATATTATAGTTACTAATGTAAACTATGAATATATTATTAAAATATTTCTATATCAAGTTTTAACTTATTATAATCTTCCTTTTATTTCTATAATTATCTATATTAACTTATACTTATTACATAAATATCTTATCAAGCTAAATATCATAAAGAGGAAGAAGCTTATAATTAATATTATAACCGTAAGGTAATTATATAAATATCAAGAGCTTGAAAGAATATAGTAAGTAAACCGCAAAAATAACCTTATTTATATCTGTACTAAAGAATTTCTAAATTATATCCTAGAGAGATATATTAATATAAATAATATAATAGTTTATATAAAGAAATAAGTTATCTATTTAAAAATAGAAGAAGAAAATTGGAAGATTATTATATAGAAAGATATATATTATTTAATTAACTTTATCTTATATTTAAAAATATGGTATATTATAATTATAAGGTAAAAAGAAACTTTACTAGTATTAGTAATATAATAACTATAAGGTTATTAAAACCTAATAGTATATTATCTTCATAGTATAATTTAGTAGTAAAAATAGCTATTAATAATAATTGGCCACTATTTATTACTATCTATTAGGTAATGGGTAAGTAATTACCTAAAGTATTTAAACAGCCTATATATAGCCTATAGTCTATATACTATATGTATTAATATCTTTAACCCCATCGGTATACTACATGTTATAACGTATATAATATATATTTCCCTGGTGAAACTAATAAAAATATCCTAATAAGTATTATTATTATTATATATATCTCTTAGTTAAGTGGTTTTTTAGTATTACAAAACTGTTAATTATTATATATAATTAGGAAGGAATTTAGTATATCTAATATAATGTAAGAAATAGCTATATATGGTAAATAAAGTCTTACTTCTGGTAGTATTAAAGTAGGTATTAGAAATAATATATTCGAGCGTTAGAGTTTGCACTGTTTGAGCTTTAGGCACTTGTGGCGTCTCCACAGGCCTCGCTCTACTTAAATCAGTTCAAATGGAGCCTTATACAGTGCGTGTAGCTACATTTAGTTATATATAATATATATCAGATTTTGCCTCCTAATTACATATAATAATTAAGAGTCTTATAATACTAAACCGCTACCAGGCTAAAAAGTATATATTATAATAATTTTATATATCTTAAATACTAAGATATTTACTTAATATATTTTTATATTAATACTTAAGGAAGCTAATCAGTAGATTACTTAGTATAACTTCTTTAAGGTGGAGGCTAAACTTGATAATCTATAGGATTACCTTAACTTTAAATTAGATACTTAAAAAAGCCTCCTTTTAGTAGCTTCTTAAAAGCCTTTTATATATAACTTTCTTAAGGTAAAGAAAGATAAGATATCTACTATAACGCCTGAAATTAACATTCTAGAGATCTTAATTACCTTAAGTATTTTTAATAGGTTTATCCTTATAAATTTAATTTACTCTAAAGAATTCTAAATTCCACTTAAGGTTTCTAAATAGATTTACATTTAGAATATTATAGACTATATAGAGAAAAGGCCAAACTCCTATATAGCTATTTATAACCTCTATAATATAAGAGTTTAAGAGTATAAATATAAGCAGTTAAACTAAGCTTACATATTATCTTAGATTCTTAAGAATATTAGTAATATACTTAAATATTAATACTGTAACTTAAAGGAGGATCTTACTTTATAGTTAATAAACTTTTATAATTACTTTAGTATTATAAATAACCTCTATCTCTAGTAAGTAGCTATTATATACTATAATATACTTTAGCTTCCTAAAATTAAGTATCTTACTATAAGGATAGTAACTAAAATATAATTTCAAAAATAGTAAGATACTATATATAAAGCTTAAATAGTTAGCTAGATTTCCCTTATTATAAAAGTTTTTTAAGTTAATAATTTAATACTTTTACTAGCCTACTTACTAATTAGATGAGATATATAAAGTTATATACTTATAGTTTATATTTAATTAAATATAATATTACTAGTTAAAGTTATTTTAGCTATTACTGAGGCTATATAGTAGCTTCCTAAAGCCCTCTATTAAGGTAAAATTAGCTATAAAGTATTTAATACTACCTTAGAGACTATAGATAGTAACTTAAACTTCTAAGATGGTAAGAAATATTTCAACAGCTTAGATAAACTTCTATATCCTCTTAAGTGCGGTAAATACTACTTACCTTTACGTTATTATTATATACACCTATTACTTATATATAAGAGTTAGATATCTAATACAATAATTAAGAAGAGAATTAAATAATAAATAGCGTAAATCTAGATCTTTTAAAGAGAATTTAAGATTTTAGATAATAATAACTATATAGCTAGAATTTCAGCTAAAGTAGCTATAATATGATATAGTAAGCTTACTATATAGAGAAACCTTAGTAGTATCTTCTCTAAAACTTATTTAGTTTTAGTTTAGATACTTCACTTTATATTTTTTTAAGATATTAAATATTTTATCACTTTCTGAAAAGCTTCCTCTAGAGACTATATTTAGAATAGTCTTAAGTTAGTATCTATTAAAAGCTATAGAGATACTAAAATTAATATTATAACCTCAGAAGGTAAGAAAGCTAAGCTATATCTCTATAATATTACTTTTTATGTCTTTCTAGCTATAAACTTTATCTTCTTTTAGTAGTTATAAAAGTAAGGTTACTAGTAGGATACTAAGCTAAATTACCTCTCTTAACTGCAGAAAAGTAACTACTTAGAGATCGCAGCTTTTAATATTAAATATAGCTAATAAATCCTTAAATACTATATATCTTATAAGAGGTTTAATATTTCAGCAGTATAGTTAATATAACATAAGCTTTCTTTTAAATATTATTACCACTAGAAATATACTATAAAGATTATTTAAAAACCTCTAAAAGATAATAAATAACCTTAATACTAGCAGCTAGAATATTCTGGAAGAAAGTCTCTTAACTACTTTATCTCAGCTATATATAGTATTTATATTACTAATAGTTACTTAAAATATAATAAATATTAGTCTACTTAGGAAGTATATGAAACTTATAGTTTTAGTAAGGTAAAGTAGATTATTTACTATATAGAGTATAAGAATACGTTATATATTACCTCTAGAGAGTATATTATATTTAACTTTTATCCTTATTATTAAGACTATAGTAGCTATATTTCTTCTTTAATATTTATAGATAAAGCTACTAACTACTTATAGGATTTTTATTTTATAGACGATACTAAAGTTATTATAAATATAGTATTTAATAACTTTATCTTACTTTTTAAGTGTTAGTATAATATTAATATTAAAATCTTTAAATATAATAATAAAGGTTCTAGAAATAAGAGGCTGAAAGCTATTCTAACTGCTTAAGGTATTTACCTTAAGCTATCCATACTATATATATAAGGTTAAAATAGCAGTATGAGTATATTAAAGCTATTATTAAAGCTTATATAAAAGTTATAAGATAAGGAAGTAAACTACCTTTTAATCTCTAGCTTGAAACCTTATAAGTAGCAGTTTTTCCTTATAACTATATACTAATAAGCCTTTAAGGCTGGCGAATATTATACTAGAAGCTTCATAAGGTTACCTAAAAAAGATAATACTATAAAGCTAGATTTAGCTTACTTTTATATATATAGCTGTAAGTATTTTATTCTTACTATAAACGTAAAACTTAAATATTACTATCTTACCTACCTTAAGAGGTGTATATTTATTAGCTTTTTAGTTAGCTATATTTTAACTTACTAGTTTTAAATATAAGACCTTTTTTAAAATAGGGTTATTATAACTTATAATAATTTTTTAATAAGATAATATTTTTAATAGAAATTTAACTTCTTTATAAGATATTTTTAAGAAGTTTAATTTGAATAAGGTTTCTTATTAGCTATAAAAGTATTTAGCTGCAGTAAAGTTATATAAAGTTAGGTTAAATACTTACTTAAGCTTGAGTAAAAAGCCTAATAAGGTAATTTATACTAAAGATATAGAAGGTAGCTATAAGAACATAAGGTTTTATATTTATACTGTAGCTAGCCTGAAGCTTTCTAAGGCTTTATATAAAACTATAAAGTTTATATGATTAATTCCTCTAGAGTTACCTATTATATTCTTCTATAATTCTATTTATGTAGATAAGATTTCAGGGCGGTAAGAAAATTAAATACCTCTAGAGAGAATTAAGTGTTAGAGATAAATAAAACACTATACTAAAGTAGCTAAAAGATCTTTATTTATAGCTGCCTTTTTAGCTAGTATTATTCAGTTAGTTTAAGATACTTCTAAATACTTCTATTTATAGCTATAGAATTATATAGGTTATTAGCTGGAGGAAGTTCCTAAAGTTTAAACCTTAAGAGAACTCCAAAAGGTTATTATAAATTTAGAAGATAAACTGTAGCCGCAGAATAAATTAAATATAAGAAGGTATTTAAAATATAGGAAAGTAAAACCTTTCGCTCTAGAAATTCTATAATAGAGATTATTATTATTATCTATATCTTACTTAGCAGTATTTACTTATCTATATACTAAAGCTATAGTAGTAGGTAGAAAAGTTTATTTTAGAAGTTATATTAAATTATACTTCTAGAGTAAGGTTAGTAAAGCTTTTGCAAGAAGCTTGAGATTTCTAGGTTACTACTGAGTTTATATTTATAAACTTAATAAGTATAAATATCTCCTTAAAATTAAGATTTAGCTTACTATTTATAGAAACTAATAGCTATAAGATAACTATAAACTCCCTATAGCTACTTTAGTAAATATATCTTTCTAAATTCTTATAGTAATTACTAACTACTTTAACTTTAAATTACTTCAGTATAATAGATTCAATATCTTTATTTAAGTAATACTTAATAAAATAGTTTATATAAAGATACTATTTAGTTATTAAACATTTAGAAAAATCTACTATCTAAATAAAATATTTTATAGCCTTTAAAAATCTTTCTTTCTCTAGCAGTATTATTTAGAGGCAGACTTTAAATACCTTAGTTTTAAGTTTACTGCAGGAAAGCAATATTACTAACTTAAAGAATATATTACTTTCTTCTTTTATTTTCATAATTATATATTCTTTTTTTCCTTAGGAGATATATTTAGTTTATTTATACTATTAGTAGATTTTTATTAAAAGAAGTATTATTTTGAGGGAGGTAAAAACCTATAATAGTTTCTTAGTATTAAGGTTATTTAAAATTAAATAATATAATAGCTATAGCTTTCCTAAGCAGTCTATATTAAAAAGCTTCTTAA
This sequence comes from Colletotrichum lindemuthianum, assembly GCA_001693025.2. Classification (NCBI taxonomy): domain Eukaryota; kingdom Fungi; phylum Ascomycota; class Sordariomycetes; order Glomerellales; family Glomerellaceae; genus Colletotrichum; species Colletotrichum lindemuthianum. The sequence goes on along the minus strand of MASP02000280.1, from coordinate 37,424 downwards.
GTATTTTATAAAGTGTATATAGTATATTAAATAGTTTAATATTCCTCTTAAACCTAAAAAACTTCTTCTATAGCTTTATTAAGCTTTCTATATAGAAATTAAATATTATTAATAAAATATTAGCTTTATTAATTATATTGCAGTTATAATAAAACTCGATATTATCTATATAGCTAGCTAATTATTCTATTTTAACTAGAATTCTGGAGATAACTACTAAGTTGAGGCTTAGTAAATAATATAGTTTCTTAGTAAAACTAAAAACTTCTTCTTTAAGTTTAGCTATAAAGCTGGTAATTTTTAGAATAGCTTTATTATTATTATAAATACTAGCTTTTTAGATAATAGTAAGAGTTAAAAAAGCTTTTAAGCTTATATTATATACCTCTTTAGTATTCTTAAAATAGAGTAAGCTAATAAATAAGATATTATTACTATTTTAATAAGTAAAGTGAAGTTTTTAATATTATTATAAGTAGTATAAGAAGCTATTTTCGCTAGCTACCTTATTACTATACTGTAAGTAAATATTATAATAAATACTTTTCATAGAGGTAAGATATATAAGCTTTATCTAGCAGTCTAAATTCAGTATAATAATTAGTAAATAATATATCTTATAACTGCTGAAATAATATAATTATATAAAAAGCTATAATATATTAATATCTATAACTAGTAGCTATAATAAGAAGCTTAGTAAGAATACTTTAAAGTTAACTATATACCCTCAGGAGACCTTATAGCTAACAGCCTTATAAAGCCTCTCTAAAGCTGCCAGCTCAATATTTTTATTATTTAGATTAATATAATAAACTAATTAAACTACCTGAAAATATAGTAAGAAAAGAAACTTTAAGAGAAGCTATTTATATTAGTATTTAAAAACCTTAATAAGGTTCTTAATTACTAATTAGAACTTATAAATTCTAACTTTAGTAATAATATAGTTAAAAAAGAACTTAGAGATATCTAAGGTATATAAAGTATCTAGAGGTATCTTCAGTCTAGATAATAACGATATCTAAATAGCCTATAAATAGTATTATTCGTCCTACTATAGGGGTAGAGTTTGAATAAGGATAATAAAGCTATAAAAGAAGTCTTTTATAAGATATAAATAAAGTATTTAAATTAGCATTATTTAAAAGAGCTAGCCTACAGATACAACCCTTAAGGCTGGAGAGATATATTAGAAATAATATATTTAAGTATTAGAGTTTACATTATTTAAGCCTCAGGTATTTGTGGCGTCTCTATAGGCCTTACTCCACTTAAACCAGTTAAAATACAGTCTCACGCAGTGTGTGTGGCTATATTTAATTACTATTTATTTAATTATCAGGGTAATTGCACGCCATATATAATCTCTTTATATGGATGCAAACTGGTATTAGTTTTCAGTTATTATTCTTACTATATTATAAAGCGTGTGGCGCTATATAAGGCTCTCGATTTATAGTATGGTAATTACTTACTAATTGCTATACTATTTAGCTATAGCTAGCACTAGATATTAAGTATCTATAGCCAGTAGGCTATAGAGGATATACCGCTATATATATAGCAGCATATATAGTTACTATATACCTTATAGTATAGTATAACTAATATTAGTAACTTTTCTTTTTATTATATACTCTAATATCTATATATTTATATGAAAAATAATATCTTTTACAATCTATATCCTTTTACCTAAATAACGTCCAAATACTTATTTATCTACTCCACTTAAGTTATATATTTCTCTATTTAAATAGTTTTATAGTTTAAATTAATAAATCTCTTAAGAATATAGTTTAGAGTGCCCTTTATAAACTTATTAGTAATATTATTATCTCTATTTATCTACTGCATCCTATAGAGCTTACAGTATTGATATAACTACCTTAACGTTATAATATTAATTATTAGATACTTCTTTTTAGTAATACTAAACTTTATAAGGTATTTATAAAGTAAGTATAAGTTAGTATATATAATAGTTAGAACCTAAGGAAGATTTTAATACTTAAGGATCTTCTTAAATAATATAGATATAATATATATAAAATTTACGCTAGCTATTATTATATAAATCTCTAAGGTAAGTATACTTCTAATAACTTTCTTACTTTTAGTAAATAAGTAGTATATAAGGTTACTATAGAGATTAAACTGGCTATTACTAGTTACAGTCTCTTAGCCTGAAGTTATTATAAATTCTAGTTAAGATAAGAAGTTAGTATTATTAGTAAAAAAGCTATTCATGAAAACGTAAATGTATACCTTAGAGAGATTAAATACTATAGAATTAAGGCCTTAATTAAAATACTTTATTTACCACTTAAGCTTTTTATTAAGTATAGTAATATTATTACTTAAGGATTATTACTTTTACGCCATATGTAAGAGGTTAAATAAAGCCTCTGGTTAATATATACAGGTAAGATATATACTATATATATATTATTTAATATATACCTTCTTAAATACCTTAGATATAGTATATATATCAATAAGGGCCAGCTTTTACTTTTAATACTTTTAGCGTAGGTAAAGGTAATTACTATAAAGTAATAAAATACCTCCATTAAATATAAGCAATATAATCTCTAAAAGTATAATCTTAAACTTTACCTTAAATAAAGTTTTTTTAAGCTTCTTATCCTCTTAGTAAGAGAATACTATATTAAAGAGACTGAGGGGATTATTAATTTATATACTAATGAAACTAAAGGTATTATTTTAAGTATATAAGATAAGAAGATATAAGGTATATATTAAAGTCTGTATTTATAATTTCTTCTTATAGTATATAAAGTAAGTTACTTACTAGTAGGTTCTAGCCTCAGTAAGGCTGTAAAGTAACTTAATAATAATTATTATAAAGTTTAGAGAATACTACCCTTTAAGGTATATAAGTAGTTTAACTATAATACACCTTATAAGTTTTATTTTAGCTTAAATATAAACTTATATAATATCTTAAAGTCATATTATTATATTTTTATACTTAAGAAAAGCTAAGATTATAGCTAAAATTAACCATAAGCTACTTTACTAAATTATTAGTAATTATATTAAAATCTTAAACTTACTATAGTCTCTAAAGCTTTAAATTATAAATCTTAACTTCTTATATACCTTATTAGTATCGTTATTTTTAATCCTATTAATAATATAAAACTTAAAATACTTATAGTCCTTATAGAGAATAGGGTTATATGAAATAATCTTTATAATACTATTCTTAATAATACTTTTTACCTCCTTCTTAATTAATCCTTTAAATAGTAAGCTATATATTATAATTATACCTTTTATATAAAAGGTAATTAAGAATATTAAATCTAACTATTTCTTAGCTATAAGATATACTATAGAATAAGACTCTCAGCTAAGCTCTAGAGGTAGTAAACTAACTATATACCTATAAGTTATAAAACTTAAAACTTCCAATTAGATCTGAAATCTTTATATTTAAGATAATAGATTACTAACTACTTAAGGAGGAAGAATATTATTATCTCTTAAGATAGAGATAATATAAGATATTAGCTATATATTCAAAATCTTAAAAAAAACTGCAAATAAAATTAGAAAAATTATATAGAATTATAAACTTCTATTTACTATTAAGTTACTTAAAGATTCTTAATTCAGCTAGAAATTAATATATAAAGCTATAAATACTAGCTTTTATAAAGCTATAACTTTAGCTATATTATTATTAATCTCTTATTTCTTACCTTTATAATACTATTTTATAGCTATTAATTAAAACTCTTAAGGGCTATAAGGTAGCTTAAGAATATAAATTTTACTATAGATAGTAATAAGAAAATATAGCTCTTACTAGCTCTTTCTCTCTTACTATATATATATATAAAGACTTTAAGCGGAAGAATTATAATGTAAGAGGTATTAAGGTTATTATATATTACTAAAATAATATTAACAGTATATTTAGTATACTTATAGTAAATCTCCTCTATAGCTTTATATATAGCTTAAACCTAGGTAATAATATCCAGAGAGGAAGCTAAATCTTCCATAAAGTATACATATACTCTAAATATAAGTAATATAGATATAAAGCTATTCAGGCTAGCAGTATTATTAATTACCTTATATACTACCTAAAGAAATACCTCTTAAGTGGCAGTAGGAAACTTTATATAGTAAGTCTTATATATATAATAGAGAAATATTTTGTAATACTTAATTTTGCTAATATTATTATATACCTTAAGAAGTATAATATAAATTATTAATTCTATAGCTTTTACCTCTAATCTAAAATCTTTAGATTAAAAGATTATACTTATATTAACAGTAATAAAATTAGAAGAACTCTAATATATATTAATTTAATATACTTTAAGAGCCTTCTATATAATCTTTACTAATATATTAAGTAAAAACCCAATATTTTTAAATACTATAGTAATATTAATAATATAAAGTATATTATAGTTTTTAATATAAATAATATTAGTAATAATCTTAAAATTAAAATAAATATTACTCTAAATAGCAAATTGAAAGTATAAGGAAGCTATACTATATATTTAATAGTAATAGTAGTATCTCTTAAAAGCCTTAAAAGTATATTATTCAACTAAATATTCTATCTTATTAAGAATATTATAGAGGTATATTATAGCTGAATATCTAAAATAGCAATAGAGTCTATCTATCTCTATCTCTGTAAGATATATAGAGGTAATTATTTTCTTCTTATTAAGAAGTATTTATAAATATCCTTATTTTCAAATAATAAATATAATCTTTTTACTCTAGCGAAGCTTATTATAAATCTTATGAAATTCAATACTAAGGTAATCTATATCTGTAAGATAGATAAGAATAAATATATTATAAGAAACTGTATAAAATATAATAACGCTAAGTAGTATAAATATATTAATTATTCTAAATATTATAATAAGAGTAACGTCTCTAAAGTATATTATAACTAATTTATCTTACAGAGGTATAAAGATAATAAAGAAAATAACTAACTATTTTAATATAGTAAACTGAAAGTATCTAGCAGTTAAGAACCTAGTAATATCTAAGTTAGATAGAATATCTTGAAAAATAATATTTAAGTAGCAGCCTTTAAATATAAAAATATATATAAAGATAGTAGTATTATATATAAGTTTGCTACTAATAGTAATATTTTTAGTAAGAATATAAACTACTATCTAATCTTAGAAAATTCTGGTATTTTTACCTCTATTTAAGGTAATAAATATCTTACTATAAAATAATATAAAAAATATCTCTAAGGTAAATTCTATAAAGTAATCCTCCTTAAGGTTAATATCTATTTAGTATTATATAATAGTATCTTTATTAATATTAATCTTAGGTGAAACCTTAAGGTTATTATTATTAGAGCTATTAATATCTTTATAACTTATACAAAAAGCTTAATATACTACTATAAAGTATATCTTAAGATTAGTAATTAACTTATATTTATAAAACAAGGTATATCTCTCTTTAAAAGTATATTTTATAGATTAATAATGAAATTTACTATATATATAATATTTTTAATTAGTATAATTATATATAGATATTACAAATAGATAATAGCTACCTAAAGTGTAAAGCTATATATATATAAAGAAAAAGCTACAGTCTTAAGAATTACCTTAAGGTAAGTTATATATATAGTCAGTTTAAAATTAGTTTCCAGCTGCCCTCTAGTAGTTATCTCTATTATCTTATATATATTATATCTTTTAGATTAATAAGATATTACTTATATTAGATCTTAATTAGTTATAGAAACTCTAGAAAGTTACTTTAAAGCTAAAGAAAGCTAACTAGTATTTTAGTATACTATAATATACACTTATAAGCTAGAGGTGGAGGATATTATTTATTTGGATTTTAGTAGGGAAAGCTTTTTAGATATATATAAGCTTTAAGATTAGAAGCTTAAAGGTCTCCTTTTTACCTTTATTAGAATTCTTAATAATAATATTTTAAAAGGTGGTATTTTACCAGTTAGAAAGATAAAGCTATTAATTCTTATTATTCTTAAAGGAATTTTTAATTTATTAGATTATTTAGTTAAATATAAAATTAACAGTTAAGTTACTTAAATAGTTAAAGTAAAACTTAAAAACGTTATCTTTAAGTATAATTAAAAAAAGCTTTATCTATATATATTATAAAATACTAAACTTAAAGTAGTAATTATAGAATATATAGATTTTAAACTTAAGGATATTATAAGAACCTCCACTATATTTTATCCTTTTATTATATAACTTCATAAGGTCTATAGTATATTTAGTAACTATATTATTAAAAGAAGTAGCAGTAGCTATATATAGAAGATATTCTTAATATCTAGACTAATTTCAGCTATAATTTTAGTAATTCTCTTAGTATTAGAGAGACTTTAAAACAGTTAAATAGGAAGCTAGTAAAACTAATAGTTATAATAAAGATCTCTCACCTAAAGCTATATATATATAGACTAGCTAGTTAGGTGATAGATATCTTTCTTTACCTACCTATAGTAAGAATATTACTAATATAATACTTTTAATTTTCAGTTAGAAATTATAGAGAGGTAATATAAAATCTAAGTTTACTATTATAAGGTTATTAAGCTACTTAGGATACTTCTTAAGGTTACTCCTAAGGGTAGTATAGTATTTCATAATATTAGTTAACTTCTCCTAAGTTTATAGTATAAACTTCTCTTCTTAAAATAATTAATAGAAAACCGTAAAGATTTAATTACTATCTATATTAACTTTAATACTATAAGCTATAAGGTAATCTCTAAAGTAGTAAATTATATTAATATTAGTAAGCTACTATATTATTAGAGGTAAATTCTTAAAGTTACCTTTTAATATCTGGAAGAATTCTAGACTATATAGTTCTATATAAATATAAAAAGTTATTTAGTATACTAAATAGATAGAAATTATTATAAAATCCTTAACTATAATATTCTTATAGTTAATATTATGAATTTAACTAAAAAGTAATAGGCTGAGGTATTAGTAAAATGTTACAGAAATTAAAATACCTACCGGTAAAGTTATTAAAAAGTTAAGAGTAGCTAAAGTAGCTATCTTACCTATAGAAATTAATTTAGATATTATTATAAGAGTAAAGGTAATATGAAGTAAGAAAGAATTATTAATTTTACTGAATATATATAGAGAGAGATAGAAAAAAAGGTTTTAAAAGATTATATAGATTTCTTAAAATGTTAAAGCTAAAAATACTATAAATCTTCAGTACTAAAAAGTCTAATAATAGCTTAAAGAGGATTATTGTATTTAAAAAATATACTTTAGTAAGTAACTATCTTAAATATAATTTAACTTTTTAATAATATTATAGAAAGTATCTTATTTTAAACTAAAGTAAAAATATAATTTAACTTCTTAATAATAACCTCTATAAGAAATTAATATATAATTTAGAGGCTTCTAGTAAGATCTTAGAGTGGGAAGAATCTAAAATATCTAAATAATAAATCTTATAATCTTTTACTTTATATAAACCTCAGGCGTAAGGTTTTATAATTACTTCTTCTGATATAATAAGCTTTACTAATCTGCAGTATAGTAATATAATAATTAAGTTAACTACTAATTAATATTAGTTTAATTATCAGGATAGTTATATATTATATATAATTTTATTATATAGATACAGACTGGTGTTAGTTTTTAGTTATTATTATTACTATATTATATAGCGTATAATATTATATAAGGCTCTAGATCTACAGTATAGCAATTACTCACTAATTACCACGCTATTCGGCTACGGCTGGCGCCGGATGCCGGGCACCCGTGGCCAGTAGGCCATAGAGGGCATGCCGCCACATACATGGCAGCGCGTACAGTTACCGCATGCCCTACAGCATAGCGTAACCGACAGTTACAAACAATACACACCAGATTTTACCTCCTAATTACGTGCAACAGTAGGCTAAGGGCTCTGAAGGCTCTACTGGCCGCCTGAGGTTTAGCTAGTACAAACTCTTTCTCTCGAGCGTGTTACTCCTGACATATCTAGACCTCATGCTGGCTCCAGGCACCCCTAATCGAGGTACAAGCCCGAACTTGACTACTCTCAAACCGTTTGTGCGACCACCGAGACTCAAATTGACGCACGAAGAAGCTTGGTGCTCGAAGCCACAACCCCGCGAGCGGATCACACCTCCCTGCACTTCAGGACTTACCCCAACTTCATGTTCCTTGAATCTCTCGTTACAGTCCACTGCCTCATTGCCTGTTTGATTATTGCGACAATACTGTTTTCTGGCCCCTCTTGAAAGATCTTGGCCAGGCGCCACACATCTCCTACAACCAATTCTTCGACGGCCAGCCGCAGCGCGTGCCTCTTTGCAACAGACAGCTGCGAATGACGCGGTCTGGGAAACTAACGAGATTGTTGGAACGAGTGGAGGATTCCGATTCAGACGAACTTTCTGCGCTGCATGCCAACGTCATTGAAAAATTTGACACGTCGCCAGCGTCTCATCCTGGGAAAATGGCTCCGTCGAAGAAGAAGAGCCGCGGCAGACCGCCCACATCAAACAGGATTGTTAAGCCTCCACAAAGGCCAACGCGCCGAACCAATGCAAGGGCTGGGGCTGCTACCGCGAGTGCCACGGTTTTCGATAATATGGACAATGAGAATAACGACGGACAGCCTGTCAAGAGCCGGGTACAACATCCAGGAGGGCGACTTCCATCGCAGCCGGGGGAGGACAGCGAAGATGAAGTCATCGAAGCCGAGGGCAACAGTACAACCCCCCCGCGCGCGCGCAACACCAAGCCGAGAGGTCGACCAAAGATGAGTGCGATGCTGGTAGAGCGAGAAGGAAACGGCCGTGGCTCTGGCTCGGCTGTCAAGCCCTCTACGGGATCATCAAAGCGAGGACGCCGTATAGATGACAAGCTGGCACACAGTGGGGACGTCAAAATTTCAGAGACACAGACCTCAGGGGACATGGAGGCTGACACAGAAGGACACGACCAGTTCGAAAACCTTCCTCCACCGCCCAGCGCATTCCGGTATGGCTCAGGCGCCACAGTATCTTCCGATACGGATGCTAGTGGAGTCAAGTTGCGCAGGCGCTTGGGCGACCTGGTTGCAAAGTACGAGGGACTTGAGCTCAAATATCGGGACCTCCGCGAAGTTGGCATCATGAGAGCGGAACGAAATTTCGACATGTTCAAGGAGGAGAGCGAGGAGCGGGCAAGAAGTGAGTGTCACGGGGGTAGCAACCGTTGGTTTATGGGGCTAACTGAACAAAGCTGCGAGTGAACTCATCAGCAACCTCAAAGCCGACCTGGCGACTCAGAGGAGTCTGGCTAAGGAAGGCGAACAAACTAAGAAGAGGCTATTGGATACGGAAGCCAGGGTGGCCGAGCTGACAAAGCTGTTGGCCGACGCGAAGCAGGAAGCCAAGACGCTGTCCAATAAATTGGCGCAAAGTAGATCTGCTGAAGTTGCGGTAACATCCAGAGTTCCCGGCAGCGCAGTTAAGGGTGGAGCTGCGGCTGCCCGCGCAATATCGACGGCTAGCTCAGATGCTGTGCAAGCGGCTCAGCTGAAGGAAGACCTCTATGGTGACCTGACGGGGTTAATCGTCAGATTGGTTAGGCGCGACCCGGCGGCTCAGATGTTTGATTGCATTCAGACGGGCAGAAATGGAAGTAAGTTCTCACAGGCGAACACTTGTATAATGACAGATTGAGTGACATGGGCTAACAACGCTTTCAGCACTTCACTTCAAGCTGGAAGTTGAGAAGGAGAATACAGGCGACAACTACGAGGAGGCGCACTTCACCTACAAGCCACAGCTGGATCCGAGTCGGGACCGTGACTTGATGGACTTGCTGCCTGACTTCCTGACAGAGGAGATTGAATTCGCCCGACCCCACGCAGCGAAGTTTTACTCTCGAGTTACAAGGTCTTTGGTAGAATGAGACGTAGAGGTAGAATTGTATCAGGAACGAAGCTGCAGTATAATATTTAGGAAAAGTGTTGGTTTAATCGTCAGGGTAATCGCACGCCGTACGTGGTCTCGTCGTACGGGTGCAAACTGGTGTTGGTTTTCGGTTGTTGTTTTTCCTACGTTACGTGGCGCCACGTAAGGCTCTAGATCTACAGCGTGGCAATTGCTTACCAATTGCCACGCCANNNATGGAGGGCATGCCGCCACGTACGTGGCAGCGCGTACGGTTACCGCATGCCCTACGGCATGGCGTAACCGACAAAAAGTCTTGTGAACTATAGTGTCTTATAATTCTACTTGCTTCATTATAGTTTCACTAGAGGATAGTAAATTATATATATTACTATATATTGTATATTAGTATAGTATTAATTGTAGTAGATATCAGGTTACTATTAGAAGTAAAATATTGTAGTAGTATACATTATATTAATTAAACTTTAGGTAGCTAATAGTATTTCTATAGATATTATTTTAGTTAAGTAAGTTATAATAGAATATTATATAGTCTATAAAGCTATATTATACTATAGATTGTATATACTAAATTTAATCTTTTTATTATATATATATTAGGTTAACTGAGAATAAATATAGTAAAAGCTATAGTGGTAAGTAACTTACTAGTTACCCCACTTATTTAGACTAATAAGATAAGAGGAATTATCCTATAGATTAAACTTAATAGTATATAGTATATATATATATATATATATTATATTACAGACCTAAGCTTTAGGGCTTATATATAATACTGCTATATAGACTTTATAAAGCTATCACCCCTATAGTTTAGTAAAAAGTTTTTATTATAAATATAAACTCTGTAAGTTTATTATAATATTATTTAGATATTACTAAGCTACCTCTTATAGCTAGCCTCTAATATTAATAAACTTCCTACTTAAATTTAACTTAGCAGTAAATAGTAAATTATATAGATAATATAGAAGATAATAAAGATAATAATAAATATTAATATTATAAAACTCTTAATAGAAATTTTAATAATTTAATAATAAAGAAATCTAATTATAAATAGGAATTAAACTTTCTAAGAAATTCTTATATAACTTTAATAGGATTATAAAATAGTTTTATAGATTATATAGATCTTCTTTATAAAGAGGAAGTTTCTTCTAATTAATATTTTCTTTAATAGTAATATTCTTTACTTTCCAGTATAGAAGATAATTATATAGTATAAACTTCAGATTAACTAAGCTTTTATTAGAAAATTAAAGACTTTTTAGCAGTCTCTCTAAATTAACTTCTTACTAAAGGTTTAAATATAAATTAGTAACTTTTATAAAGTTTAGAGGCTTTTATATAGCTAAAATACTAATATCTTTCTTTAGTATCTTATTAAATACTATAAGAATTCCCACTATAATATCTAGGCTTTTAAGAAAATATAATACCTCTAGTAAAAGCTTAAATAGATATTTATAGAGTGTTTTATTAAATTTAAATTAGCTATAAGTTAGATAGAGGAATATATTTAGGTAGGAAATATTTAACTAAATTACCTATAATTAGCTTTTTTCTTCTAAATTTAGATAACTATTATTAGTTATAATATTAGCTAAATAAAGTACCATACTGCAGTTTAACACTGATATATAATTATTATAAGTCTTAAGATTTTTAATATAAAATTACGAAGCTATAGCTAATTCCAATTCTAATTATAAATAGAATTCTTAATTAATTAGAATAGAGATATATAAATAACTAGTATGGATACAGATAATATTACTTTAATTCTAATATAATATTACTATAATACCAGCTTTTCTCACTAAGGGGGGTTAGGCAGCTAAAGCTTTATATTAGCTAAGTTCTTATTAGCTACTATAATAAATATCAATAAGGTTAGGTAGGTAAACTTAATAGTTCTATAGACTTATATATAAGCTAGTATCTATATTTACTGCAGTATTAAAAATGATTTTATTACTAAATATAAGCTATATTCTGCCTACCTACCTATAGCCTTAAACATTAATATTCAGATTTTGCAGCTGGATAAGGAAATTATAAATAATAAGGAAAAAGAATAACCCCCCAGAAGAAATTTCCTGGGGGGTGAAGTAATATAACTACTATTAATATTAGTATAATACTAAATAAAACTAGAAAAATATAAAGTTAGATAGATAAACTACTTTTTCTAGTTTCTATATTAATAAATAATTAGTTTTCTTTTTCTATCTAAGTTAATAATAGTTATAATAATTATAAAATAGTTAGTAAGAAGTTAATAAAGTAGTAGAATCTTACTATTATTAAACTTTTATAGTTTTACTAGCTAGAAATTATTCTGAATACTAGTAAGATTATAATTATTACTAGAATAGCTAGAGTTTATATTAGTTTAGATAGATAGGTATCTGAAGCTTTATTCTATATTATTCTGAATATAATATAGCTAGCTATTCTTAGGAAGTTATAGTTATAATACTGAGAGGTTATTCTTAATTCTATAAGGAATAAAATAAGGATAAATATAGTTAGCAGCCTTATAATACTAGCTGTTAGTAATATTCTAAAGAGTATATATACAAAGAGGTTTGTTAATTTTTTTAAGTTATTAGTAACTATATAATTTAATATAGAAGAGGAAGATTATAAATAGATAGCTACTAATTTAGTATAAATTAATATAGTCTTTACTGCTATATTATTAGTCACTCTAAAGTACCTAGTATCTATTTTGCTAAAAATCTATATTCTCCTTATAAATCTATTTAAAAAGAAAAAAGCCTCCAGCTTTCTATCCTACTGGGAGATTCTTGATTACTATATATAGCTTAAGAAGAATCTAAATAAAACTAAGCTTAGTTTACCTTAGGAACTACGTTATAATATACTATAAAAGTATCTCCTTAAGGTATAATATTAAATTACTAACTTAATAGATAAGAATTAAATATAAACTAGTTTTTTAGCTACAGAAGTATCTATTATTTTAGTTAAGAAATTAGAAGGAAAGTAGTAGTTTTATATTAGTTATTACCCTTTTAATATTATTAGTATTTATAATTACTACCTCTTACTGTTAATTAAGAAGATACTTTACTAATTAGTTAAGGTAAAATAAATTATAAAAGTTAATATTCAGGTAGCTTTCTATAGAATTTATATTATAGAGAGGGATAAATATAAGATAGCCTTCTAGATACATTTTAGCTTATTTAAGTAGCTAGTTATACCTTTTAGGTTAATTAGTACATCCACTATATTTTAGTAATATATTAATAGAATACTTTAGGACATACCTAATAATTTCGTTATATTATATCTTAATAATATTCTTATTATAGCTATAAGTTACAGGCTAATTATGAAGTTAAAATTATTTAGATTCTAAGGTAGCTAAAAAAGGTTAGCTTATATTAAAATTTAGAAACATATAAGTAATAAGTATAGAATATTAAGTATTTTAACTTTGTTATTAAGGTGGGGAGGAAAGTATTATATAATTCTAAAAAGATTAAGGTTATTTAGAAGTGGAAGGTTTCTAAAAATATCAAGAGTGTCTAAAGCTTTTTTAGGTTGATAAACTTCAATTATAATCTAGTGGATTACTTCTTTAGCCTAATGAAGTTTCTTATATAGCTAATATAGAAGGAAGTTTCATTCTGGTAGAATAAAGTTTTCCAGAAGGTATTTAATATCCTTAAGATTATATTTATATTATAGTTAATTCTAACCTACTGGAATCTGGAGAGATTTATAATAGTAGAGATAGATTATTTTAAGGTAATATTAGGAGGTTCCTTATTATAGAAGAATAAAGAGGATATTCTATAGCTAGTAACTTATTATTTAATCTAACTAATTTTAATCTAATAGAATTATATTATTTATATTAAGAAGCTATTAGTAATTATCTTATACTTAAAAGTATAATTAGTAAAGCTATAAAGTGTGGTGGAATTCTTTATTATTCTTTCTAACTATAAGAGTTTAGAATATTTTATAAGCTTAAAATATATCTTAAAGTAATAAGTTAAATAGGTTAAGCCTTTATTAAAATTTACTTTTATTCTAAAGTATCACTTAGGATGCTTTATAAGATATCCAGATACCCTATTAAGGTAAGAATAAGATAATATAACTAAGTTATAGCCTTTAATATAAATTCTCCACTTTCTATAAACTAATATAGTAGATATAGTTAGGCTGCTTTCTATAGTCTCAATTTAATAGATAGAAATAAATAGAAATAAGAATAGGTCTGTATTAATAGTTAATAATTGCCGGTAAAATACTGCTAAACTACCAGATAGATATATTATATTTTAGAATATTATACTATTAATATTTGAGAACTAAGAGGTTACAGTAATATTAATATATAATATCTACCAGAATATAATCTAATAGGCAGTATAGATGTTTCCCCCGGAGGTAAATATAAGAATAGAAATAGCTAACTACTTAGTAAGATGAAATAGTATACTATTATATTCAAATAAAATCTAGATTGTTCAGTATAAGTTACTAAGTAAAGTAATTATTTAAATAGTTTATAACCTTTTCATTTTAAGTTATCATAGCGTTAACCTAATATTTATAATAGTCTTATGGAATTAGCATAAAGATAGAATATTAAGGGATATTAAGTAGTTTATTATGGTATATAATATCTACTGGTGCCTTTATAAGAATTAAAGATACTACTAGGAATTTTTGCAGCTTCTTCTAATTTCTAATAAATTCTAATTCTAAATCTTAATTAACTTTATAATATAGTTACCTTTTACTATAGAGAGTAATTCCAGGTTTCAAATAGTTATTACTAATTAACCTTTTAAATATATTCAGTTACAAGTTATAATATTTTTATTAGTAGAAACTTATAGAGACTATTTCCAAAATATATAGTGGCAGTTTTGCAATTTCTCCAAATTAATTATTACTAATAGAGAATCTAACTAGATAGATACCTTTTAGTTAATATTATATTAATTTATAGAAGTTAAATAGCTTCTCTTAATATTATTCTACCCTCAGATAGATAATAGAATAAAGTAGGTAATACCTGAGATTTAAATATTTCTATAGGTATATATTACCTTTTTGCAAATAGACTGGCTATTATATATTACTATATATTAACTGATATATAATAATAGGAATTTCTTCATAACTAAAGTAAATCCTAATAGATTTCTAAATAGCTTTAAGGTAATATCTATTCTATATACTATAGTAGAGAAATTCTCTATAAAATTAAATTTAGAGTAAACTTTAATATTTCTTACTTACTTTAAGAAAGATATAATTTTAACTTAAGCTGTAATACCTTATACCTAATAGTCTAATAAAATAGAAGCTAATAAAATATAATAAGTAGCAGAGAGATTGTAAGTTAGTAATAAGGTTTAGCTTTCCCTATAATATATTAAGATAAACCAGCTAAGTAAGAAGCTAGACTAAGTAACTTATAAGTACTATGTTATAAAAATATTAAGCCTACTTAAAATTATATTAGATATTCCCTCCAGTATCTATCTAATACTTTATATTAAGCTTATTAAATAGGCTGAAAACATTTTTTATTTTTATAATATTATATAGATTTCTATCTTAATTTTATACTGTCAGGCTAACTGGGCACTGATGTGGTAAAAGCTATAGCAGTGGGTGACACACCGAGTGCCCCACTTTTTACACTAATTAGATGAGAGGGATTATCCTACGGATTGATCCTAACGGCATATAGCGTATATATGTACGCTATAATATAGACTGAGAAATAATAAAATAGAGACCACTAGTTATAACTTAGTTATAATAAACTGATTAATTATAAATATTTACCAGTTATAAACTAACACTACTTAGTAGTTTAACTACTATTAGTACTTAATACTACTACTTAACTGCAGATTAGTAAGGAATACTTAAAGAGATAAGATTATAATATTTACTAAGGGATCCTATAGATAGCTTCTAAATAGAAATAGGTAATTTAAAACTATTATAACTATATACTATCCTAAGAGAAATTATTAATATTATACTTGTAATATAAATAAAAGTAAAGATAATTTTATAATAGCCTATTTACTTAATATTATATTATATCTACTATATAATAAAAAGATAATTTAGATTAATATTAAATTAAGGTAGTAAATACTGAGATAAAATAATAAAATTAATATAACTAGAAGGAAGGAACCTATAATGAAACTACTATTCCTTACTACTACTCTCTAATATCTTATATATATTTAACTATTAAGAGATAAGAGAGTATCTTAATAATAGTAGATATAATATATTAGTAACTAAAAATGATATACTATAAAACCCCCCCCTTTTTTTCTAATATTATATAGAAGAAGTAAAACATTTTAGTTAATATATCTATACTTATAATGTAGTTTGTCTGACAGTTAGGACTTAACTATAATAAGAATAATAATAAAGAAAAAGGTTCTCATTTTATATAGTAAGGAGACCCTAGGAATAATTATAAAAATATAATTAATAATATAAACTAATATATAAATATTCTAAATTTGAAACTAAGTAATAATATCAGCTTATAACCTTTTTTCCTCTATATATTCTGTATGTAATTATAGTAGAGAAGTATCCTAATTGGGATTCCCTAAGAATAATAAAAGTATTGAGAATATTATAATTAACACTAAGACAGAACGTATTAAGAAACTATTATCCTTTATTCCTACTTATAAATATCTAATAAATATTTAATAAAATATTAATAATAATAAGATAACTATAAGTTAAACTAATAAACGCTATAATTAGTATAAAGAGGAGGAACACTAATACTAATATTATTACTATTTATTTAAAAAATCCCTATTAGGAGAATCTTTCTGATAATCTATATCCTAAAAGAAAAGCGAAAGGAGCGATAATTATATTAATAGTAGGATTAGAAGATTAAGAAGAGGAGGAAATAATAAGATATAGTATGAGGAGAAAATTATTTAAACTAAGGTAAAGTAATATATCTAACTGACTAATGACTATAGCTTATTCTTAAAGCTACCCTCTATAGTAATAATAGGCTAAAAGATAGTTACTAGATAACGTAAATATAAGTAACTAATAATACTTTTAAATCCCTACTTACTATCCCTATTTAGCATAGATAGTATATTTATATAATAAAGAGCTAAACTAAGTTACTAATAACTTTAATAATATTACTATTAGATTATAGTTTACTTCTATCTCTATAGTAACTTTCATTAAAATTATTACTAAAGTATACTAATTTATTACTAACATTACTAGTAAGGAATAATATTTAGTAAATCAATAAAGATCTTAAATTGGAAGATATTTATAAAGTTTTTACTAGAAGGAGATATCTACTTAGTAGTAGTAATTTATCTAATAAATAAATATACTTCTGAAACTATAGCTTTTAGAGAAATACTTATAATTAAGATATAGTAAAACTATATTAACTATAGATATTCTCCCAGCTTGATACTCTAAATATATTTTCCTCTCTAGATCCTATTAATAGCTACTATAAGGATATAAATAATATCAGTATTCCTATAGCTGAAGTTAATAAATATAAGAAAGTATTCTAATATATAGAAGTAAAGATACTAATAGGAATATACTAAAAGGTTATAGCTTAGTAATAAGGTAAAAATATTAAACTCTAAATAAATATTAATAATAGTAGACTTAATAACACTTTTATCTACTATTATATTTATCTATAGAAATAATAAAATATCTATTTCAATAAAATATAGGAAGTTTATTATATTAACTTTGAAGGATAAACTTTAGAATACTTTAATAATATAGAGAGAGTATTAATATAAGTTCTTAAGAACTATCTTATAGGGAAAAGTATATACTTCTCTACAGATAAAAGTATAATTAGAGAGAAGCTAGTAGAGATCCTTAAAAGGGAGATACTAATAAGATAGATAGTAGAAAGTATTAAGACTAACTAATAGAGCTACCTAATCTTTAAATAAGAAATTATAAAAAATACTAACTTTATTAATAATCTCCTGAGAGTAGGAAATTTTATCCCTATTAGTTAATAATTCTTAATATCTAGAAGCTTAATAATAAAGATAGCTACTTTATAGTTAATATTAATAATATTAATAATAAGGGTAATACTAACGTTAAACCTATAGCCTACAGACCTAAATACCTATATAGATATTAATTTACTGAGAACCAGAAAGATAATTAGTATTACTAATAAGGAGGAAAGATACCTAAAGCTAACTAGACCCCCAAGACTTTATACTTACCTCAGAGGGAAATATTAATTAATACTAAAATATTATATCCTATTTAACTAACCTTATGAGAAAGTTAAATTATTATTCCGTAAAGTTTATAGAATAAATAATAAATACACTAGAGAGGAGTATAATATTTTTAAGAATAAGATATAGATATTTATTACTAAATATATTAGTTATAATATTAGCTGGGATATAGTAGGGAGAGTGTTTAATAATATACTAATAGAATAAATATATTTATACTATAAAATATCAATTTTACTAATTTAAGATAACTTCTTAATTACTTAGATAGTTAGAATAGTTAGAGATAAGTTTAAGATACTTATAGTCTACTTTAATTACTATAGAGAGTAGAAAAATATAAACTTTAAGGTATTTACTGAAGACTATAAGTATATTAATATAGTTAAAATACTCAGAGTAATAATAATATAAATTAACCTCTTTTAATATATCTATCTGAACCTATAAAATCTATAAAAGAAGATTAATAAGGATATATATATAACTATATACTAAATATATAATATAATTAATATACTCTATAATATTATTAATAAAACTAAACTAACTATTAATAAGTTATATAAACAGATAATAGAGATACTTAAGAGTTAAAAGAAATAGTTAAAGTAAAAAGCTAACTATATTATAGATTATAACTAATTTCTTGTAGACTATATATATAATAGCTAAAAGTAGAACTAATATTTTAATTACCCTTAACTACCTTATTTATAATACTTACAGAATAATAAAGCTATCTCAGGATAATCCTATAAGAAAATATAGAATAGAGATATATAAGGTAAATATTAAGTATACTTAAAATTAGTAAATAGATACTAATTAATAAAATATACCCTAGAGGAATATAAAGCTACTACCTTATAATTTAAAAAGGTATTTATTGTTAATATCATATTAGCAGAGGAGATTATAATATATCTTAATAATACTAACTCCACAGAGGAGACAATAGAGGAAGGAAAAGATAATATAGAAAAGATATCAGAAAATAACTTTATAACTATCCACTTCATTATAACAGACAGTAAGAAGGAAACTATTAATTCTATATAACTTATAGAAATCTTTCAGAATTATATTTTTTACTACTTAATAACTACTAATAAATTAGAAACCTTCCTAACCTTACAGTATTTAGAAGTTATTTTTAAAAATATCCTCCCAGATACTAGAATAAGTAGACTCTCTACTAGAAGTATATAATAACTTAGAACCCTCTAGAGAATCCTCCCTAATATCTCACTAAATAAGATAACTTTAAAAATAAACGTTAAATTTAGAGATAGGTAAAAATTTATAAGTCTTAATATTACTAAAATACCTATATCCTTTAGAAATATTAACTTTAATATTATACTTATAGTTATATTATTTCTACTAAACTTCCCTAATATAGACTACTTCTAAATATATCTTAATAATCTTAATAATAAAATTAAGTAAGAGGGAGTATTATTACCTATAGAGAGATATAATAAACACCTATAGTTTTTAATATAAGAGAATCCTTATAATAAAACTATTAACTTCCTTGTAGAGATAGAAATATAGTAATTTCATAAGAAATTTAGCTACCTTAATATTTATAAGTTAAATAATATATTTAAGAGAGCAGATAAAATTATAACTACTAATAAGATTATAGTCATTATAAAAAACTACCACTAGTATTAGATAAATAGCAAAATATTATACTAGTTTAAATTCAGCCTTAAAGATAATTATAAGTTTAATATAAAAATTATTATTAATATTATATACCTTAATAGTGATAAGCTTATACTATATACTATTAATATTTCTATAATATTTATAGCTATAAAGTTTTTAAGAAATATCTCTATAGAGGATATATAATATATACTGAAAATATACTAAATTAATATATACTAAAAACCTCTATACAGAATTATTACTTATATAGAATATAACTTTATAGCTGAAAACTTTAAGAGAGAAGTTAATAGTATAGATAGTAAAATTAAGATTATACTAATTAAAACCTATAATAATATTAGTAAAGTTAAATATTACTATATCCCCCTATAGAGAATATATAAAATTATTTAAAATAAGATACTAGAGATTAATAGAAAGGAAATACTATGAAATACTATTAAGATTATTAATAATATAAGTAATCTAGATAACCTTATATTAACTCTACTAATTTTCAGAGTATACTTATATCTTAACTTAATATTATTACTATCTCTAGATATAATAAAATATATAGTAACTATCCAGAAAGTAATAGAAAAAGTATATAAAATCTATATTTAATAGTAAGTTTCTAATACTCTAAGTATATATAATAATCCCTTAATAGTTACTATTTACTATTTACTACTATAATTAGAAATATATATTTACTGTAAATATTAAGGATAGATAGAATCCTTTAGACTCCTTTTAATCAACAGTAAAATATATATTATAGAGATAAATAGTAAACCTAATACTTTTAAATCTATAATAGTTAAGCTATACTACTAACTATATAATAGAGA
Organism: Colletotrichum lindemuthianum; assembly: GCA_001693025.2. Classification (NCBI taxonomy): domain Eukaryota; kingdom Fungi; phylum Ascomycota; class Sordariomycetes; order Glomerellales; family Glomerellaceae; genus Colletotrichum; species Colletotrichum lindemuthianum. The sequence goes on along the minus strand of MASP02000280.1, from coordinate 16,587 downwards.
AATAGAGAATTAAAGTTAGTATAATAACTAACTACTAGATAAACATCCAGAGGAGAAAATATTAATAATAATATTAAGTAAAGAGAGACTAAAAAAACAAAAATAACTATGAAAAAGTATAAACTTTATTATAAAAACTGACCTTATAGATAATATTTACTATAATATCTATTAAACAGTAAAAAAGATAGAAATACTTATTAAAACTATTAATCTTTACTAATATAACTTTATTTAGATATTAGGAAATCTTTTTAAGAGATTATATACTATAGAGTAGAAAACTTTACTAGCGAAAAATATAATCCACCTCAAACACTTCAACACTAAAAAACATAATAATATAAGGATCTTTAGCCTCCACTTTATTGATAAAGTTAAAAATATAAATAATATACTATATAAGAAATTATAATTAGTTATTAAAAACTTTAATAATTGGGAAAAAATTAATATTCTTATATAGTGACTAATAATCTAATAGATAAACTACTATCTAATATAAATATTATTAGTAATACTTAAAAAGGTTACTCTTATAGAAGTTTATCTCTAAAATATCACGTAAGTATATATATAAGCAGAGATAATACTAAATCGCCTTATACTAATAAAACTACCTCTAAACCTATAAAACTTATACCTAGAGAGTATTATTATTATTATTATCTAATTATTATATAGTCTTACAGAATTAGGTATCTATTAGTATATAATATACTTTAGCTACTATAAAGATAGACTACAGATAGAAACTTTATTATATAACCTATACTTTATAATCTCCAGACTTAATAATCACACTTCAGTATTATAAGTATATAAATAGATTATATCCTTAGACTCTACTGACTTAAATTTAATAATAAAAAAGAAGAAAAGCTCCAGTAAGCAGAATTTACAGCTAAACTAAAATTAATATTTATATAATATGAATCCCTCATATTTAACAGAAATACAATTACTCTAAAGAATAATAGTAATATTATCCGCACCTAAAAAGGATAAAGTAAGAAAGTTAAACTTATTAATTATATATCTAAAACCATAAAATTAATATATATTAAGTAGTAGGTATAAGGAGTATATATAGCCTCTATATACTAACTAGAAATATATTTTAACCTCTCTATTATAGCCTAATATTAAAATCTAACAGTAGAAAATATCAAGAAACTTAATAAATACTTAGTATAGTAGATAGATAACTCTAAGAGAAACCTAATATTTATCCCTACTTATATTAAGATAATAAAACAATATATCTTTATTAATAGATCCTTTACTAGTAATAATAATATAATATCCTAACTGGAGTTTATCATTATCCTAGAGATAGAAGAGATAAATAAAAATAATAATATTTTTAAACTTAGAGGTAATATTATCCACTTCTTCTCTACTAAACTAAAGAAAATTATATATAATATATTAATATATAAAATATATGATATAACTGTAAAAACTAATACAAAATATATAATATCTATTAATATAGTTAATAAGCAAGCTAGACAGATAAGTAAGCTGGATACCTAACCGTAATTATATTATATTTCCGACTGATATATAATACCTACGAAATTAATTGAATTTAAATTAGTTAAGATCTTCTTCTTTAGATATTTCTTCAGTAAATTGATATATTTGTATATTATGACTGATATTCCTATAGATACTATATTGCCGTTAGTCTATCTCTATCTTCAGCTGGTAATTACTACTTTAGTATATTTCCTCCTTAATTTAGATTATAATCTCTCTTTATAATTAAAGATCTTCTACCTTAGCTATAATAAGACTTCCTCCTTATTTAAGATATATTTTCTTAGTTTTTCAATATCTACTAAGTAGGTTATTCTCCTCTTAAAGGATCTGGACTTTAGATCTTAATAAAGTAATTTAGTATATAAATTTATATATTTTTTTTGATAGATACTCTATAATTTTAATAATTAAAGTTAGTAAGTTATTTTAATAGTGGGAGATTCTCCTCTTAATAAATTCAGACTGAGAAGATATTTCTATTAGATTATTTAGTATCTGAGAAGTCTATATAGGGAATATTATTAGGAGGAACTCTAGAAGTGTTAGAATATATAACTTAATATTAAGCTTTAATAGGATATTTTCTATATTAAGAAAGATAAATTTAGTTTTTCTGAAACCTTTCTAGATTTATAAGGATTTATATAAAAACCTTATAAAATATAGAGAAGAAATCTTCTTTTATAATATAGATATTACCTTAATATATCTTATTTTTAATTTATTAAATATATATTTTCTTTAGGAACTTAAAATATTTAATATCTAAAGGCTAAAGTAAATAAGAGGAGTAAGTTAGTATATAAAGTGTAATAATATTGTTTTCCTTATAATATATCTTAAAGTTAGCTATATAATAACTTTTATAACTATTAATAATAAGGAGGTAATATCTACTATTTATATATAGTTTTATATGCTAATTAAAATGCTGAAGCTAATTTAGGTTTCTTTTATTTCTTATTTATCTATTTTCAGAAATTATAGTAATTTAGTTATATAGGAAATCTGTTTCTATATACTAAATAGAGAGGTAATGTTACTCTGAAATAATAATATATAGTAGAATACTATAGTTTAATAAACTAATAGTCTAGATAATTATAACTTATTCTTAGTTACTAAGTTATATTATGTTAATATTTCAATACTTTTCAGTACTTATTATAATTATTCTAGATATAATTTAGCTTATTATAAATTCAGTTTCGTTAAAATTATAGATATCTGAGTCTATAATACTATATTTTATAATTATGTTTGCTATAAGCTGAAACTATATATTTATTATATCTAGATCTTTATATTAAGCTCTCTTATAGTTATACTTACGAAAAAAGTGCGTCTGGAGCTATAGTTATCGCTTAATGAAGTTTGAAGCTTAGTATTTCCTAATAGGAGGTATATTATAGTTAGTAAGTAATTAATTAGCTATATCTTCTATATTACTAATGCGGGAAGGAAATAATTAGGAATCTAAGTTAAGAATATACTTAACTAGCTTCTCCTCTTTAAATATAGTTAAATTCCGTAAGTTAGAAGTAATATTACATTATAATAGGATGCCTTTTAGTTAGGTAGCTAAGGTTAAATATAGTACTGAATAGACTTTAGCTGCAGCCTGAATATTAAGATTTGGGGTTTAATTAATAGCCTAGAAGGCTAGGGTTAATTAAGCTTCTTTATTCTGTAATATTATTATTTTATTATAGTGTTATATGGATTATAAGGTAGAAGATAGGTTAGTTACAGTTGGGTGTCCAGCTTGCTTGTCTGTCTAGCTTGCTTATTAACTATATTATATTTAAGTAAGTAACTAAATACCTTAAAATACTAATAATACTAATAGTAATCTATACTAACTCCTACTCCTTCTATAAATACTTTATTAAATTAAATACTATAAAAAGAAGTATCTTATAATTAATATTATAATATTATAATAATTATATAAAAGAAAAAAGATCTTCAAGATCTAATAAACTAATAGTAAAGATAACCTTACTAATAATATAACTAAAATATTTAATAACTAAACCCTTAAAATATTTATTACTATAAATAAAGTAATTATTAAAATAGAAAAATAGGTTATAAAAACTATAGAGGGTAATAAGAGAAAGATATAAAAATAAAGAGGGTAAATAGAGGATATCGCTACAGAAAGACCTTAAGGTATCTAAGTAATAATAAGTAAAAGATATATTTTTATAAGTAAATACTATTTATAGTATTTAATCAGTTTTTGGTATGTCTAAAAATAAAGATATATATAACTAGTAGCTAAGTTTTTATATTTTATACTATTTTTATATCTCACGCTATTTTTATATTTTACACTATTTTTACATTTTACACTATTTTTATATTTAATACTATTTTATATTTTTACTATAAAAGAGAGTATTACTAGTATCAGGCTAACTAGGCACTAATATAGTAAAAGTTATAGTAGTAAGTAATATACTAAATGCCCCACTTTTTGCACTAATTAGATAAGAGGGATTATCCTACAGATTAATCCTAAAAGTATATAGTATATATGTATTGAAATAGGCGCCAGCTGCTTAGGCTGGAATAACTAAACAAACAAAACAAAACAACCTCCCCTAAGCCTAATCCTTCGGCAATAGAAAATAGGGGGAAAAATCTAGAAAAATATATTAAATCAAGAGCGCCATATTCGCAGATCTACAGCGTAAATAGCGCCTTAATCGCAAAAGTAGTATTCTAGATTGTGTAGGGTAGTATAGTGTGTGAATTCTATGTATATTACTATTATTCCTAAGTCTGGTGCTATAGATATAAGCTTATAGCCTGTATGTATATACTACTTATATAATAACTGAGGCTTATAGCTGAGACTTAAGCTTATTATAATCTTCCCTTTAGATTTATAGTAAGTTCTATGTTATAAATTTAATAAAACTATCTATAGTATCTTAATTACCTCTATCCTAACTGTTTTAGTGTGTCCTCTTCTATTACCTTATCTCTACTGGCTAGCTTTATTTGCTTGTTATGTATATACTAATACTTATCCCAGAGTAACCTTTAGACTAACTGCAGCTATCCTCCCTATTGCAGTAGTTACAAAAATGTATAGATAATAGAGCTAGTAGGGATATTCTATTTAATCTAAACTTAGTAATTAATTTACTAATATATAAATTATTCTTTTATATAGTTAGAAGGTTATATAAAGTTCTGCAGCCTGGAGTAATTAGTTTATAGTAGGATTTACTTTAGTAGATAAGGTACTAATACTGGGAGAGTATAGTAAATAGGTATTAGAGGTGTAGGTTTAGAAGGATTATATAAAGGAGGTCTGACTCTTAAGTTTCACTAGATTACTATTAAAGAGGTAAGATTAGGTTATTAGGATCTACTTTAGACTGTTTACTGCAGTCTTAATATTATCTTTTTATACTCTAGTATAGTTAATTTTTATAGTATACTAAGCTAGGTTGGTACTTAGGTCTGCAAATACCCTCCTGATAGCTATAATAGATTAGTATTAAAAACTGGTAATAAGTATCTAAAAAGTTAGTAGTTATTCTAAGTCTGCATTATTAATTATGAGGGAGAATTTCTATAGATATTAGTATAGAGTCTAAAATATTTACTAATAATTAACTTCTAGTGTGAAACTAAGGGAACCTTATTTAGTTACTAATACTACTTATTAGATAAGTATTATAGAGAGTTAATAATATTAAGAACTTTATCTCAAATAAAAGCTCTAGATTATTCTACCACTTAAAGGTTATAAGTAAATAGATTATACTGAGAGTCTATAAATGTAACTTAAGTATTCACCTACAGTAGTTTAATTATATCTAACGATATACTAATACTGAAATAGAACTATAATAGCTAGTTTACTACTTTAATAAAGTAATTATTACTAAAGTCTTCTTATATAAAATTAGAATAATAAACTTTACTATTAGTTTAGTTAACTATAAGGTTTACTTAGTATATATTATTATTACTAATAAGGAATATAGTAATATTTATATCCTACAGGTTAGTTATTAGGTTACTTATTTCTTTTTAACTATACTTAAAAAGATTACTATTAGTATTATAGCTACCTTCTAAGTATTATAAATTAATTATTCTGGCAGACTAATAGATAGTAGGGCTTTTTTGTAGACTTATATGAAGAAGAATATTTAGCTTCTGTAAGTCTTAATATTCTTCTATCTATAGGATACTTTTAATATTATATAGGTAAATATCTTTTTTGACTATATATTATTATGTTATAGAGTCTTAATAGTTAATTCCTAAGTCTATACTGTAGCGACCTAGAAAATAGCTCTATGAATTCTTACTATCTATATACTAATCTTCTACTATGAAAGGGTGTTTATCATTCAGTATAGACTTTAGCTTTTTGCTTAGTATCTTAATAATAAGTTTTAGTTTGTCAGTTTTAATGAAATAAAGCTCTCTATTGTGTTTCTGATTATAGAAGCTAGGGATAAGGTAGAGTAACCTCTCTATATTCCTATTCTTTTGCTTATAGCTTCCTATAAGTATTTATAGTAGCTTACTAATCTGCATTTCTAGAAGCCTGCCTTTATATATAGTATACTAGATTATGTTACAGACTTATTTTAATAAAAAGTTAAGCTTAATAAGTAACTGTGGAGTTTGTAAATACTTTTTAGAGGATCCTAATGTTAGTTATACTTTATTTACTAGAATGAAACTTAATACTGATATTAGCATTAGTACTAACATTAGTATAGTTATCTTAGCTAGAGTAATATTAAAGTATTTAGCTAGATTACTCTAAATCTACTATATTTACTTATTTTTGTTAGCTTTATCATCTGGATGATATTTTATATTCTATACTTCCTATATTATTCTATCTGGTATTAATATTAAGCTATTAGGAATAGCTGAGTGAAACTTCTAAGTAAGTTTTTCTTATTAAGCAGTTAGTATACTGTTATAGTTACAGCTTCTGAGTGGGATCTAGCTGGTAGTGAGGATTTCTTGTATTTAGTCTAAAAGAATTATTAGTGAAGTTTATTTAGAGCAGCTAGAAGTTAGTATAATATGAGTTTATCTAGCTATTAAATATTATAGCTTAATTCTACTTCCTTCTATATATAAGTTTGTGAATATTAATATAGAAATAAATTTCTCCTCACTTTACTTATTAGACTACTATATATTATAGTACTATATATAGCCTTATTGTTAGTTTATAAGAAAATCTATCTATATTAAAATACTGCCTTGCCTGTAGAGGAAGAATAAGATAATAAATTACTTTTGTTTATACTTTTTCCTATACTGGATTACTGCTACCTAAGGGTTATTATTAGCTTTAATATAGTAAATTAGAATATCTACTATATGGTTTTATATTGCCTAGGTGAAGCCTATATCCTAAGTTTCCCAGATTAATCCTTCCTGCTACTTAATTTAGCTAAGGAGGTTGTAGAGATTAGGAAGGTAGTCTGAGAGCTTATCTGTGTTTATAGTGTGGTTGTTCTGGGTTACTGTTAGTTAGAAGTAATCTAGTAAGAATTTTATTATTATAATACCTCCTAGCTTAAGCTAGTGAGGAAGCTTATCTATTAGTAGTTTAGAGTTAATATTAAAGTTAGCAGGCTATTTATTATAGATACTGGTTTGAAGAGGAGGTTAGTTATTGTAGTTCCTTAGGTATTCTTGATAGAACTAGCTTCTAGAAGGTATTGTTAGTAGTGGCTCTATCCTGGTTTTTGGATCTGGGAGTAAGTAGGAAGCTTCTAATTCTGTAAGTTGCTGGCGGCATTAATTAATACCTAAAGTATATATATTATTACGGGTAAGTGACTTTATTAAGTTTGTAGTGTTATAGGGGAAAGTTATTACTAGGTAGATAAGAACTAGGGAGAAGGTTAAGAGAGTAATATAAAGGTAATTTATAGGTTTAAACTGTAAGATTAATAAGGTCTGTAATAATAGATATTTTTATTAAGGTAGGTATCTTAATAGACTTAGGGAGTTTGGAATATTAATATTAGTATTAAGAGAGAGAAAGTTGAAATATTATTAGAGAGTGAAGGTATCTAGTTAAATAGCTTATAAGCCTGGGAATATATAACTTTTAACTAATTTACTTAAGAAGTATTATTTTCCTTTTAGATAAAAGGATTCTTTCCCTGTGATTAGTCTGGTTTTTGGTAACTTACTAGCTGTAACTATATATTTATTATAGTGAGAAGTATAAAAATACCTCCTCTAACTCTTACTTATTCTATCTCTCTTCCTTATCTATAACTCTCCAGCTTCCACTTTACTTTATCTGTAATTAACTCTCTTCTGTTATATCTTAGTATAATTACCTTATCCTAAGTAAGAATATTAATATCCCTTACTTGTGCGAACTTAGGGAGCTAAGTGTCCTCTATGTGATTTATAATATTAGTTACTCTATATTTTAGAAACTGGTAGGTAGTATGCGTTGTAGGTTATAATTCTGTTAGTTAAGCTAATAGTAAGTTCCCTATTACTTAGTGTCTCTTTATAAGCTAACTGATTATTAGGTAATTACTAGTTTTATGTTTCTGTATCTTATTATTCCTCAGAATGAATACTTTAAGGTTATGTTTATACTTCAGCTTCAGCTTAATAAGGATCCTTAAGTTATATAAGCGATATTTTAGTATACTTTTATAGGTTATTAGGATTATAAGAGAGTCTGTTTATATACTGTAGGGATATTTGTATTCTGTTGTTAAGTTTTTGTTTACTGGAGTGTCGCTTTTTCTGATAGTTTGTAGGCTTAAAAGATTCTTAGTTAGCTAGTTACTATATATAGCTTCTTTATCTAGGGATATAGTAGTTAAAATATAGTATCTTGTAGCTACTATAAAGAGTGAGCTTATATTACTTATAATAATAAAACTAGCTTTTAAGTCTGTAAATCCTATTTTAAGTATATCTTCCTTCCCGAAACTTCCTATACTAACTATTTCTTCTATAAGACTTAAAGAATCTATAATTTTAAGTATATTAGAGTCTAATAGTAATAGGGTTATAGCTATATATATCCTAATAATACTTATTAGCTGAGTGGGGAATATAATAGCCTCTCTATATCTAAATTTAAAATCCCTTAGAGTTTTAAGAAGATTAAAGTGGTAGAAGTAGTCTGTCTCGATTTTCCTCACTTCCTTAATATTATTTTTCCTAAGTAAAAGAAGATCTATAATATTCCTGACGCTATATTTATATATACTACTTATACGTTTATGTGAGAGCTTCCTCTCTAGCTTCCTTAAGATAAGCTACTTTCTTGAATCTAAAAGGATATTAAGATATAGTAAGAAAATATAGTTACTTAGTAGGGAACTCTCAGTTAAGGTCTAGAAATAAAGGAAATACTGGAATAAAGAAAATAGTGAATATATAATAAGTCTGTAAATACGAATAGAAACCAATCTCCTAACTGTTTTTATCTTTTAATATATTTCCTTAAATATATATTTTCCTATTATAATTAAATAAATACTTCTACTCCACAAAGAAAAAACAAGAATACTTTAGCTGTTAAAACTTAAAGTTAGCTTTTAACCGTTTGAAATAGTAGAAATAGTGAAATAGTAATATTACTTCTATAGTTTTCCTCCTTAAAGTTTAGAGGAATACCTTAGAATCTAAGGTTTCTAATTCTAAGCTAGAAGAAATAGAACTTCTATAAAATATAAACAGAAAAGAAAGTATAAATAAAAACTATCCTATAAGCCTGCAAATTAGTATAAGAATATTTTAGATACTGATAAGTGAGAAATCCGGATTCTGGAGTAATATTTCAAGATATACTACCCTCCTTTCTGGACTTAAACCTGGAAGATAAACTTTAAATACAGGATCCTTTAGTATCAGATTAATAATCTTTCTGATACTTAAGAGATATACTTATCTGTAAGTTAGTAGTATAGTATTATTATTACTATTACTTTTATTTGAGACTATAGGTTCCTCTATATCCTCTTCCTCCTTAATATCTATTAGTTCTCTTTTAGCTAGAAAAACTCTCCCCAGTTCTAACTTTAGTTTAGATCTGTAAATATCTAAATTAGTAGGTTCTTAGTATCTAGCTGGTACTTAAATAAACTTTTATAAATAGTTTCTATTATAGGTTAAACCTTAAATTTCTTCTCTGGATAGAGTTACTAGTCTGTATAAGGAAGAATCTAGTGTATATAATAATATATAAAAGAGCTTAGTCTATTAGTATTTAAACTTACGCTCTAATAACTTATTAATAGCCTACTTTATATTATAAACTAATATAAGATCTCCAACTTCCAGTCTATCCTCTTAAAGGATATTAGCCTAATAAGTATTGAAACTGTCTGTAGCTTTCTTATATTAGTTTATAATTATTTTTATAGTATTCTCTCTATTTTTCTCTAGCCGAGTAAATATCCTAATCTGTAGTTATAATTCCTCCTCCTTTATTTACACTGACGCCCAGTTTAAAACTCTCTATATAGATATTAGTATCTTAATTAGTATAATTACCTTATATTTATATTTAAGGTAGAAGGAAGTATACTCTGTTGAGATTTAAATTGTTGTCTAATCTGTAAATAATATTATAGGTAGTAGAGAGTGAGGATCTTTATTACTATTCCCTACTATCTATACTAATAAAGTATAGGTAATTAGCTAGTAACTAACTTTAATTACTCTATTAGCTTGCAGGTTATAAATAAAGGTAACCTATTACTTTATACTATACTGCTTGTTAAATTTAATAATATATTACTTATTCTCAGGGCTACTATCGATAATAAATATACTATAGAGACTATATTACATAATAACTTCTTCCTATAGGAACTTTATAATAATTTTTAATATTATTCTGTTTAGCTATTACACTTCTAGCTATTCTATAAAAGTATCTCTAGTTTTAATAAGATACTACTTATTTACTCTCTAGATATCTAGGTTAATACAGCTAAATAGGTATTTTTATAGAATTATGAAGCTGTAAAAGTCGCTAGTATATTAAGCTTAATATAATTAACAGTCTAAATAATACTTCACTACTTTGCAGACCTCCCTATATATATCCATCCAGTAGTATTAGTCAGCCAGCCTGCAAAAGACTGCTTCTCAGCTATAATACCTACCTTTATTATATACTACAGTAATAAGCTTCTAATAAATTGTGGGATTATCTTCTATTTACTATAATATTAGTTTGTGTGGAGTGGCTCTAGTGAAGAGTAGTTAATCACACAGTTGAAAAGTTAATACCTTATGCTTGAAAGCCCTGAAATAGGTTAGGTTAATACTAAGTAACCTCTTTAGAGTTACTAAATAGTAAGTAATCTACTAAGATTTATATAATTAAATCTATAAATTACTTAGTATAACACTAGGGAGTATTAGTTCCAGGTCTGTATTATTACTAGTAGCTAAAGTAATATCTATATTAAAGACTTTCTTAATATATTATCTATCGCTAAGGGAGTAAACTCTATTAAAGAAAGCTTAAGTATTTACATCTATAAAGAAGATTTACTTATTAATTTAGTTATTAATGTCCCCTTCTCCTATGTTATTAATTTTATTAGAAAGCTTAGAGAGTTTCTAAAATAATCTATTAGCTACTAAATTTACTATTCTACTGATATAATAAACTTTAAAGTTAAATATCTATATTTAAGATATCTAGTAAATAATAAAGACTCCTAAAAGATCTGAAGCTATATTATTAAGCTAAGCTATAAGTATCTTTATATCTATTTCCAGTAAAAAATACTAGCTATATAGATAATTATAAATTTACTTTAAGGTTTTTAATATACTCTAAAGTTTTTTCTTTCCTACGTTATAATTAAGCTCTAAACCTGCGAATAAACTACTTTTATAGCAGGTAATAGCTCTCTTCTGTTTAATAAATTATCTAAGAACTGTATCCTAACTAGTTCTACTAGTATCTACTACTAAGTAGATCTAGCCTCCCTCTTAGCTGTAGTTAATAGAAATAAGTATAGAAATGCTATAAAGTTTATCTTACAGCTAACTTATTACTATCTTCTGAGGGTTAAGCTATTAGAAAGGGATATTCTTCTTAAGTAAGTTATTAAGTAGCTAGATAATAATAAAGTAGTCCTTCACCCAAACCTAATAGAAAGTAGTAATACCTAAGAATAAATAGACTTTAGAGATATTATAATATACTTTTCACTCCTTAATTTTAGTAATCTTAAACTCTTCAGACTATTAGCTATATATTCTATAGATATAGCTTATAATAGTAACAGTTTCCTATACCTACTATAACTTAGTTACTATAATAGTGTAGCTAGTAAGCTTAATATTTACTAAAACCCTATTAATATTCTAAATATACTTCAGGATATACTTACAAATACTTAAATAACGTAGGTTATCTTCTCTATTATATATTATTATTAGTTTTTTAATTACTATATTATCTAGAAAAACTTTATAACAGTTAGGAATTAAGTTATAAAAAATCCTTATTATAATCCTTATAAACTAGATAATAGAGTTAGTACCTCCTATAGGTAAAATATAGTACCTTAGTAGACCTAATAGGATTATAAATATAATTAAGTTCCTACTCTTTAAGTTAAGAGGGATCTGATTATAACCTAAAAAAATATTAAGAAAAGATAAAAACTTATATATACTGAAATCTTCTAAGAACTTATCTACTTCAGACAGCAACTCTATATCTTAAATTATAATACTATTAATCTTTATAGCTAAGTTGATAAGTCTTATCTTACTATCCTTCTTCCTAATAAGAAAGAAAGAATTTTAGTATATAGTATAACTATACTTTAGAGTCCCATTTTAAATACAAACTCTAAGGATCTTAGTAATATCTTTAATTAGTCCCTTAGGGATTAAGATAAATCTTACTTACTATACTTTATATAGGATAGTCTTAATTATCTATAGTAACACTACTAACTTAAGCAGCTTACCATAATAACTGAAGTTGTAGGTTAGACCTTACTTTTATGTTTTTAGGACTTCTGCTAGAAGTTTTTTCTCTAGCTTATATAAGTAACTTACTAAATCTATAATTTTATTTAGATATTCTAAAGTTAGACGTTCCTCAGTATTAATCTTTAAAAACTTTAGTATAATTATATCTATAAATTATCCCTTAGGACCACAAATAATTTTCTCTACTTCTGCCTATACTTTCAGCTTCCACTTAGGGTCACTTTCTGGAATTATCCCATCAGATAGCATATTGTTAACCAGGTTAATCTTCTTATTTTTCATCTTATATATTATATTAATATCCTTAACTGGTCCTCCTTATATATCTACTATTACTATATGTTTAGTTACACCTAAGAAGCTTTCCTCCTGGTTATTAAATATAGTATCTAGCATTATTACTACCTCCTAGCCTCTATAGTATAGACTCTTCTAACTTTTCTTCCCTCTTACTAAAACTTACTATACTGATAATCTAAATCTATAAAAACTATAGAGATACTTCCTGTCACAGGACAAACAGTCCAGACTATATTTTCTAAGAGATATAATAATATAGTAAATCTCCTAAACTTTTAATTCTATAACTTAGTAAACTAAAACTTCTAAAATCTCCTAAAACTCCTTCTCTAAGTTATTAATTACTATAATAACCTCTTTATTATTATCTAGCTATATCTAAACCTCTTCTAATACTTAGTCTCGCAGCTATAGTATAAAATCTATAAAACCTAAATTAAAATTAAGTAGTAATATATCTAACTTTTCCTCCTCCTCTTCCTTATATTAATTATCTCTTCCCACAAAGAAATAACTATCTACTAATATAGAATTATTAGTAGAAGCTACTAATTTTCCTCCTCTGTAGGAAGAGAAAAGCTATACACTTTTTAAATCTAGTTAAAACTATCTATATCTATAATAATATCGTGAAACTTTACTATTAAATTAAGTATATAGAATAACAGTAGAATATTCAGCTTATTATTCTCAGACTAAAATATACCTATAATTTAGTTTAGAGTATAGTCTAGTATTATTCTAGTTTTAATAATAAATTAAACGCCTAAAACTAAATCCTTTATAATATAACCCTTAAGTGTTATGAAGGGCTGGATCTAGGCTTATTTAACCGGAAAGTGGCGCAAAATACTGTTTATTTAGAACTAAGAAGTAAAAAAGAAGCCTTCATGAGTGTATGGAAAAGTCTGTATATATAATATTATATAGAGCCTACTGGGGCTCCACTCGGGCGAGGAGGTTAGCTTTAGATACCTAGGTATAGTTCTGGCTGGATATCTAGATATAGTCTGTAATATTACCTCCCTCCTCCCCAGCTGCCGCCTAGCTGGAGGCTGTAAGCTAGGTCTCTATTATTATCTGCAATTAGTCTATATATCGCCTTATACTACTTTAAGGCTACTATATCTATAATAGCGTTAATAGGCTCCTATATAAAGTTTATATATCCTTCCTATTTAACGAAAGCTTCTTATTAATATCCTCTCCCCACTCAGTATATTCTCACAGTAAGAATATTTTTAACTAGCTATTCAACCTCCCTGTTATTATCCACTAGTAGTAGCAGCTAGCTATTAATTATAACTTATCTAGATAGTAGATTAATAGCAGCTCTCTAGAGTAAATCTATATAGAACTATAAGTAAATAAACTCTAAGGTATCCAGCTTTATAATATATAGTAAGAGGATCTTCACTACTATATACTTATAGTATAGCTAAACTAACTTTCAGCTTAACTTTAGTAACTTATAGTTAGATATATTTAACTATACCTTATTACTAACTTAGTATTAATCCGTGGGGAACTAGGTTCTATTCGCCTGAACTTCTAATTTCTACTAAGTAGTAGCTATCTCTATATAGATATATATTATTACTAACTATATTCTCTTAACTAGCTAGTAAGCTACAGCTTTACTACTACTAAGTAATTCTATATACTCCTTAGTAACTAGAATAAGGTTAATATAATACTTATAATCTATAAAGAAAAGTATAGTCCCTATTATATTATACTACTAGTTACAGAGGGCTAACTATATAATAGGCAGCAGGTTACCCTAATTATCCTGGGACCAGCAGGTAAATACCCTCAAAACCACTTAGATCTTCTAGTTATACTATTCTGTAATTCTGTTAGTCTGTAGGTAGTAATTAATACTTAATAAGTATATAATATCTATTAACCTACAGAACTCCTTCCAGAAGTAACTTACTTAATTAGACTCTCTATTATTTATAATAGAATATAATATTCTATAGAATTTATAATAGTAACTGAGAAACTACTCAATATATACCTCTACTTCTATTATATTTATCTCCTCTAATATAGGGATCTTACTTAGTTAATTAATAATAACTTAGAGGTAATAACTACTTTATTTTTTTATGGGAAGTAAGTTAGTAATAAAGTCTATTAATAGATTAGAATATAATTAGTTAGATACTAATAAGAATTTCAGGAATTCCTTCTTAGCTTACCTCTAGATATAAATATCTCTATATATATTATAGTTATATATAAATTAGTAGATACTTTATAACTATCTAGACTAATAGAACTATTAGCTTATAATCTTTAATATATTATTACACTCTAGGTAGCTTATAGGGGAGGAGTTATAAAACTCCTATATTAGTTTAGTCTTAAGCTTATTAAGGAAGCTATTACTTTCTTTACTATTTAGTATCTAAAACTTCTCTCTGAAGGTAAGCTATCTCAGTATATTAATAGTATACTTAGTAATCTAAATCCTAATATAGAGGTTAGGGAGGAAGTTATACTTTCCCTACTAGACTACTATAAAAATCTATTAGTATAAAAAGTCTCTCTCAGTAATATAATCTTATATCTCTTACAGATCTAATTTTCCTTTAAAAACCTAAGTACTAATAATATCTATATACCTTACTTAGGATCCTGTAGGGATAGTAGTATTTAGGATAATCTATATTACCTATCTCTATTACTTCTTATTATTTTACTTTTTAGGGATATCTTATTCCCTCTAGGAGAGAATATTAGAAGCTACTATCTAGATATCCAGCTGATACTTAAGGTAAAAGTTATACTAAGATAACTCCTCTACTTACTAGTTCTGCCTCTCTGTAAGTTATTATTTCTTTATAAAATACTTAAGGCTCTTATAGTTAGTAAGGATTTTAAACCTCCTAGTGCTTTACAGCTCTACCCTCTATGCCTATAAATATTTTAGTACTATAAGGAGTTCCTTATTATAGATTAGGTAATTAAACTCTATAGGAGTTAGGTATTAAGAGTAGAAAGCTACTAAATACCTCACTCTAACTTTATTAGTTTAGATTAATATACCTCCTAGAGTATACTCTAAATAGTCTATCTCTACTATTATTAAAGTATTAAAGTTAAATATCTATAAAACTAGTTCTATAGTAAAAAGTTATTTTAGTGTGAGGAAAGCCTCCTGCTGCTCTAATCCCTAGTTAAAAAAAACTAACTTCTAAGTTAGATAGTTTCAAAGCTCTATAATAATACTGAACTGAAGTATAAAGACTTTATAGTAGTTTACAAATCTAAAGAAATTATAGATACCCTTTAGGAAGCTAAGGGAAAGCTGGTTAGTAATAGCTTCTAATTTCTTAAGATTATAAGAGAGACTCTTTCTAGTTATTATAATATACTTAATATACTTAACTATAATAACTAAGAACTTATATTTCTTAGGATCTAACTTAAAGTTTATATCAGTAAGGTAGCTAAATATCTAGTAGACCTTCTCTTTATACTCCTTTCGTAAGTTACTAGTATAAATAAGGATATTATTAATATATACTATAATAAAGTTATTTAGAAACTATTATAAGTAGCTGTTAATATATTATTAAAATATAGTAGGGATATTAGTAAGTCTGACGGGATATACTACTTATTTAAAGAAGCTATAATATATCTGAAAAACTATTTTCTCCTAATCTACTTTATTAATTCTAATCTTATAGAATATAGTAATAATATTAA
>MASP02000279.1:141208-239492 GCA_001693025.2 Colletotrichum lindemuthianum | reverse complement strand
AAAAACAAGAGGAAAAAAAAAAAAAAAAAAAAAGACAAGCAGGGGGGGGGGGGGGGGGGGGGGGGGGGGGGGGGTTCCCATGTTTAATACGAAGGGAAGGGGGCCGGAGAAATAACAGCGCAAAGGTCGGCACTGGCAACGACTAGACTGGCATCAAGAGGCTGCAGCCTGACTCTGGGCGCCGGAGCAACAATACTCAGTGCAGATAGTCTCTCCTCTGTACGGGTAAGGGTACAACGCATCCATCTGCCATGTACTCCGTATGCGTAGTGTATCCATAGACACTCAACAATCAGAGAGGTGCGTGGGCAGTGCTCAGACAGTTGCTCTGATCATCCTACCCAAATGGAGCGTGATGGCACTGATGGGTGCCCGCCCACATTCACTGGGGGGGTCTTCCCACCCACACACCCCTTGTAGCCTTGGCCCGCCTGGCGGGGACCTCAGTGTCTACACAGTACTAGGCAGTGTACGGAGTGTGCCTGAGTCGAAGAAGGCATTGGAAAGACTGTCTTCTGGCGTGGAGGTCTGACTCTCTAGGGATGGGCGAGGCTGGCCGGTTCGCGCAACCCAGCAACGTGGCCCCGACGAACGACTCCCTGATTTTAAGCACTTGCGCTAGGTCATACGCTTACGTTCGGCGGCGCAAAAGCCTAAAGAAAGGGTGAAATTGACGGGAGGGAAAAGATTGAGCGTGACGAATAGTAATGAGGTGAGTAAAAAAAGGTGTGAAAGGTGTCTCGTGGCGTGCCGCTTGGCGGGTTGCAATACAGATGTCGTCCCCTGCCTGCGAGAGAGACGGAAGAGAGACGGACAAGAGACGCGCGCCACGGTTCCTGGTGGAAATTAGGCCCAGGTCCTGAATGGCTTATCGACAATCAACCCAGCAAGCACCAGCCCCAGTCCAGCAATTGACCGACCGACCGCCTATGAGACAAACCAACGGTCCATCGTCGTCCCAAATGAGAAGATGCCATGCACATCCTTGGTGGCTGACGGCGACGCGCAAGGATGATGGGCACAACTTCGACCATGGGTCCTTCCGATTGAGGACGAGGGCAAGGGGCGACAGCAATGTGGTTTTGGTGCAGGGGGAAACGTGGGAGCGTAACATGAACTTGGAAGCTCCATCCATGTTCGAGTCCACTGGTTACGGGAGTATGAACACGCACGAGTCCACGGTATCGGCTCTCTTGGGGGCTGACGACGATGCCGGAGTCCCCAAATCAGAAAAGGTGTGCGGGTGAACGGCTGGTATCAAGAAGCTGGGCTAGGCTGGGCTGCTTCTGCTGTCCAGTCGTGTCTCCCACGTCTCCGCCTCGCCCAGGCTAGGCAAGGCAAACGATTTCGTGGGACGTAATCTAAGAAAACCAAGGCATCGGGGAAACATTGTTGTCGTTCGGGTGGGAGGAGCAGGAAGTGGCGCATCGCCGTTGGATTGCTTCCGAAGGTGAAATGCGAATACTCCCTACACAGACTTCGTACTACTTGTACGTGTTCCAACACGTTGCTGGTGGGTAAAAAGAGCGTTGCTCGCGTGGATATGCAGGTACCATGACAGTGCGTACCTGACTTTAGTACCTACCTACCCAGTACCCTTACTGATAGATAATACTGATAGCATCCGTACCTACTACGTCTGAGCCGACGACGAAGGCGAGATTTCCGATAGAGCCAACAGCTTACGAGGAGTGTACTGTACGCCATGAAGCCCCGCTCCGCTTGGAGATAAAAAAATCGGTCACCGATGAAATGAAGCGTGGAGCTGGGTGCGCCCCCCATGCTGTTTTCCATCTCTCTCTCCGTTGTTTCTGCTCCGAGACTCGAACGACGGACGCAACTTCTCGGAAATATGACCCAAAAGGTGTATCGTCTCGGGTGTTCGACTTCTCGAGACACCGAGACACCACTTACTACACCAGTCGTACGAGCAGAAAAGCAGAAGAGAAAGAGGCGATGCGGACATTGACCAATGCTACCGGAAGAAACGTGGAGAAGAGTGTGCGGTCGATCATGTAACGCTGTAGGTGACCATCCAGATGAACCTGAAGCCCAAACACTCTTCATCCCCATGACCTCTGTAACAGTATGGCATTGATTCTCAAAACAAGGTGCATCGCAGACCAGGCCAGCCCTGAAAGTGCATCAACTAGAGAGGCAGGCTGGACGATAGATCCATGCAACGCGCGAAGACCGCACATATACGAGCTAGTGGAGGGTGAAGCTGAAGAGGGAACAAAAAAAAACAGAGAGAAAGCGACCATAAACAGCACCGAGGGAGAAACAGAACAAGAGAAATTGACCAATAGCAAACGACATAAGAGTGCTAATGGAGCAAATGGAAACGCCACGCACGAATTCAGCCCGTCATGGGATGGGGCAACTCGGCGCGACGCTGCGGAGTACACGCGGAAAAGAATGACGGAAGACTAATTAGGAACCCCACGACTTACAGCACATCTGATTTGTTGCTATTTTTGACGTCGAGAAAGACTTCGGCATAGCACGCGCGCCGGATCTCGTTGGCACGCTTCTCGTCCAGCGCCGACAGCGACTGGCGAACCGCCCGGCCGGGTGTGAGGTCGAACTCGTCGTCAAAATCGTCGTTGTCGTCACGTCTCTGCCGAGTGCCAGTAGTAGTACCATGGTTGTCGTCGTGGCCGCTACCGCCGTATCCGTAACCATGACCGTGGCCGTACCCGTGGCCGAAGGTCGGGTCGAATCGATAGTTGAAATTGATCGTTGCGCCGTTACTGCTCCTGTTCCCGTTGCCCGCCTTGCCGGCTGAAGCGGAAGGGATATCGTAGTACTGTCGACCGCCAATCATTTTTCTTCCCCTCGATTGTCGTCGTCCTTGGTCCTGATTTATTTTACCAGTCGTCTGTGTTTTTGTCGTCGTTTCGTCGAAAGTGAGGTTATCTCTGTTGGCTGCACTGCTGCTCTTTCTCTCAAACACTTAATCCCGCGCCGCTCGAGCTGTAGATCACTGCACGCGCTGACGCGAATGGGAGGGAAATGGGGTGCGGCCTTCGCTTTATTTGTCGCCCAGAGGTGGTCCTGGATACTCCTGGTTTTTTATGAGGTCGTTGTGCCGTAATATTAATTTACCAGCGTGGGGAGCGCTTGGCTAGTTGCCGCTCGTGCCTGGGTGGGTTTTCGATTCAGTAGGCAGACCCGCTCCGGACCAAGCTGAGGGCATCACCAAACCCAGGTTGTGCCTGGCAATGACCGGGGTTGGGATTGGTAGAGATTGGTAGAGAGAGAGCAGCTGAAAAGGAGCCGAGTCCCCTTACAACCTCTAACCACAAGAGCGAGAGAAGAAAACAATACTGAAGAACTGATTCGCGATGCGAGATGAGCCGAGCGAAGACTGGAAAAGGGAAAACTGAGAGGCATCAGACTGCATCCATTAGCGGTGAGCTCATTATATTCCCAATGAGTCGCCCTGTCTGCCTGCGAACGACCCCGGGCAAAATGCCCTCTCGAAATATCCAATCCGTCAATTGGCCGACACGATAAGACACGTCCATGTGTTGGCGCTCGCCCCTCAGTCGAGGAGGTCTGGCCAGTCCATGGGGTTTTTTCTTCTTCTCTTCCCTGCACTTTTTGGCTTTTTGCTCTCTATTGCGCAAAGCAGACGCAACATCGAGGCAGCATTTCTGCAATCCCGCGGCTGGGGCATGCTTTAGCTCGCTTGAGGTGACTGGAATGTGGGCTCCTCTATCCGTACAGAGTACCCCTCGGTTCGGTCTTTTCGCCCCTCCGTCTAGCCTCTTGCGCGTCTCCATCACATCGACGATGAACCGCATATGAAGGAAAGGGAAGAAACAAGCTTGACAGGGTTTGGATCAGCTGTCTGGGTCCTAGGGCTTGCATGTCAGCTTCATGTGGCGCAGCGGCAGACGAAACGACGACATGGAAAACGACGATTCCCGAATGCAAAACCCAATGAGCTGTCCAGAGTCAGCCAAGCTACATGCCAATGTTCCCTGTCCTGTTTCGCGGGGCTCGTCGCCTCACGAGCCAGTCTCAACGTCCCGTCACCTCAAGCCTGCACGCACGCGTCGCACAGCCCAGGCAACTGTTGCTGGTGATGTGATTGTGCTTCCCGAACGTTTCAAACCCTTTGCCAACCTTGGGAGATGGCTCATCCCTCGAGTGTCCTGGTATTCCCGGACGTGGTGTTTGCTTCGTTCATCCGAAAGTTCGACCCCGCGAATCACGCCGAGGGCGCATGCCGGCGGGAGGTTGGGGCCCATCCCGCCGCCCAGACACACACTTCCGCCCTGCAGCGTCAAACTTCAAGATGAGGTGTGCTGCTGCTAACCATGACGGGATTTCTGGCACAGACGGGGCTGGAACTGGAACCACCTTTTCCTCCAGCTCGACTCAGCTTAGGACCTGTCCATGGTTCCGTGCCTGGGGTGGCTGCAGCCGCGTTATCGAGTGCGTCGTGCCGCTCGGCGCCGTTGACGGTCCAGGGACAAGAAAGCAGAAAGTGGGAAGTGGAATCAGGCAAGTCGGCTTGAGAATCCCATCCCATCCGATCCTGGTCGGTATGCGCGATGAGGTCGTATCAGAGGTCACCTCGTCAATCTTGGTTTCCCTAATGACAGGTCCGTCGTCTTACGCGCATCCCGCTCTCCCGCATTTGCTTCCCGTTCCTTCGCAGCATCCCATCGTCAAGGGTTCACTAGGCAGTCAAGGCAGTCCAAATGTTAAGGGTTCAGACAGCCATCACTCCTCGTTTGACGGTTTACTGCAATAGGTCGTGGAATATGCCGCTTGGGGGGTGTGGTATGCAATCTCTCCGAACCATTCAGGTCCCCCCCCTATCGCCCAAACATCGACCCGCGCCGTTCCTGAAGCGCCAGCGGAGATATCTGATACTGTCAAAGGGTAGTTCCGAGAAGATCGGAGTGAGGTAACGCTTTCAAGTCTAATACGTTACTGTGGTGAAAGTCGTTAGCTTCAAACGGGCGAACGCTGCTCCATCCAGCTCTAGCCTCAAACTTTAGCGTCGCGACACCAGCCTCTGCACTTTTCCACCGTCTAACGAAGAAGGTGGATCGAGAAGTCGTCAACAGGTGCGCTTCTGTGCCTTCAAAGCTGGAGAGTCGTGGGTAAGATGGTCCCGCTGGGTCTAATGCACTCGAAACTCTTTCAGGACGGACTGCTTGCGCGTCGAGTGCGGTGATGATGATGCAACTTCCAGGTGGGTTTACGATTTGGGTGTTGGTTCAGGTGACGGACAGCAAGGAAATCAAAAGAAGAAAAAGAATGGAACCCCACTGCCTTCCCGCTCCTCTTCCTTCTTCCCCAGGCAACTGATAGACAGCGGGCAGGTAGTGACAGATACCGAGAAACAGCAGGCGTCATTGGCCTTTCCTTCCTACCTTCTTTTTTCCCGCCAAGGGTCATGTCGTGGAGCCATGGAAGGAGTGGACCTGAGTGTTATTTAGCCCATCATCTCGGTTGACTTCCCAGCCTCTCCTTTCCTTGTGATTCTGGGGCAAATGGAGTAAGCCCACTTCAACATCTCCGCATTGCATCATCGCCCGACTTCCAACTTTATCAGCACGGATATCTCGGTTTTCTCACGCGGCGAGAAACATATCGTCACCAACCTCGTGCAAGCGGCACCTTTCCTCCGTCTCGTCCAACTGCGCCAAGTCTCCCTGGCCAAGGCCTCCAGTTCCGAAAATGAAGAAACCCTCCCCCGAGTCTATCCCCAAATCTATCGAATGGGAGCTAAACACAAAAAAGAACTCAGCTAGATAGAACCTAAACTCACACCACAACTTCGTCAACAACGCCAGTGCGTTCTTCCGTGCACACACGCAGAACCGCCCTAACCCCGCTCACCCGTCCGAACTCTTGTCCCACGAGGAACGCACGCAAGGCCACGGTTCCCGTTCGTCCCAGTTTCTCGGTCGACCCGCGACCGGGTTCCGCTGTCATTACAACCGTCTAGCATAGCTTCTCAGCAACCCTCGTGGCCGCCGCGAGTCGAACAGAGCGCCGTTGAACCATCCGATGTACTCTGCTGTATATAGCCCAGCGCCGCTCTCAGACTCTCACTTGGCTTTCTCGGCTCGCTTGCACAAAATAACAACCTTGATCTCGCCCGTGATGCGACGTCTGATGGCAATATCCCTGTAGCAACGGAGACTCTGGCGCGGGATCTACATTCTGAGGCGGCTGCCCGAGAGGAGGATTCCATGTCATGAACGGCCAAGCTCACAAAGCTCCTCCTGCCTCTGTCTCTCTTCTTCTTCTCTGTCTTCTCTCTGGGACATGGTTGGAGAAGTCTGATGCTGGCAAGATTTGCGAGTTGCGCAGCTGCGTGTTGTTGACAGCAGTCAGTCTTGCAGAGTGTGAGCTGCACGTATCCTAAGCATTACCCCAGTGTCAATACGTCCAACATGGTGAGACCTCCGTCGTGCTCGGGTTCATGTCATTTAAAAGTCCCGTATTTCAAAGAGAACCATTCGGTGCATGAAAATGCCATCTATCTCGTTTCATTGCATAGGCTCTAGTATTCTCCGCAGGAACCTCTGTCATGTATATCCTGTCATCATTCAAAACGGAGCTTTCGGTTCAGCCGCCTAGCCAAACCGCACTTTACGTGCTGGTCTATGGCTTTCTTCCCGTTCCGGACTGCGCGACCGCTTCACTCCATAGAGACCGTCCGTTTGTTCCATCTCCCGTGTCTCTACTGGGCTATTTGCCGTCTCGTCAACAAGCTCCGGGTCGGAATGATGACCATGGCTGAGGCTGCAAAATATCGGTTGAGGCTTCTTCAGGGGCACTGTCTGGGACAGATCATCGTCCTTCCCGCCTTCTAGAAGAGGTATGATTCCAGCGTTGAGGATCCAATTGTAAATCGGGCGATCGTCTAGGATTGACCTGCACTTCCAGTGCTCAATCTGTGACATGCTGTGTTTACGCTCCACGATGACCTCTTCGATACTTCCGCGAAGAACGAGCGTCTCCACAGTTACAGGCTTCTGCTGGCTGATACGCCGAGCTCGGCCGACAGCTTGAGCTTGTATCTGCGGGTTCAGAACCGGGTTGACGAAGTAAATCCGCGACGCAGCTCGCATGTCCAGACCGACGGCTGCTTGTGAGAGATCCATGAGGATTACCCTGCGTTGTTCATTAGACATAGATCTCCATAACAACGGAAGGTCCGCGCACCGGTATTTGGGGTCTTGGTTGAAGGTATTCACGTATTGCATCTTGCGGTCGTATGGCAGCGCTTTGGCGTAAATGAAGTGCGGCACATGCAACTGCAGAGGCCGTCCGTAAGTCTCTTCGCAACCCAGTCGATGATCTCAACTTACAACTTCCAGCATACTCGCCAGGTACCACGCCACATTCTCGTGGTCATAAAAGATGATAATCTTCTCCCGCTCCTGATGCTCGAGGACAGCATCAATCAGGTACGAAAGCTTGGCGGACGCGGTGGAAACAAGCTCCGACTTCTTAAGCGGCTCTGGTGGTTGCAAATTCAGCTGTGCATCCGAGCCAGACTCTTGATGGTACGCATTCGCGCGGAGGTGTCTCGGTATCCTATCGCCCCCTAATTTCGTGTTACCGGCCAGAGCTTCGGGCTGTTTCCAAGGTCGTCGATCCGAGTCGTTGCCTTCGGCACTGGAAAGGACTTGATTTGCCGATTCTTTATGTCCCTCTTCTAAAAGCTGTCCGTTAAGCAGACTATTCAACTTCGTCGCGTCGCCCAAAGACGAGCGGATCAGTTTTTGCACGGCCATGACCATGCCTGCGTCTGTACAAGTAGGGTTGGAGTCCTGCTCATTCAAGGACCACGACGCCGATGCGCCATTCGGCAGGAAATCCCGGACGAAGATGGGTATCTCGTTGTATTGGTTGCTGAGTTGCTTGAGCGAATTGTCGATGCCAATGCGAGCGACATCAATAGCCTGCCTCAGCAGCGCTTCGTCCTCCTTGGTTATCGGCACCTTCCTCTTTTCAATAAACTCCTCGGCCGTCTCGAGTGACTTTTTGATATCCTGTGAAGAAAAAAACGAGCCGCCGAAGAAGCTCGCCTGCTTCAGGTTGTGCAGCAATTGCAACAGGGACTTTTTCTGCCTAGGATGGAAAAAGTAATCCACGTCGGTACGCTGTGACTGCACCGCATTGAAAATGATCATCATCGAGAACAAGTTATACGAGAGCTTGTCTTGATAGGATCCGTCCAGAGTGACAACCTTTTCGCTGACCACAGGCAGCAAGTTATTAAGGTCAGAAAGTTGGTGTCGAATGAGCAAAGAATTCAAGGTGGCCCTCAAAACGCCCCTTCGACCGCTGCTTCGGGCGCTGTGTTTGGGCTGCATGACGTATACTGCCCACTCCGCGGGGGAATCTTCCGTTTCCTGAGCAGTATTAGACCAAGGACGAGCGTTCAGGTAAAGCGAGGCGATGGCGCCGATCTTTTCGAGATCTTGTCGTTCTGTTTCTGCTGCTCCTTGCTCTCCTTCCGAAATAACCATGTCGTTGCCGTCACCAGAGTCGGACTGCTGCTGGTCGTCAACTCCATAGAGGCCAGGAGAGGGAGTGCCGGTGACAATCCATCGGGCCTGGATAAACATGTTATCCAAAGCAAGGAGAAGGTTGCTCTTGCTCATCATCCTGGAGTAGCCTAGCTGGTGACCCTCGTCAACTATGCACCTTTTGAAGTGAACCTCCCCCAGAGGACTCCTGTGCATCATCGTCTCCTTGTAGATCTTGAGGAGGCGGCTCTTCGAGATGAGAACAATGTCGTAAGTTGTAAGTTCTCGGACGGAGGGAACGGGGGTCTCGTTTTGTGACCTGACTACAAGCTTAAGGACTTTCAGGCCTGCTGGGGACGCCTCGCCGGCGGTGTGTTTCTTGATTTCTTGCACCCACTGCTGTACCAAATTGTTCGGCACTACGACGAGCGACGCATGAGTGTGCCAAATTTTCCTAGGTGGCAGCTCGGGCTCCATGATACCTCTTTGAAGACGCTTCGGAGGCGGTGCAGGCACATGATATGAGCCTGGGTTTCTCCTGATAGCGTTGATGCACTTGGTGTACTCGCAGTCTTCCTTGGGGTTGTACATGTCGAAATACGCCTTCCACGGTGCACCCTTCCTAGTGGCGCTCGCGGCTGCCATATCTGCAAGTGATCCTATCCGCTTCCTCACTCGCATCTCGCTTCCTTGATAAAGCTCAGGTGTCCGAGTTGCAGAATGTCTTGTGGCTAGAATCACCGATAGACAGATGAGTGTTTTGCCGGAACCCATTTGCTCTGCCAGAATTCCGCCCTTGACACCGTCGTAGTATCGAGGGTCTTTGAGAATGGTACCGCAGCTGATGTCAAAATAAAAGCCGATGCCGTTCTGATCCTGTCCTTGAACTAATCTAGGGTCGAGAATCTTGCCAGGGGCGCTCTCACGCTGAACCATGACGGCGGCCGAGCGACGTTGGTAATCGTAGAGACTGGTCTTCAAGCCAGGAACATCGCTTGCAAGGATGCTATACACCGAGTCCTGATCTGCTTGACGGGTGACGAGTTCCGGATTGGGCTCCGGCGATGGCATGGTGTTGAAGAGCTGCAGGAGCGACCGCGACTCGTCTTCGGGGTCACCTTCATGCAGGGAGAAATCACTCATTGGGTGAGGTGCCGAAGCGGGACGGCCGCTCCACGTCTCGGACGAGGTATCGAGCGATGTAAACAGCAAGCCACGCGACTTCCTCAACCTTCCTCGAGCTCGGTCAATGAGTGACCCGCCCACGTCGTCGGGTAGTGCGTAGACCCTTGCAACGAGCAAGTCCATCTCGGACGGAGCAGCCAGTACCTCCATGCGTATCCATCTTGACTGTACAAGGTTTCGGAAATGCTTCCACTGGGCCGAGTAGAAAAGGGAGGTGTCCGTATCGTCGAGAATGACATGGGGTTGGCTGCTAGATCCGGTGGTCGAAAGGTCCCTCCAGTTACGGAATTTGTCCAGCACTCTGCTCCAGTCATCGTCAGAGAGTTCTAGATCGATCTTGCTGGCGATTAAGCATCCGATAGGAATGTAGGTTGTGGGTAGCGGTAGCGCCATAGTTGGTGCTGGCTGCCGGGGATCCGGCTGCCTTGCAGCGGCGTCTGACGGCGCTGTCCGGTCGTGCGGCATAGGCCGCGTAATCATGCTTGACGCGATGGGCCAGACGGGGGATTTCTAGCGAGTAGCGTCGATCGTGAAATGCACCTGTGTCGACTGTAGAAATGTGTGGGAGGATGATGTTTCGTTTCAGTATAAGAGGAAGGTGAGAGGGGACATAAGGTTACGAGGTAGGAGCCTAGCGGCAGTGAGCGGCTACCCGTTCGCACCGTGTCGACACCCAATCTGTTAGGAGCCTCACAGTGCGGTTCAAATGCGGCGCAGTCATGCGAGTGTCAATAGGAGACTTCCTTCCCAACCCCATCTGTATTTCACAATCACAGAGTACTTGGCCAACTTCGGCTGCTTTATCTAGCTCCACGAATTAAATCAGAAATTTGGCTTCCCAGCGCGCAAACTCCCTTCGCCAAGGTTTCACTACACCAAAGTTGACCCCACCGGACAAGAACGGCCTGGATCGTTTCCGCCTCATTACACAATCTCCAGCGTACCGGTTCCCATGGACATCACCACCGACGAACCGTGTCAGTGCCAGTTCAGTTTTTGGTCTTCTTCTCCTTCTTGACGGCCTTGGATTTTGTAGAAGCCTTCTTGGTGCTGGTAGCCGCCTTCTTTGAGCTACCCTTGGACGCGGGGTCGGAGGTGGCCTTGAAGGCAACGCTAGAGCTCTTTTTGCCTGCAGAGGCGGTGTCCGTCTTGATATTATTGTTGAGCTTCTTCTGCTCGACGTCGATCTTGGCCTGGTTGTCGGCGCCCTGGGCCTGCTTCACCTGCAGGACGAGGACCTCGAGCTGGAGCTTGAGAACCTTGTTCTTGATCTTGCCGGCCTTGAGAGCGGCGGCATCGGCGCCGGAGGCCTTGGCGATGGCGTCGTTGAAGCCGCCGGCGTTTGTCTCGGCGGCCTCGGCGGCGACACGGGCGGCCTGGAGGATGGCGAGGTCGTCCTTGCTGACGCCTTTCAGATCGGCCTTCATCTGATCAATCTAGCAGGTCTTAGTGACTAGTATAGGTGGTTGACCAGTGTTAATATAGCTTACAGGGAATTTCTCAGCAACTTCGGCGAGAGCATTGCCAGCCACTCCGTCAGAGACCTGGAACTGAGAGTAGTCCTGGACAGACAGGAGCTTGGCCTGGCGTCTGTCGACGGGAGCGGAAAAGCCGGTGGCGGCGAGGGCGAAGAGAACGGCGGCCTTGGTGAAGTACATGATGTCGGTGTAATTGTTATGTTGATATGTTTCTTGGTCGAAGGGTGAGATGTATAATATTTACAAATAAAATATTGTCCGGCAAAGAGTGAATGGAACAGCACTGCTGTGGAGAAGGGACGGGAATGGGTATTAACAAGGCTAGATGAGATGAAGTTGAAGGGACGGGAGGGAGACGCAGGATGGTCGGGGCGAACGAGGAGATCTTATACTATACGTTGCCATAGCCGAACCATACATGCTCTCTTCATGGGAAAACACCTCGATCAGGTCTGCCGCCGACGAACTCGCAGTTTCATACCGAACGCACAGTCTCCCCATGGCCTCTGCTACCCTTCCACCCGAAGATCCGGACTGTCAGACGACAGGACCACACACTTCCCCTTCGTATCCCATCGCAACCTGCAGAGAAAACAGCCCATGAGCGACCCATTTACTGGTCTCCTGAGTCGTCCGAACAAGCCCATCACAGGCTTATCGGCGTCTCATCCGAGCCTTGATGCAACAGAGTGGACGGGATATCACACGCCCTTAAACGGTGCCAGAGGTGCTCCCAAGTTGCGCCAGGGCCAGTCCCTGGTCAAAGACAAGCTTCTCTGCCAAGCATCAGATCGACAGGGCGGTGCAGATGGTTCCGTACGATGCTGTCGTAGCCAATGAAAGCCGGCTGCAGTCTTTTCTTGCAGCAGCATTGTGAGAGCACCTGTCGGCTGGTAGCAGGCATGAAATCTTACCTGGGAGCTCTATCCTATCCTGTCATGTCTTAGGGGTTTAGCTTTGCCGGGTGTGAAGTTTGAAGTCTGTCGAAGATCATGGTGGATCTGCTTCACACCCATGCCAGCCACGACCGCTAGTCCCGTTTCGGATGTCGAGTGTTAGTATAGCTGCTGTCTTAAGATTGTGGGGTCCCTTGTCTCTCTCTCCACCAAGCTACCAACGTCAAGCGTCAAGCGTCAAGCGTCATGGGGACGACGGCACCTACCATCTTCACACATCAACATGAACCTTCTCTTCAGACGTTGACGAACGTCTAAAACCTCCACTATTTCATCTTTTCCAGCGTCTATCCCAGAGTCACTCCCGTCTTGGCCACCTCCTGCCCCCCTGATCCCTCTGTATCTCACCCATTCTCACCCATTCTCACCCAATCTCCATCTAAAGTCTTCGGATGACCAGATCCTCCGATGCCTTGTGACATGGGATTGGGCAGCAAAGCGAGACACGGTATTCTGCTCGAATCAAGACGACCCGGCCGTGTTCTCATGCGTGCGGCGAATACTGACCTAAGCCGTGGCGTTCGGCTTGCCTTGCGGCCTACCAATCTCTTCCTCGTTCTCGTCAACCGAAGGACGGTCGACTGAGCTTGTTTCGGCCGTCTGTTATGCATCCCGCAGCTGAGATCGGACGCACAACGTCCTGAGCAGAAATTTTAAAATGAACAGCCTTCGCGGCAGCCTCCCTCCCGAACCAACTCCCTAACCCCATGAACGCATTAACAAAGATTCGCCCATCCTTAATGGGCTTACAACACCACCCACCCAGCTGGGAAAGAGTTGGACGACGTCTCATCTTTGGACATCAAGTGAAAATTGTTCCGGATGGTAGGAAACACACACACACACACACACACACCATTCCCACACCGAGGCCTCATCCAAACCGAATTTGCATCAGCATACTCGTTCAGTCTTGAATCTTGGCAAGATGGGCGAAATCTTCTGGTCAGCGCACATACCCTTCGGACCCAAGATGACTCCCAGATGGCAAGCCGTTTTCTCATGTTCACATGATGTCAGGTTGTTTGCCCCTGACTCGCCCCCGTCGTTCAAGTTTGATCATCATCTACACTTTCCTTGGCGAAACGCCCTCTGTGGTTTTCTCATTCGCTGAACCAACTCGCACCGGCAAGACAAGTCACAACTGCCATCGTCACTCCCTCGCCTTCGTAAACGAGAAGGAATCAATTGGTCATCGTGTCAACGGGTGCACCAAGCTCCTCGTCGAAAGACCGCGATGCAAGACCGCGATGCAAGACCGCAATGCAAGACCGCAATGCAAGACCGCGATGCAAGACCGCGATGCAAGACCGCGATGCAAGACCGCGATGCAAGACCGCGATGCAAGACCGCGATGCAAGACCGCGATGTAAGACCGCGATGCAAGACCGCAATGCAAGGAACTGTCTAGGCAGAAACTGCCCCGACCTGAGTGCACGTGCACCTGGTGGAGGCCTCAGCGGATGATTGTACGCTGCCATGGCCACCGGTTCTTCCTACCTACCTCTGGGCAGCCCCTCAAGAGGCATTGCTGCAACCTCACGGGTGCTCGTCAATTAAATCGTAAGCACCCACGTCTCACAGCCTAGGCGCACCGTTAGCAATCCGCGAAACGATGGGCAGAATTGAAACAAAGCAGCGACGAGGATTTAAAAGATAATTTCATTTCAGTTCTGGGTATTTAGAACCCGTGAAGTTACTCATCTGCCATTCGGCAAGCAAAAACTCAAACCGGGCATTTCAACAAGGTATCCCTCCTTCTCCTTTTACTGGAAACGCCAGCCCGATCCCAAATATGAAAAAATACCAATCTCAAAATCGTCCCCGAGAAGAAGGGGTATCTACCAGCAGATGTCCAATGTGAAGAGAATTCAAATCGGGTACCCAAAGATGCGTCTTGGTCATCGTCAAAAGAAGCATGAAAAATGGAAAAGACCACCAACGCCGTCTCTACTTCATCAAGATCCGTGTCTTTGCAGTCGTTGTCTCTAAATCGGGGGAGAAGAAGAAAAGTAAAAGGGAAAGAATGCGGGGAGATCTGTGGCGCAGCTCAGCCACCACCTACTGCCCAGGCACACTCGGGGGTCCGGGACGGGGAAAGTTCCCCGAGGGCCGAGCGGGTGGCGCGGCCGTGGGTGGCTCCACCGACGGCACACCCGCCGGCGGAGCAGCGGCCCCACCATCGCCGCCGCCGGACTGGTACACCTTGACCGAGTTGATCAACCAGTACGCCTCGGTGAACGCCTCGGGGTTCGCGGCGACGTAATCGGAGCACTGTGGGGCGAGGGCCATGCACTCGCTGTTCTGCTGCCACACCTTGCCGGCCCAGTCGCCGCACAAGGCAATGTTGAAGACGAGGTTCTGCTGCTTGAAGTGGCTCGCAATGTCGCACTCAGACCCGCCGTTGAACTTGGCGATCGGCTGGCCCCACGACGCGGGTTCCGGGTTCCCGGAAGATACGTCGGCGGGGATGGCGGTGCGCGGGAAGAACCAGACGGAGATGGCCTGCGGGTTGAAGTCGACGGCGTAGACGCCGCCGCCGATGGCGTTGAACCCGTCGCCGTAGTTTTGGTTGCTGGCGGTGGTCTGGCCGCAGCCGGTGAAGGCCGTGTCGGCGTTGCAGTTCTTCTCCTTGAGGGTGGTGGAGGGGTCGGTGCCGTCGTTGGTGATGGAGCAACCCGGGCCGGTGTGCAGGGTTACGGCGTTGCTTTCTTGGGTGTTGACGCCCTCGATGATGTCGATCTCACCCGAGTTGGGCCTGGCAAGTCATTGTTAGTTTACGTTTCAATCGGTACTTTCCCTTGGTTCTCCAAAGATTTTCTTCCGAGAGCACTCACCAGTTGGGACCAAACATCCAAAAGGCGGGCCACACGCCGCAGCTGCTGGTGGGCATGTGTGCGATATCCGCGACGAAGAGGCCCGCGTCGTAGGCCTTGTTGGACGTGACGCGCACCGACTGGCGGCCCTGGCCGGTGGTTTTGGCGTCGACGCCGAGGTAGATGCCTTCCCTGGCGTAGCCGGCGAGGCCGTTGTCGTTGGCCGTCTGGGCGCTGGTGTAGGTCTGGGAGCCGCGGGTGGGGTCGGCCTCGTTGAAGAAGGAGAACTCCTGGAAGAAGTTTGACTGGTCAAAGTTGTCGTGGAGGACGTATCTGCTCTGCGCCTGGGCCAGCCCGGAGCAGAGGAGGAGGGCGGTGGCGCCCAAGACAATTTTGGTCGAAGGCATCGTTATCTGCGTCCTGGGTGGTCTTCGGAGGGTCTATGAGAAAGAGGGGACGAGGGAGGTGGCAAGGAGTGAGGTGAAGCCACAAGGGTTGAGAAGGGTCTAGAGGGTCTGAATCAAAAAGAGGAAAGAAGAACAAGTCAAAGAGTCATGGGCGAGAGAAGAGGGAATGTTTTGGAGGAGTTATGGTCGAAATGGCCTGATGTTGGTGGCTGGAGTAAATCTGCTGTGCTGAGATGACGATGTCGTCGAGCATACACAAAGGGAGAGTCGGGAGTTATTCTCGAGGCTGGTTAGCAACTGGAATCTGGGCCTTGTTCTTGTTGTCTTGATTTTGAGGGAATGACGACCAGAGAGACAGCCTTTGTTGGGAAGGTTGGGGCTTTGACTTGGAATTTCTTGGATATATCTCCCAAGTAACGTCGACTGGCGACGACGAGATGAGTAAGGAGTAGTGATGCTTCCGTCCTACTCAATAGAAACTGGATCGGCTTGGCGATGGGGGCCAAGGAAAGACTGGATGGGTGGGAGAAGAGAGAGTGTCTGACAATCTGACGATGACTTCAGCCGAAAAGGACCTCAACGAGTGTGCCTCTTGGGGGCTGGAAAAGAACGAAAGGCCCGTAGTGGAGTGAAGAAGAGAAGAGCCGACTGGGGCGTGTAAGACTTGTTGGAAAGGAAGAGGCTGAAGAAGAGGCCTTTCCGTGATGGAGACGAGCAACCGGATAGCACAACGGACGATAGAGAGGTACATCAGCCTCAATCACAAGGGGGAATGCAGACAGCTAAATACGGATTTGGCCTGGAGGGAGGGTCTAGCTAGGGCCCAGGGCCAAGGCCCGGCCGTTTGGCAAAGTCATGGGGGGCAAACATTCCTTGCGTTTGGCAGGAGGACGACGAAGACTTGGCCATACGAGCGAGATCCCAGACAAACGGAGGGATTTGGGATGTGTATGGGCCCGGCCTGGCCTCGCGTCATCCGTTGTATCTGACTTGGGCGAGCGGGACACGTACGTACACGCATACACACGCACCGAAGGGGAGGAGAGACATGGACATGGGGGAGTCATTGTGAGACTTTTTTTCCTTCACGAAGTTTTTTGCGCATGTGTATCTCGGCCCAACTCCTGAGTACTTGCTCCGTGAGCCATGGGAGAAAGTGCGCATATGCGGGGGTTGTGGTTCGTCCATGACCCAAGATGCAACGAACGACAGATGCGTTTCAATATGTTTGCCGCCAAGCCCTTGAAGAGTATACAGGGGGGATCCCGAACAAGAGGGGGGATCTCCAGAGCGAAGACGGGACGATAGGGGGCAGTTCGCCTTGGGTTGGCGGTGCCGAGCAGAGACTATTAGTCTTGGTACGGTGAGAGAGTGTCTCTCTGGTTCCGAGACAAGACCCAAGAGTTCTATCCCATGTGCATTTGTATCGAATGCTGGGCTTGTGCGTGCTACTTCGGGGCCTTGGAAGAGCATCACGTATAGAGGAATAGATCTTCACTGCGGACCATGTCCGATTTGGCGTTGTGGGTTGGGACGAAAAGAACAGTTCAGAGGAAAAACTGGAGAAGCGTCGAGGGGTCGAACGCAAACGGCGAACAGATGGACGATTGAATGGACGTTGATGGGGATGACAAGAGACACAGACTTTGGAGAGGTTGCAAAGAAGGAAGAAAAGCCGTTGTGGATGTACATATCGACGTTGGGTTGGTTGGCCTGGATTGGAACGTCAGAGTCAAAGACTTGGGTTTGTGAAACACGGGCCATGCCAGGGGCAGGCGTGGCCTGTACAAGGAAGGTAGGCACAATTACAGGCTGCCCAATCGCTGCCCTCCCGCGCCTGCGGGACTCGACCGCCTGGAGCATCCCACTGTTTAGGTCCCGCTGTCCACTGTGATTGTCGCTGCAGTGTCTGAGTGTGTGTGCGCGTGTAGGTATATCCACTGAAGCACGCGGCACCCACTCGCCCTAGCGGCGGCTGCTCTCAGCCTCTGGCCAGCGTACGGCGCCGTGGGGCGCCCCACACGCTTTGCTTGTCGCTTGCTGAAGTTGCTGGGGCCCAGCGCGTGTCGTGGCGTTTACTTGTTCCAAGGCAGTAAGTATATACTGCCTATCTACCTAGCTCTACCTTGCCTGAGGTGCCGCCTACCTACGTACAGCCTTGACAGACGCGCCTCAAAATTGAGACGATTTATTCAAAGATTCAAAAACAGAAAAGATCAATAATATTGACCGATCTTGTAACCATAATACTTCCGTCGTGACTCGATAAGAACAGCGTCGAGACGTTTGCCACGTAGGTACCTCGCTTGCTGCCAAAAAGTGCAGAGGTATTCTTGATAGGTAAGTGGTGTCCCACCGCGGACGCTTACTCCATCGTGCATGTGCCTGACAGGAGCCAAAGGCCCGAGATATGGTCGACCAAGCATTCGTCACACCGCGAATGGCGCGGCAGATACTTGACGTGCGCCTAAGTGCATGTCTCTTATACTGCCTACCTTGCATCTCAGGCAGTGTACGGATACGGTATCGGATACATAAGCCACGCCTGACCCATCGCTCCCTGCCCTTTTCCAACCGATACGGATACTGGACCAACTTAACCTAGGTGCCCAGGGACGGAAGGCATGTTTCCCCCTGAAGAGGCGCCTCGGCACGCCACTCGACGCCACGCCACGCTAGAATCTCCAACCCCCTTGCGCCTGCCATGTCTCCCCATCACCAAGTGCGAACGATACGACACCGCATGCCCTCAGCATCAGGAGGAAGAGCTCTTCACGTCAGTCCTGTTCCCTTGGACGGCGCGGGGCGTGCTCACGAAGTGAAACAGAATACTGGACTCTCTACACGTATTGCACTGCGCTGCGATGCCTCCCTCAAACATCCAACCGCATCGCCCACCGCCCCATTACCAAGAACTATTGAGCACAGAAGCCTGGCTGAATTGAAACATTGTGTGCGCCCCGACCTCACTCGCGCACGCTCTAATAGTGTTGACACTTCAACACACGGCCAAGACAACACATCTCGGGCCCTTTCCCACTAGGGCCCTTCACATCGTGCAGAAGAAGCGGAGCGGAAACACTTACACAGACCCGAACCTTGAATCAAGCCTAGGTCTCTCGTGTGCGGCTGGCCTTGCTCGAGTCGTACATCACCACACCTGCCTAATTGCCTCAATCTGCCCTGCTCAGCCCAGTCCAATAGCCCCCAAGCTGAATGTTGCCCAGCTCATCTCCTCTCAAACAAGAATTTCCGTAAGCAATTTCTTCATCCGGCTTCGGTATCGAGAAGCTGAATCGTGTGCTATGTTCTCGGGCTGTGCTTGAGTAATCCACGAGCAGGGCACGCATCGGATGGTGAGGGGGGAAACCACCTCTTGGGTTCGACGCAGGGGTGCTGATGCCATCCATCAAGCACTCGTCGTCTTCGCGACGTTTCTTCGCCGTTGCCCTCATCGCCCGTCCCGATATCCGACCTCGTCTCATCTGTCGTCTCCGGACTTGTTCGTTGGGGCGAAACAAGGATGCACGAGAGGAAGACCCCCTGCCGAATGCCGGCAATTCGCCGCGCAAACATTTCAACCCATTGCCGTCTCAAGCGATGCCTCGAAACATTATCGATCAATTTCTCACTCTACCGCTGCCCATATCTATAGAATGCGTCATATAGAAATCCCGTCTGCCGGATCAAAACCTCCCACCTGTCCCGCCTCTTGGCATCTCTTCTCAATCCATCCTATCAATCGACACCGAAGAGGGACCAAACAAGTCCCTGGTTCTCGAAGCCCGTCGATCACCTCGTCCGAACAGCCGGCGCTGTAGATCAATCTAAGCGGAACCGGGTCCTCTTCCAGACCCATATATATCTGCATGTACACGCTGTACGGAGTACTGTAAGGTACTTTTACCAGTCCAACGGACCCCACGATCTTGTCCACCGCCCTGAATGCACCCAGCATTCTGCCTTACTTGGACTCCGTACACGTGGATGCTGCTACAAGTGAGCTCCGAGGCGGACAGCTTTCTGATATCTGGTTCTCTCACCGGCTGTATTCCCTTTTTAAAGGGGGAAAAATCATCTTGTTCAAAAACTTACGCGGCACACAAGCTGCCGTCCAACACGACGCCAACCCGTGGACCCCACGGAAGCGGATCCCTCTCTTCCAGCACCACCACAAAACCGCGCCACCCGTATCCGTGCCGTCCGGCAAGCCACCTCCCACCACCTCCAGTAGCAGAAACTCGCTTCCCTCTGCCTGCCGAGCAAACAAGAGTCTCGAAACCTTCGACTCCTCCATCCAACACCATCGAAAAAGAAAACCCTGCATCTCTCCAACCCTGCTGCTCCCGGCCTCCGTCGCAGCGTGCCGTGAACACGTGTGCTGCGTATGCCTCACCGCCGCCGCCGTCAAGAAGGTCCCTGAAAAGTGAAATCCTTCCGTCCTTTCTTGCCCCTTACTCGTGATGCGGGATACGAAGGCAAAAAACTCTCACACTGCCCCGTATCGAAGCTAGCAACGTCGTCGATTTTTACTCTTCAAGTATCGTTTATTTTAAACACTCAGATTTACTGCCACCACCGTGCGTAGACTTTTCGTTCCGGGCAGGGGTTGGGCCAGACAGGGCCACGGGGCAAATTGCCACTGTCACTGTCCGAAAAGCCAAATTCAAATAAACTACAGAATACGACCTCTAAACTACCGCGGTCATCCTAGGCCTTGGAGGGGTGGTTGTGCGGCCGATCACTTCCATAAACAGGGTGAGGCCTGTCATCGCCCACGGAGCCTGTCCCGGTTCCTCGTTGTTGAACCGCCGACAACTTGCTTTGGATGCAAAATTAGATTCAAAATGTTGCATACTCCTGAAAGCACAGCATCTACGATTCCGCACGTGAATGCGCCGTCAGTCATTTCGGCTTGGGCCTGAACCACAAGGGACACAATTTAGCAGTTCAACACAGCTGCGATTCGACGCCCGAAGATGCAAACTTCCAATGCCACAAGCTCTAGAGCTGACGCCAGCTCTTGATGATGAAATCCAAAAAGCTACCTTCTGCTGCAAAACATCTCTGTCGAAGCCTTGGCCTACGACATCTAGTGTAACAAGGATGCGTGGTTAAATAAAAAAAAGAAGAGAAATAAATGACCATGTTGTACACCGATACTCCTTCCCGTCTGCAACTCCATCGGCGTAGGACCGTCAAGTCCAGCCGTCCGTTCTGCCCACGTGTCGTTTTCACATCGTTCGTGACGTCTACACATAAGACTCCCCGAAGTTCGAAGCTTCGCGTGCGTATTTTGTGGTATACGAGAGGGGCGCCCCCGTCAATATGGAGGAGGTGGGAAGAGAAACACGGTCAACCAGCCGCTATTAGTCAGTCCTCTCGACGACGTGAAAATGTGCGTCAGGACCTTGGGTTTCAGGCTCGAGGTCCTCAGAGCTTGACTTTCTGCCCCGTGATCTTGTACCAGATCACGGCGATGAGGTCCTCCTTGAAGCGCTCCCAAGGGTTGCGGTTCAGGTAGTAGCTGAGCTCGCGATAATTGTACATCTCACCCCAGCAGTCGCGGCCCCATTCGCAGCCAGCCATGTTGACCACAAAGTCACGGTCCTTTTGGTCGTAATGGATGCGCGTGTCGTTCCCGTTCTCGGAGCATGCGCCGGGTGGGAAGCTGTTGATCATACGCTGGGGGAGGAACGCCGTGTGCTTGCGAATCCAGGGCTGCGTGGTGTAGAGCTGCTCCAGGGCGTCCTGCTCTTTGTGCTCCCACTCCATGTGCTTCTGCTCGTAAGCGACCGGGTCCCACCACACGTCGAGCATGCGGTCTGACCAGGCACTTCTTCGGACGAAGAAGGATCCCAAGTTGAATCCTGAGCAGTCTTGAGACAGCATCAGGTTGACAGACTCCGACTTGCCGTCGCCGACGGGGCTTCGCGACTCTTCGTCGAGATACGGGTCGGTGAAGGGATGCGATATGTTGAGCGGGTTGTACTCGTTGATGTCACGGTAGACGTGCTTGCTGATGTCGTTGAAGATGTGATTCTGCAGTGGATTTGACAGTTCCATCACGTACGTGTTGAGATCGAGCCACCAGACCCTTTGTTCAAACGTCAGCCAGCGTTCACAATGCGCCCGGCCCCTACGTACCATTCAGCCTTGGGGTATTTGCGGAAGGCGGAGCGGATGAAATCGACCTTTTCCCAGCTCTCGCGCCACTCGTGTGCGTAACGCTTCTTGGTGCTCATGTCGACAATTTCGAGTTCGTATCCCCAGCGGTATGCGTACTTCTTCTTGTTCCGCACGCTGTCCCGCTCAATGGCCCATTCGCGAGCGCCCTTCCACTCCATGACCCCCCCGCCGACGTTCGCTGCCAGGATTATGACGTACTTTTGGCCGCCGCCGAGCCAGGACGTCCTGCGCCAGTAGTGGACCAAAGCTACGAAGCGGTTAGCAAACGAGTGACTCGGACGACGAGCGCGTTGCGAGACGTACGTGTGTTGTAGAATATTGTCATGGACAGCACAAAGAGCAGAAGAACCAGCAAGCGCAGCTTCATCTTGCGGCCCATGCGCGCAAAGACGCTGCGTATCCTCCCCGGTAACGAGACCTTTTGTGTCGCCCATCGTCCGCTTTCCAGCTTCTCCTTTTCAGCGTAGGGGCTGTGGTTGTTGAACCGTGGAAGACTACTGGATATCCGCCGCATGTGTCGTGTGAAGAAGCCTTGGTTCTGGGTAGAGAAGGAAGGATATCCGTTCATGCCAGAAGGCGACCTCATCTTGGCGGTGTCCCAAGGCGTAGAGCCGCCGTTGGAGGGAGAGAAGTAGCCTTTGCTCGGACTCGATCGACCGCTGGTGTTGATGGTCAAGCCAGGACTGGCCCAACCGCCACCAGGTATAGGAGAGGGACTGCGGGAGAGGGACATTCCTGCGGTGTTTGGGGTGCCTGGGGCGTTCAAAGAACACGAGAAGTCAGCAAGCGGGCCCTTGTCATGTGGCAGTCCAACCCTTGACTGCGCAACGTCGGCGGCATGTCGGGATTGGGGGTGGTCAGAAAACAAAGAGAGGGCGAGGCACGGATATGTGCCACTTGTCGGAATGGCAGGAATCGAACCGAACGTCATCGGGGACAGAGTATAACAAGCGACAAACACTCGGCGACGAGGAGGCATACCTGGAATCGGCGCAAGGCCAGGCTTCTGGCCGTGGACTCCCAAGAGGTGGGAAGAACCACGGTCGGCAGGGCCGTCTATGGTGACGGCCAGATTACTCGAGGCCGAGGAGCGCCGGCGGTGATGTTGTCGAGTTGGCCGTCGATCGCTAAACGACGAAGAGGCGGCGAAGTTCTGTGGGGAATCCAGATTGAAAGACGATGGGGGTTGTGACCAGATGGCACTTAAGCCGTCTGGTAACAACGCAAAGCGAGGGACGAGATAGATTCGCTAATGCACAGCGTACCCGTACCGTACCGCAGGTAAGGTAGGGGGGATGGGATGGGATGGGATGGGCTAGATGGGGGTCTGCGTATCCGAGAAAAAGGGGAGGGGGGTCGGTCTGGAGTCTGAGAACCAACCCTTCTCACTGCAGTTTTGGCGTTTTGGTGGTTCGGTTGAGGCTGCACGGGACCGCGGCTGTTGTCTACCGGGCAAGCCGGGGTAGGAAACGTGCTACGACAAGCGGAGAAGCAAGGCCTAGAGCAGCGAGGGATGCGGTGGTTCGGTCGTTGTGGTTCTCGTACGCTTGGCTATCCAGTCGGGTTTCGTCGACAGACGTAAGAATTATTGAGAGATAACAACGAATGTGGAGGAGAGTCGTCTCGAGGCTGGGTCGCTTTTTTTTCTTTCCAGGTAAGAAGGCCGATCGGGAAAGGTGAGGAAAAAGGAAAAGAGGGCCGTCGCACACTGTCACTGTCTGTGGCAGCAGCAGAAAAGTGGCCGCCCGCTGGCACCGGCAACGGCCTAAAGGCGAAGGTACCGAGTACTTGATCCCTGATGGAGAAGGTGCCTACTGCGTAATGAGCACTGGAATGCGAATGGCAGCAACACCAAGAGCGCTGTGTAGGTAGGTATAGAAGCAAGCAGCCCCAGGTGGTATCTCTGATGATGTGAAAGGACCAGAGGGAGTTTCTCTCTGCACGCACATGCAAAGCGCTGACTGATTGAGTCTTTTCTTGTTGGTGTCGTCGAGGGAAACATCGGCAGACGCGACGCCCGCCTTTTGTGTGATTATTTGATTCCTGTCTCGTATCTGCAAAGGGAATAGACTGACAAACAGGCAAATTCAACCAAGGGAGCCATCCGCCCCCCATCCTGCCAACTCTGTCTCTCACCTCGGAAAAAACAACACTAAATTTCAGGCGCCTGGGCTACCCCAAGCAGGAGACGAGAGCTGCATCCATCGCCGAACGTCCTCCAGTCTTTTCGCAGTGTCTACATATTAGTAATCTTTTTTTTTTTTTTTTTTTTTTATGGAAGAGTCTCCTGGATGCCAAGATACAGTGGACCGCTGACAGTGCCCTGCATCCAATCACAGGCCAAGACTGCTGCTGAAATAACGAAGCACCTTAGGCTGACCTTGGCTTCAGCATCGAATCTCTGGAATTCCTTCCATCTCACGCGTTCTGCATACACCACCTCGTTCTCTTGAACCAGACCGAAGCGGCAAGAAATAGAAGGCGTAAACAGACTCTTACGCTGCACCTGCAACCTTAAACTCTGGCTCTCATCCCCACGGCGACGACGCCGTCATCCGAAGGTTGCGACAGAAGACATGTTCATAGGCCGGGATCTTCTTATCTACAGAACAATGGAGCGCAGATCGGCTCAGGTAGAGCTGGAAAAATTATAAACTACACAGTAGTTTGGTAAGGGAGAGCGAAAACGACACGACGAGAGAAAATTGCGATGCTAGGGATGGAATGGCGCGACGGGACATGACATGACGAGACCTTAGCCCGCAGATGCAGCAGCGTCAATCGAGGCAAGGAGCGACTTGCCTCTCCTAATAAGCAGTGTGTAATTTGCCGGCCAAGACACGAATCACAGACACTGACTCTGTCTCTTGTCTGTGGCAGCACAGACTCGATCAATGACCCGCCTTCAAACGCGTCAAAGAGGTATTACCGCACGCGCTTCCGCTTCCACTCCCACACTCGATGCTTTCAGTGGCTGTCGGATAATACGTTGCTGCTTCTTCTGTTGCCTTGGCTCAATGCACGGCGACATTTGGAGAAGACCGGATGGCATACTGCTGGTATGGCGTGCGTAGGGACCAAGGCCCGAGCGATGATATGCGACGATGCACTCGACAGACAAGTTTAACCTCGTCGCTCAATCTGTCTCGTGTCGGACAATGCCTCGTGACAGTGTTTCGTCAAAATTTATGTGTACCGACCAGGTGGCCACCTCGAGATTGCGAGCCAGAACTGCCTCCGAACAGGGTATATTCTTGACATGTTTGATCCTCCCGATAGTTAGAAATTGCACTCCAGATCTGAGCGGGCCTGACCCCTCAACCTCCATCCTCTCCCTATTACTCAGTAGAGTCTGGTCCGATTTAAATCAGCAGCCGTGTTTCGGTGACACCATTCAAGTACAACCTGCCCTGAGCCTGGCCGAGGGAAGACTCCACCTCACTTCCGCCTGCTGAGCGCCGTAGACATGGACACATGACGTGCAGGTATCGAAACAGCAGTGGGCCGATGCTTCCGAGTCAAACGGAAGGGGAGCTGGGAAACAGGTGATAAGACGCCGTCGACTATACCACCCGGAAGAAAGAAATAGAATCAAAGAAGGCCTACCACCATCTTCTTGCCTAGCCATCACCAAACCTTACCATTGTCACAACCCAGAGGCCGCGTGGGAGTTCGAAGCCGCCGACCTGCGCGCAGCACAGCCACCTCACGCTGCGCGTGTGCCCCGAACTTGAGACCGAAGGTGTCGGGACGCTCCTCCTCCATCCCACAGCCAAGACGGGTTCCAAGATGTCGGGAAAAAAGGGCACTTCTGGTTGGCCTGCACATGTAGTTGCTGCAAAACGCCCATGTACGACAGCAAGATGGGACGACGGCGGCCGACCAAGGCTGTGGTCATGTCGTGTACGCCGTGCAGGTCGTCCGAAGCAGCTCCAGCCGGCGCGGGCGTGATACCAGTGCTGCCAAAGCCTCGGACGAACAGATGGCGTGCAGGAACCCGGGTGTTACGTGGGGAAGGCAGAGAATCGACAAGCTGCTGTACGTAGTAGCCCACACCTCGCGCATATCGCCCGTACAAGAAACATCCGACGTATCTTTCGGGTTCGAAAAGCATGGTACTCCCGATGAAAGAGCAGCGGCCGCGATGGCCTGGCCGCAGCTGTAACTCATACTAAGGGAAGGGAGGACGGCACAACCGGCCGGTGTCGGCAGGCTCCCGAGCTCCTGTCTCGGACCACCACGCCGACGACCAATCTGCTCTCAAGGTAGATTCGTGATTATGTAACATATCTAGACACCAGCCACATCCACACCTCCAACGCACAGACAGCTTTACGCCAGCCACACTCGACGACAACCACTCACTTGTCTTCCTCGTCCAACTTCACAATTAGCAACAGCAGGCATCGATCGTAGCGTGAGCGGTTCCTGTCTCGCTCGACCACACGAGACGAGGCGATCGTTTGCCCGTAGCAGACCATGCGCCGCAGAGCCGTGAGGGCCTCGAGGAACCGCGGCCAGATATGACTGGCCAGCAATGTGGTCTCTTGTGCAGGCCCGGAAGCTGGTCAGCGGCACCGGGGCCAATCACGTCGTCTAAACGCGCAGTTGGGCGCCTACCTCATACGGCGACTGCATCTTCCAGCCAAACATCGCGAAGCCAGGCCGTGACCCATGAACTCTCAGAGACGTTGCTTGGTGAATAGCCCCCGTCATATAATGAAGCCAATTACCCTTTTCTGCAACATGAGTCCTCCCTCCCGCCTGTTTCGTAGTCTTCAAAGGTGGTCGTTCGTGTTCCGGTGGGTGGTCATCCGGTTTCCATTCTCTTGACTCTATCGCGCCTATTCACGACTCACAGTCGAGTATTCTTTTGAACAATTCTATTGTCTGTCGTTTCAACCCACAGCCCGCACCTTCCGTTCCTTCACTCTTTCCACTTGTTCCTGCACCCGCCAAACAACTTCTTTGCCCATTCACCACCATCTTTTTGTGCGATTCGACAGGCTTGGAGAACAAAGATTTTCAGCATACAATTGTACTCATCTAATCCATTGGCAACCGTTTTTCCGAGTTTCAATATCACTCTCTCCTGCTCGTCAACATCATTGGTTCGGTTTTGTAACATCGTCCTTGGAGAATTTCGACTCACGAACATCGATATCTCTCAATACCATCCGACATGGCTTC
This sequence comes from Colletotrichum lindemuthianum, assembly GCA_001693025.2. Lineage (NCBI taxonomy): Eukaryota > Fungi > Ascomycota > Sordariomycetes > Glomerellales > Glomerellaceae > Colletotrichum > Colletotrichum lindemuthianum. Next base: position 212,758 of record MASP02000279.1, on the reverse strand, counting down.
GCATGCTCCCCAATTGCCACCGCGGCAGATGCAGAACCAAAAGCCCTCGCGCTCGAGAGACGAATGGGAAGACTGGGAAGACGACGATATCGTTACGCCCATCATGGACGACGAAGCAGACCTCTTGTCAAACAAGTCGGCTGCCCCCAGCCCATTGCGACCCAACAAGCCGCCCTCCACTAGACACTCCCAGCCTCGACAATCGCTTCAAAAAATCAGGAGGATGAAATCCCGCCAACGACAAAAGGCTCAGAATGCAAAGGCGGGAATCAAGCTGGTCACGGACATGACAGCACTCAGACAGCAGCAAGCCGCCCAGAACAACAGTCCTCAGATGCGCCACCCCAAATTCGTTGATGCAGCAGCTCTTCGTGCTTTAGAAGGCGAGCCGAACTCAGCGTCGGTCGGCAACTGGAACTGGCTGAAAAAGAAGCATTCGGACACGAACGCCAAGTCGCCCTCTTCGAGCACCCGATCCCCGCAAAGCGTAAATCGCCAGCAAGATCTCTCGCCAAACGACAGACCTATTGTCATTGGAATCGCCTTGCCGTCAGAAATGGCCGGTACGGAAATCAGCCCACAAACTGCCGTCCTTGAGACGCCAACCGATTTACCGCCCATGTACCACAGACATCCGCCAGTGGCAAGCCCAAACACAGTCACCCCTTTGACTCCGTCCCAGCAACGATCAGTCTGGAGCCCCGACACACCGAGCAGCTCTTCGTCTCTCCACCCTCCGCGTGCGCCATCCAGTGTCTACTCACATTCCACTGGCTTGGGTGTGGGCGTTGCTCATGACGCACCTCCCGTGCCGTCAGTCCCGTCGACCTACAAGCAGAGGGAGAGGGTGGTCAGTGTGGTGCTGAAAGACAGTGAAGTAGACGACGATGACGACGGCGGCAGTCCATGCACGCTCTTCGAAGAAGACGGCATGGCCTCCAACCGACAAAAGCCGGACAAGCCCAAGGAGATTTCCAAGAGTCCAGGTAGCGCAGAGACACAAACGCGTGGCTGGTGGGACCATGTCACCACTCCGTTTTTGGGCGGCAAGAGTCCTGTGTCGACTACAAAGGAGTCATGTCCAGTCAAGACTTCGGAAAGCAACGACTGGTGGAACGAAAAGGAGCCTCAGATCGCGGCGACAAAACCCGCGACTCCCGACCCCGTCACGAAGACGGTCGAAGTCCACAAAGTCACCATTGGTCTGCCTGCATCGCCGTCTCCGAGAAGCTTCCAGGCGCCCATAGTCAGAGTGCCTACTCCTAGACGGACACCGTCGCCGCTCATGGACCAACGTCAACCGTCGCCGGCGTCTTCATCTTCATCTCGCTCAACCACCCCGAGACCTCAGCCGCACTCGGAAAAGGCAGCTCTCGCTGAACCTAGCCCGGGCCTCGCGGAGCAGCCTCCTCCGTACTCGCCTCCGCAGCAGCAAAAGGCCGTCAGATATCGAGCCGTATTCCCTGCGGGTCATCCGCTGCAGTCTCTATACCCGCCGTCTCCTGGGCCAATTTCTCCAGCCATCATCGGCACAATGAGCTCGCAAGGAGCCATCAACTTGACCGAGATACCCCTCACACCAGCGCCACGTGATACTTCGCCAGATGGACAGCGCCGTCTGCCGGACAGAATGGCTGGCACCTTCGTACCTCAGGAGCACTTCCTCGCGGCGCCGGGTGAGACCAACAGAGTGGAGCGTCAACGCCGCCGCCACGAGAAGGAAGAAGTGGCCGCCCGGAAGGCCGGAGGTTTCTGGAAGGGTCGTGGGTGCATACCAGCCAGTGGATGCTATGGGAGAAGCGGCCGTGAAGGTCGCAAAAGAAGACGGGTCTGCCTTGGAATTTGTGGCGCCATTCTCGCCCTCAGCATCCTCGTTATCGTCTTGTGTGTGACGCTCATCCCGAAGAATCACAATTCCGCCAAGATTGACAGTATCTGGGTCAACCTCACCGACTTTCCACCTATGCCAACGGGTGTCTTGTCCGTGGTCGGACCGGACAACACGTTGGCCGTCACGGGCTGCAGCAGTCCGTCGACGGTTTGGAGCTGCGCAGTGCCAAAGGAACAGCAGGAGTCTTTGGCTCCGTTCCGCCCGACCCAGCCCACGTTCATCATGCAGGTTCAGTGGGACAACAACACCCGTAACCTGTGGGACATTCCCAACGGAGACGTCCCTCGCCCCGGATCGAGCTCCGCGAAGCGGGACGTAAGCCCGGGTGGAATTATCGCCCGGGCTGGGGCGTACATTCGCAGGCAAAACTCGGCTTTCAAACCCGATCCCGCGCCACCGTCTTTCCAGGAAATGTACTTCCTCGGCAATACCACCGACGGCGTCGTATCTGACGACAAGGGCGGCGAGCCGACGCCGTTCTACATGAGCCTCCTGAAATCAGTCAATGAGACGGTGGGACCCAACGCCATGGATAAGCGGCAAAGCGGTTCCGTATCGGGAGGCTTCAACATCTCCCTCCCCGCACCGGACCTAGAGGCCGACGGCACGGGCGCCCCAGCTCAGTTGTTTCCCAACACGGTCCAGCAACCCGTCCGTCTCTACGACCGCGGCCTGCCAACCGAGCACTACGGCTTCTACACGTACTTTAAGCGCACCATCTACCTCAAGTCTGTGACGACCCTCAACGGCACCGACGGCGAGAGCGACGTGCCCCTCGACAAAGACGGCGGGTCCCGCCGCAGCGAAGCCAAGTTCCTCGTCACGTGGTCGCAGACACGATTCCTCGTGCAGTTGTGGACGCGGTCGGAAAACACCACGCAACTTCTCGGCAACGGTGCCGCTGAAAATGCCAGCGCTCAGCAGCAGCAGCAGCAGCAGCAGCAGCCGGGTTCGATGCCGTACCCCGTCACCATCTCGACGGACACGCACGGCGGCCGGCCGGGGCAGAAGCTCGTCTGGCACTGGTCCGTCAACGACAGGCAGGGCATCGAGACGGATTCGCCCAAGTTGCTCCCCAACGATATCAGCTTCGGGGGCACTTTGGTGAATCCGCGCAAGAACGACGACGAGTCGTTTGGAGGGTTTGACGGTGGCAATGGTGGGTGCCGGTGCGAGTGGGTGAATTTCATGGCCAAGAAGGATGTCAACAGAGGATGATTGCGATGAGTATCTTTGTAACATGAAACGGAAGATGGTATTGGTTGTGCTACGACACCGACTTGGAATTGGATGTGGCAGGAATCTCTGCATTTAACTACAAAAGCGAAGGAGGATGGAACTCAAAATGCATGGCAGCATCTGCATGGTCAATCAAACAAACTTCATATAGATCTACTTCCAGGCTTCATCAATTACTGTCATATACACAGTGGGTCTGCAAAGCCCAAAGATGAAGCTGTGAGGAAATGGTGCTCGACGTATTTTCGTGCCAGCAAGTCGGTGAGTCGGTGAACCTCGGTATCCGATAAGATAAGAGCTCCATCGCCAAAACTTCCCGTCCCTATGCATCCCCCCCTCTTATCATTGTCAAACCTCCCCAATCACCCACCTCAACACAAGCCAATGCGCCCGCCAACCCTCCCAAAATGCCGCCCTCACATCCTCCGCCGTCCAAATCCAAATATCCTCGCAGGGCGATCCCACTGCCGTAACCTCCTGACCCTCGCCATCGAAACCTCGTGCGACGACACCTGCGTCGCCCTCCTCTCCAAACACGGCCCCCGCGCAACCCTCCACGCCAACCTCAAGCAGACCTCCGACAACCGCGCGTTCGGCGGCGTATACCCCCCCGTCGCCCTCCGCGGCCACGATGCCTCCCTCGCGCCGCTCATCGCGTCCGCCCTCTCCTCTCTACCTCCAGCCACTTCCACCAGCAGCAGCAGCAGCAGCAGCAGCAACGCCGCCAACACGATAACCGTCGCCGGCACCACCCGCCAGAAACCAGACTTCATCACCGTGACCCGCGGGCCGGGCATGTCCGCCAATCTCGCATCGGGCATCGCCACCGCCAAAGGTCTCGCGACGGCGTGGCAGGTCCCGCTCCTCGGCGTCAACCACATGCAAGCCCACGCCCTCACGCCCCGCCTCGTGTCCGCCCTGTCCTCCTCCAGCTCCCCCAGCTCCTCCGGCAGCACCGCCGCAACTCCCGAGTTCCCCTTCCTCACGCTCCTCGTCTCAGGCGGCCACACCCAACTCGTCCACTCCCGCGACCTCACATCGCATCACATCCTCGCCTCGTCGGACAACATCGCCCTCGGCGACGCCCTCGACAAAGCCGCGCGCCACATCCTCCCACCCGACCTGCTCTCCTCCCACGGAGACGTCATGTACGGCGCCCTCCTCGAACAGTTCGCCTTTCCCGATCCGACGTCCCCAGACTCCTACTCGTACACCCCGCCCCTCCGCCGCGCCGACGAAATCGCCCCCTTCCACGCTCCCGCCCCCTACACCTGGTCCCTCACCCCTCCCCTCTCAACCTCCCGCGCCCTCTCCTACAACTTCACCGGCCTGGGTTCCGAAATCCGCAAAATCGCCCTCGCCGATCCCCCACTGTCCCCCGACCAGCGCCGCGTCCTCGCCCGCGCCGCCATGAAGCTCCTCTTCGAACATCTCGCGAGCCGCGTCTTCCTCGTCCTCGCCGCCGACCGCCACCTCCAAACGTCGCTGGAGACTCTCGTCGTCAGCGGCGGCGTCGCGAGCAACCAGTTCCTCATGCACATCCTCCGCGCGATGCTCGACGCCCGCGGTTTCGCGCACGTAAAACTCACGGCCCCGCCGCCGGCCTTGTGCACCGATAACGCGGCCATGATTGCGTGGACGGGCATGGAAATGTACGAGGCCGGGTGGGAGAGCGAACTCTCGATATCACCCGAGAAGAAGTGGTCCGTCGACCCGGAGAGCGACGGTGGTGGTATTCTCGGCATCGGAGGCTGGCGTAAGCGGGACGAATGACGACGTTATGATACCCCTTTCAAAGACTAAACTGTACAACTGTATCAATATTGTAGCCACATTACTCGTAAGATGTAGCGGATGTATCGTGTGTCACTCGTAACTGCTGTAAATCATGAGGATAAACTTGTATCGTGGTCTAGTTTACAAGTTACAAAAGGCAGTCGCAGATGCCCTTCCTTCCTGTGCCTGCCGAAACCATATATCCGTCTGGTATTCCACGATCTGTCATGGTCCTTGTCGTCGTCGATCGCCGCCGACGACCGTGTACTCACTCCGCTGGTTTCTTACTCCAAGTCGGCCGTGACGTTTGTGAACTCGCCCTTTTCCAGCTTCGTCTTCCAGAAAATGGGATTCGTGTCGTTGAAACCGTGCTTGACCCAGCCCTCCTCCTTGACGTGGTAGAGGTTGATGAAACCACCAGAGTAGGCGTCACGGTGGGTGGCAGCCAGGATGCTTCGGCGGCCGAGCTCGAGGGCCTCCTCGTCCGTCAGGTCGTAGCGGTACTCGGCGTCCAGCACACCGTAGGCGAAAGTCTGACCACTGCCGACGCAGAAGAGGTTGCCGGGCAGACGTGTGCCGTCCGAGTCAACGTAGTAGAGAGCGGGGCCCTCCTCCTTGGTGACACCGGCGCACATGGTGCCCATGCTGAGACCCATGCCCTTGTACGAGTAGACGAGGTTGGCGAGGATCTTGGAAGCGGCTGCGACGGAGATACGGCGCTTGTGGCGGAGCTCGTGAAGACGGCACTGCATGCCGAGCCAGGCGAGCCAGTACTGGCAGTCGGCGGCACCGCCGGCCATGGTGCCGAGCAGCACCGAGTTGATCTCAATGACCTTCTTGACGGTTTGCGAGGCGATCCAGTTGCCGGCCGTCGCACGGGAGTCGGTGGCGACGATGATGCCGCCCTGGAAGCGGAAGGCGAGCGTCGTCGTGCCGTGGGCAATCTTGATGGGGCAGTCGGGGTTGGAGCGGTCGTCTGTTGCTGCGCGAAGCCAAGAAGAGGGCTGCGGGGAGGGGTTAGGTCAGTGAGTGGCTCGGCGACGATGAGATGCTCGTTGCAGCCAGGAGAGTAGAGTAACTCACATGTGCGACAGGTGGCATGGCAAACTTCAACGATAGAGGGGGGGCACCACCCAGAAGTTCGAGATCCTCCTGCTCATCATCCCGGAAGGTGTTCTGCTCGAAGGCCGCCGGGCGGCTGTACTTGGCCACGAGGCTGTCCATCTCGACGATCGAATTGGTCAGTCCCTCGAGAGTATTTGGTTACGGGAAGTTCGTGGAAATCGTCGACGTGGTTGTGAGTGATGGACGTGGAAGGGTTGAGGTGACGTTGGCGCTGGAATGGATGCTCTTTGAGGTTACGGCAGGTAGGGTAGGCCCAGAGCAACTGACTTGGGGTCCAGCTCAGGCAGCTCCATGCTCGCGTCACGGCAGCTTCAGCAGGGAAGGGCGGCTGCGTAGCTGACTGATGCCTTGTTGCCTGATTCGGATTGGCTACGTACTCTGATGCAGGTACCATCATCCTCACTGCTGTTTATGTAATCGTGCCTCTTCCCGGCCACCTTACTACTAGTGAGGCTCCCCTTCAAAATCTTTCAAGTACCCTACAAAAGAAGTGCTGGTACCCAGCAATTTCAAATTGAATAAACTTCATTGATTACAAGCTAGATGCGGCTATGCTGAATCTGCCGCTTCTGGCCACCAGACAAGCAGACTATCTGCAACACCTTTCCTGCCGGCTGCAATGAGCCCTCCGACTCCCTGACCCCAGAACAAAACAAGAGGAAAGAAATCCCCAGGTGTTTGGCACTAACCACCGACCACCAAAGACGTGGAGGTATCTGAAAGAAAGCAAGTGTAGCTTTTGGATTTATTAGGAGAAAAAAACGGCTAGAAAAGTCAAATATGCAAGAGCAAGGCACTGTTAAGGGGCGCGCTCAGTTGGGAGTCCCCTCTCTGCTGCGACTCTCCCTCTTGCCCATGAAGCTACGGCGAACCGCCGACTTGGGGCTGTCAGGCTCCGGCATAGGAACAAAGTTGCTCCTGAGGACAACAGTTCCACTGCCCACCTTGATCTCCTTCTCGGCACCCGAGCCGCTTTCGTCGACAAAGTAGAGTGCTTCGCCCAAGTCATCGTCGCTGCTGAACTTGTGCTCGCCCTTGGCTTCGATCTTGAACTGGGTATCGGGGGTGCACGTTGTCTTGAACGACTCGTTGTATTTGAAGAAACCAGTCGCGTCCTTATGGTGCTTGGTCTTGCCAACAGTCTTGGCCTTCGGGGTCAGCTGGTTGATGATGATGTAGAGGTCGGCCGACGAGGGGAAGCCTGCTGCGGAAACCACCGTGAAATGAGCTGTACCGGAGCCGGGGCTGCCGGGGTTCAAGCTATGAACAGAGGCTGCACCATTGCTCTTGTTCCGAGAGTGTCCCTGTCCCAGAGTCGCCCCATTGGAGGTCCCTGGCCTAGTCTCGGGAGACTCGCTGCCGTCCGACGTCGAGAAGCCCGTCGCGCGCTTCAGGCCAAGGCCGGGCGTGGGAGCAGGCGGGCTGCCGCCGTTCTCCACAATGGTGGGAATCTCGGTAAGACTCGATGAGGGGTTTTCCGAATCATCGTCCTTCCTTGAAAAGAGACCACGCTTGAGGAATGAGGCGCCCCTGCCGACGCCGTGGCCGACGACGCCGGCAGCCTTGATGGGCGCGCCCGCGACACCGGTGACGATCCTGCTAGGAGCTGCAAACGTTCCGGAAAACGTCGAGGTACCTTGGCGCGTGCGCGTAACGTACGAGGGACGGAAGAGCATCCTCAATCTTACGGTGCCCGACTTGCCGTCCAGCAGCAAGCGACTCTCACTGGGTCGGAAAGGATCCAGCTGCTCCAGGTTGATGTCCGCAGCTCCGAGGAAGTCTGGCTTATCTGCGAAATCGTAGTCCCACACGGTGACCTTGAATTTTGCAGCCGTCCTCGATGGAACGGGGACTTCGAAGAACTCGTTCCACGCTGGGTGCAGAGTCTTCTTCTGCACCTTGGTTTTGTACACGTCCTCGCCGTTGAGCTCAAACTTGCAGTAAGGGTCGCTCTTGCCGTTGGAGTCTGCCGACGGAAGGTCCTGGGCGTCAAGAACATCGACACGTAAGGTACCCATGTTGTTGATGCTCTCGCTCGGGTCGAGCTGCATCTTGACGGGAATGTACTTGAGGCTGACCTTGACACTGCTGGGCCGGTTCTCCTTGTCCTTGAGCTTGAGTATCGTGGGGTTGTTCTGGCCTTCGTTAGTATGGTTCACATGTGATCGGGGCTTGATACTCACCAGGCACTGCTTCAGGGTGTCCAAAGTATTACCCTGCAGCTTGGCAATCGTGTGATCCTTGTCCTTCTCGTTGCCCTCCACCTTGTCGCCCTTCTCTCTGACCTTCAGAGTCAAGCGAGAAAAGTCAAGTTCACGGATGAAGCAGTCGCCAATCTCTTCAAAGGTATGCTTCTTGTGCTTGGCTGCGGAGGAGGTGTACGAAGGGAAGGCCATGTCGTCAACCCAAACCTCGAGGTGCGTGTTGTGCTCAGGCATCTCGGCCTCCATGAGCTTGAAGATCAAAAGACCAGACTCGTACTTGAGAAGATCCTGGGGTGACAGCCTGATCTTAGGAGGGCCACTCTCGTCCTTGGACTTTCTTGGCATCGTCGGAGAGACCGGCGTGACGGGAGTCTTGGGCGGGCTAGGTTCGAGCTCCGCGCCACCCTCCTTCTTCGGCTCGAGTGAGCTGAACTTGCCAGCCTCGGACGACCGGCCTGCGCTCTCCGCTGACTTCTCAACCGGTTGCTGCTCGTGCTCCTCTTCCTCATCCTCAGGGTCGGCAATGTTAAGGCAAGGGTAGAACGACACAGTGTAGGTAAGGGCGCCCTTGGCAATTCCCTTGCCGTGCAGCTGCAGGCCTCCCTGTATGGGCTTCTTCTGGTCGTGCACGTTGTACTCTCCGTTCTCAGCCTGTGTGACGTAGTCGCCAGCGAAACATTCGACCAGACCTAAGCTGCGATCCTTGCCCACCTTCTCCGAGTCCATAACCTCAAGCGTGAGTCTTTCGCGGGCGGAGTGGACAGGGACGTAAAGCACTTCATCAAAGTCTGGATCGAGGGTGTTCTTGTGGGTGACGGTGCGGGCTTTCTCGATGCCCGACAAGAGCACCCTGACGTACGGATCAGACTTGCCGAGGGTCTCGAAGTTGCGCAGATCGCGCGCATGCTTGAAGTGGAATCGCATTATACCAACAGGCGTGACATAGCCACCAGTCCCGCCGACGACGCCAGACAGAGCGACGGGCTTCCACTGGGCCATCATCTTGACACGTCCGCTCTGCGCGCCGGCTAGGTGGAACCATTCCTGGCCCTTTTCCATGCACTCCATCATGTCCTCCAGCTTGATCTGGTACTTGCCGAGGACCTGGTCGCCAGTAAGATCGCGGTCGTCCATGATGGTAACGCCGAGCTTGGCGTTCTTCCGGTCGGTAATGAGCATCTCTTTGGAGCCGTTCTCCCAGATGGGGTTGTTCGTTCGCTTGAGCTTCTTGGTGTGGTGGACATCCCGGCCATTCAAATGGAGCATCGCGTAAGGGTTCAGCAAGCCGATCAGGCTCTTGGTGCCGTCCAGGTCTTTGGCTTGCTCCACAGTGAACCTCAGAATACCGGTGTTAGACTCTGGTGGGGGTTCGAGCGAACCGTCTTCCAGCTTCTTGGGCTCCAGGACTGGGAAGAACCTGACGTCGCAGGAGACGAAGCCGCGGGCCTTGCCATCAGCAATGACCTCCAATCTTTCGTTCTCGTGCACAGCCAGCTCCTCGACGTGATCCAGAGAGAATGAGGCCACACCCAATTCCTTGTGCTTTCTGAAATCGTTGTAATCAAAGACTTGGATGTCGAGGGAGTCGTTGAAGGAGGTGATGATGATGTAGTGAGTCTCGTTCCACCGGGGATTGGATGTGTCCTTGACGTGCTTTGTCTTGGCAAGGGCCTGGCGGCGGTTCAAAGTCAACACTGCGTACGGATCAGGAGAACCAGAGAAGTTGTCGGGGTTCTTGAGGCCTTGGGCGCCATGGAGCGTCACCGCGAGCACGCCGATGGCCTGGTCGACAGGTGTGCCAGCAAGCATCTTTGCGACCTCGATGGGAAATACGTTGGGCGAGTACATCATGGGGGCCAGGTTGCCATGTATCTGCTCGAGGATGAAGGACTCCAGTCCCGGAATGAAGTTGATGTCGAAACCGAAAGTCTCACCTCCCAGGGGTTTGCAGACGTAGTCGATCATGGGCTTTTCCAGGAAGCACATCTCGATCTTTTCAATGTGGGGGAAGGGAATCTGAAGCTTAATTTTGAGCTGCATGATGCCGGAGAAGGCCATGTCTTCGACAATGACGTCGAGACCCTTGCTAATCATGGCTTTGCCGACTCGAATTTCGAGAACGACCTTGGGGTTGATCTTGTTCTTGATTTGCTTGGACGTCATGTCTGCCGTGTCGTTGGGTGTGAAGCTGAACTTCCAGTCCATGATGACGGTGTCGTCTCCGGCCTTGGGGTAGGTTTTTACGTGCTCCATTCTCGGGGGCTTGGATCCCAAGGTAAATGTCTTGAGCTTCAAGCTGTCCAGGAAAGCGGGAGTGGCCGAGCTCAAGACTTGATCGACCGAGCTGACAATTGTCTGGGCCAGGACCGGCTGGTAGATGGGCCAGAACTTGAGCATGAAGGAGTTGATCCATTCCAGAGATTCGGTTTCGGTCTCGAGCTTCTTCAACGAAAGCTCTCGGTTGATGTCGTCGCGGAAGTTGCGGCGCACTCGGCGGATAGAGGTGCGGTAGTAGGTGGAACAGACGGCCATGAGGATGAAGATCCAGCCGAGACCACCACCCAGAACGGCTACCAGCCAGGAGGATATGCAGGCGAAGCCAATGATGGCGGCATTGTGATACCAATCGCCGTAGAACTTGTCGGGGATATTGCTCTCAAGCCAGGTGGAGTGATCCAGCAGACTGGTGCTCTCGTGAAGATCGTCCGCGGGCCAGCCGAACTGGGGGGCCCAGCCGGTGCGCGTGTAGGGTTCCTCTTCATGGCCTTCGGGGTCCTCGCCCGTCTTGATGGGTTTTCCGTCCTTGTCTTTGGCGACCTCGATGGCGCCTGCTTTGTTAGGTTCTGGCAGATCGGCCACGGGTGCGCTCGAGTCGGCGACGTCGGTCACGATGGAAATTCCTTTGGATCTTTGCGAGTGGAAGCCGGGCGGAACAGCCTGCCAAAATAAACATCAGCCATGAAGCGAATGCCGGGGCGTGGTAGGGTCGCAAACTCACAGCTGCAGCTTGGCGGCGCTTTTCTTCTGGACTCGCATCTGGGTCGAATGTGAAGGCAGTGATGCCGGCCTTTTGCGACTCTTCGACTATCTTCTTCTGGGCATCGTCGGCGGTAACGTTCGTCTCGGGGTCTTGGGCCGCTTCGACGACTCCCTGGACCTTGAGCTCGTTCTTCTCGAGGGACGCCATTTCGGCGGGCTGTGAGCGCTGCTTCTCGCAGCTAGAAGGGGCGAAGGCGAGGTCAATTGGCGGGTCTCTCAGATCCAGCTCGCAGTTTCGTATGGGCGCATTAAGGTGGAATTCCAAGTGCGGAATGGGTGACGTGGACCGAAGGTGTGGTCTAATTGGGGTTCGGAGGGGAATGTAGGGGAACAAATACTGGAATTGGGGAAGGGAAACGAGGGTCTCAGGGAGGGTCTCGAACTAAAACGAGACGATAGATGCAGGTGGGTGTGGGTAGAGAGAAAAGGAGGGAGTGAGTGAATGGAGGGAGGCCGGACTGTGGCTGGTCGGCCAGTAGTTGGGATAACTAGACTATCTTAGTGGGTGAGAATGTGGAGGTTAGGATTGAATAAAGCGCGGAAGAAAAAGGCAAAAGGCGAGAGGCGGGAAGCTGAGGATAGGAATGGAAGAGGAGAATCAAGGAAAGGTGAGGTGGCAGAGTGAGAGTGAAGGTTGACGCAGGTACAAATGGCGCTCGTACCTTGGGAAGCTCTGGTGTCTTGTCTCGGATGGAGACTGAGGACTGGAGACTGGAGTAGCAAGTCAGGGTCGTCGCTTAGGTCCCGTCGGGCTAGCGGCGACTCCGTGGTGGTGGTGCAAAAGAGCTGGCTGGGCTGGCACACGTGCATGTACCACAGGTGCGACTTTGCAAAAGTACAGGTACAGGTGCGAGTGCAAGTGTAACGCTGAGAAGAAGATGAGCATTGAGTGGCACTTTCGGGTTAGGTGTTCACTGTTGCTGTTGATGAGCTGGGATGGCTTGGTGGCTCAATCATCGAGCAGGGCGCTTGGTGTTTGCAGGAAACCATCACCAGATATCTCGACTCTACCTATCTTTAGCACGAGCTCGGCCTATATTTACCGAACGCGCCACGTCACAGAAGCAGATGTTATCCGGTTCCTGCGTAGTCTCAGCAGCAGCGGCAGCAAGCAAGCTGGCTTCATTCCCTTTCGCGGGTGGAGGTAATGGAATTACAACGTACAGCCCTGGCTCGTGGCCTTGGCTGCGGGACGACGTAATTCTCGTTATTACCTCAGCGGATTTCAGCTGGGCACAGGCGCCTCAACGAGCTCTGACTGGCCGACGAGGCAGAGCGGGGAGCAGCCTTCAGCACCAGAGGGCGCTGTACCTGGTCGAGCCAGATCACTGGGATTGGCTGCTGGAGCTTCACTACAAGGATTAAACAGCTTGGTTGGGTGGCCTCCCGGAAAGGTTGCACTGGGAATGGAAGTCAGACGCTCTTAACCAGGCGCCAGGGCAGGCGGGGAGGAGGCTTAAACTGCAGCTGGCTCCAGTTGGGTTGGAACGCTGGTTCCATCCAGGTTTGGGGGGAGCCGAACTTCCACCTTGGACGCGTGGGAAAGAGGGACTGCCCTGCCACCTGCTATCACCACCTTCACTTCACCTCACTTCCTGACTAATTACCTCACTCCTTTCAGCTACCTACGTACTGATTACCTTAAGGTAAGGTGCCTTAGTCAATCGGTCAGTCACCTTACTCCGTAATCAGGTATACTATTCCAATATCTTCACTTTACCAGCTGCCACGCTTCTCTGCCTTGTTTAGCATCGGCCTCGTAGCCATACATCGCATCGCACCTGGTAAACCCAACTTACTCAACAGCATCCCACTGGTCGAGCGTCTGCACCGCATCGGCGACTGACCATGTACAACAGACCTGCTGGACGCTGGTGCCAACCGACGAGAAACGCTTGGAACCTACGAATGCAAGGCATCCTGTTATCTGTCCCTCGTCTCATCTCATGCCTTTGCTCTGCAGCACGGCATCAGTAAGCAGGGCAGACGGTGTCAACGCTCTTCCTTGATTGTAATCGCAGACACAGATCGGGGCATGTTCACTGCACGGCACAAACAACCATCGAGACGAGATGATCGAATGTCCGAATGCGCCGTGCCCATCTCCTTTGCCGCAAGCACATCGCTCACAGCGGCCACCAGCGACGCTCTCCCCATCTATTTCCATAGTCGACACATTGCCAGGCAGATCTCTCCAGCTTGAGCTGCACTGCGCCATGTCTCCGACAAATCGTCCATGCGGCCGGACAGGGCCTCTGTGGTCCCCAAAACCTGGATAGCTGAACCACTCGTACCCTCCTAACCTGGCCCACCCTGCTCAGTGCCGCAAAATGTCACACAAGCTGTCGAATCACAGTCATCCCGGTAGCCGCATCCTTGCCGCGCATCCTGCCACGAACGGACCACCGCACATGGAAACGTTGATCGATGGCTGACGATTCTTCAAGACAACCAGAATTTTTGATGGCGTTTGGTGCGAGACAGTATGTGGCGCCGATTCGACGGACTCAATTTTCCAGTATGTATTGATACCCGAGTGGGTGCATCTTACTGTTTACCATGTTTCGAGGACTAGTGTAGCTTAAAACACTGGTCGCAGCCACCTCACTTAGGTGTGGCGCACCGCCTCGCCGTTGGCCGACCAAACCTATCGCAGCAACCCATCGGCCAGCACTCCATCATTCCATACATCACCGCCCATCGTCGGTTTCACAGCAGCTGTTAAACTGAGACACTCGTTGGTGCCGTCTTGGCAGGGCCCAGCGACTACCCTTTCTTCTGAAGGGGGCCCCCTTGGCAGCCAGACAATCAAGTGCCGAGTCCAGTTGCGCTGGCCGCCCGACGAGCCTGACTAGGGACGTCGGAGTGTTTCGCCCTTGGGTTCGGAATCGCCAACCACCCGTCATCCATCAACTTCGCTGTTTGCTCACATGACCGATTCTCCGGCCTTCCAATCGCCAGCAACGGAATCTAGGTTGATTGCGGCCCTCCGACGAGACGCTGGCAAAATTTTGCAACCAAGATTGATCGATCGTCGGGCGTGTACCCATCAAAAGGTTCGAAATCCTCGGTTGAGATTCTGAATCGAAGAATGCTACAGCGTCCGCGGAAATGGTACGCAGGCTGAGGCGGGACCCATGGACTAGCACGAAGCCGTGCTTTGTGCGGACCTCCAAACTATTTACTAAACATCCAATTCATGAAAACCCGCCTGGCCTCCTCGTCGGATGAACAAGATACGCCAACATCAATGAATGTTAAAGAATGTGAGAGATATAGGTGTGCGAGACGAAAAGCTCTGCCGGATCTGAGCCTCCAACTCATGACAAAGACAGGAGCCATCCAGGCTTAAAAATTTCCAGAAGCCGTCTGCTCCGAGTCAGATGCAACGCTGACGTTCTTGACAATCAGGGTCTTGCCAGATGAGCCCGTCACCCGGACGTCGACAGAGTCGGTGCCAAAGCCGCTCTGGTTCTCGAAGAAGTTGTACTCGGCACGCTGCGTCTTCTGCCAGGTGCTGCCACCATCCGTGCTGACATCGAGCGACGTGACGGGCTCGTTGTGGTTCAAGACCTGCATGGAGAACCAGTGCGACGAGGTGCCGGACTTGTTGTGGAGCTTGATGGGCGAGGTGATGCCGCACTTGACAAACTCGTACGAGGTCGAGATGATGCCGTCGGAGACGGATCCCAGCTTGGTGAAGGCGTCCTGGAAGAGGTCGAGGTGGCCCTCATCGCATTCGGGGCACTGGTCGACGATCATGGCTGTGATGCTGTCACCGTTGGGCCCGGTGACCTTGACGCAGGCACCGCATTCGGCGGCCGAGTCCCACGCCTGACCCGAGAAGGCGGTCCCGAACAGGCCGGATGGGATGGCGTAGGTGGAGAAGGAACACATGCCGCCCGAAGTGTTGCCCCCGTAGAAGGTCGACTTGCCCTGCTTGACGGCGCTGCCGCTGATGGGCGCCGACGAAGCGACCGGGATGCTGGCGGCAGCTGACGGAGCTTGGGAGCTCGCAGGTGCAACGCTCTCCGCCGACGGGGCCGCAGAGGCCTCGGAGGTCGTGACGGCAACAGACGGCTCGGCAGAGGTTTCGATGGGGGCCGGTTGCTGGATGGGCGTCGGCTGGACGGGGGACAGAGTAGGACCAGAGGAGTAGTCGGGGTCGACGGTGTAAGTGACGATCTTTGTGCTACGGGTGCGAGCTGGGCAGGCCTTGATGGGTTTGGCGAAGGCCATGTGGGCGGCCGAAGCGGCCAGCAAGAGAACGTGGTACTTCATTGTGTCGAAGTGGTAGACTTGAGGGGATATCGGGCAAGGCTTGCGTGATAAGTTCCTGGCGGAAGAGGAACTGCTGACGGTACAGGATACAGAGTGAGGGCACAGAGCGAAGCAGTGAAGGAGTGACAGTTCCAGACCAGCGTGGAAGGAAGACTTGGGAGGGACACAAGACGTAACGACAAAAATCCCATCCAGCAGAACCACGGGAAGGGAGATTCCCTTTATTTTATTGAGACTGCTCCTCTTCTGCAGTTGGACGGACCAAGGCAGCGCCACCGAAAAACAAACTGCGCGCGTTATCAATCCTCTCCGTCACTTGCGCTCATTAACCCTGTGCCGCCCTCTCACACAACCTACCGGATCCTCGTCCACCCTTCGGGCCAGGCCCAGACAGAATGGAGCAGGTAGGAGCAGGCAGGAGCTAGGCCATGCAGGCCGCAACGCAGGAGAAGGAATATGGCCATCAGCAGGCGCGTGTTGGTCCAGTCTTTCCGGCGTCGTGGTGCCGGTGGCAGGCATGTTTGCTGCCCCTCATGGCGAGAGCGTGGCTCCATCGTCATCTAACGTTGACAGGGGGGTCGCGGGCGGGGGTGGAACCGGTCTGCCACGCGCTACAAATTGGCAGTCGAGTAGTTGACTGGCCCTCGGGAAACATTGTAATTAATTAAGTGCTGGTAACAGAAGAAGAAACGTTTGTCAACTTCTCCTTCGATGACAGCTTCCATCGCCGGAAGAGACAGCACCCAGCTGATGAAGCACGAGGAGTTGACTGCAGACGGTCGCCCAGGTAGTAGCTATGTGCCTGGCAATGAGAACACAACGACAACAGTGACGGACGACAGTGACGGACAGTACTATGTAATCCATTGTTCAGACATGTACCCCGAACGTCACGCACGCAGAACCATGATATACCAAAACCCACATTATCTGCAGACGTACAGATGCAAGTAGCATACCTCTCTCAAGTCCAAACGCACCGCCATTGCTTCTTTGCGTTTGCGTTCCGTTTCTTCTACAGTACTTAGTCAATAATTCGACGAACATATAAGGGTGAGCAGAAAAGCGCAAGGGGCATGCGGGTGCGGGAGTGACGGGCACTGAACACGGCACGTTACCACAGTTCATCCAATAACGGGCCGCGAAGGCGTCATCCTCTTGTCCAATTTTGAGGTGTGTACTCCGTAGGCATGCTTGGTCATGGTCAGCGCGTGTCACCTGAGATGGAAATCAACGTGCTCGACATCTTCGACATTCATGAGCGTGTACCAATTACTACTATCCAGGGCAGCAGTAGGCATGTCAGAATACCGCCCTTCAATCCTTCAATCCCGAGTTTCCCATATCAAAACATCAATTCAGACTCTACATAGGTACATTATCAAAGGTCCAGGCCACTTGAGACTGCAGGGCCCCTGCAGGCCACCGTCAAGCAAGGAACTTTTATCAACCTCAAATTCGCGCACGAAAGCAAATGGAATCTCTCTACCTTGGCTTCTAGGTCGAATCGTCCGACAAGGTCGGGCCAGTCGGCGCGCTGTGGGGAATCAGGCCTGTGGATCCCCCCGGGCATTCGCACTTGAACATTTGGGGGGGGGGACTTTCGTCAGGGATGTCTCTTAGTGTAATTCCCCTCCTGTTTGCTTCTGGTGCCTGGCTTGGCTTTCCGACAAAATCCCCCCCTGGACATGCATGGTCTAGGCGTGCGTTCGAGATTGACACTTTCCGGCTGACAGTTCTCACCCAACAACGATTGTGGCGTTCAGCTCGGCTGCAGGAAGATGGAACTGCGTCTCTAGTAGAATGCTCGAAGCTAGGATCCCGCGCAGACGACGAAAGATTGACGCATCACCAGGAAACGCGTTGTTTCGACAGTGTACCTCATAGCTCACCACAATCGACATATCGCTCAAGGTGAAACGCTCGGTAGAACTGGCTTGGATGGGGCGGGTATCTCGCCACGGGGTAACACTACAGAGCAAGGTCCCGAATATCTATCTATCTGAGTGGTATTCCCGTCCTAAGAAAAACAAAGAGAGGGTGTGCCTTTCGGCGCTGCGAAATCAACGCTGTCGACCGCCACACATTCTACTGCAACTATATCCTTGTGTGTCCCGACACTGTCGACGGGCTAGACCAACCGCTTTCCACAGTACGTCCACATTTAGTGACGACATGCGCCTGACCGTGTCCACAATAAGCATGAGCCGAAACCGCCTCCTGATACATCTTTTCGGGGAAGCTCCCTTCAGATGTAATGGTGCAGCGCTAGAGAGAGAGGGGGGGGGAATAGGAGACAAAAACAGGAGACGAGCCACCGTGATAAAGTCAAGCTGTCAGAAAACAATGGGTTTGCTAAGGGAGGGAGATCCACGAGACCGAAACGCCTTAATGCCCAGTAGAAACGCGAGCTCAAAAATGTTCCGAGATATCAGTAGCCAAAACTGTCGTGCTGGTGGACGGGGCACCGTCCAGGGTGGCCTACAAACCAGGCCGAGATGCACGACCGGTGGAAGCGACATAAACACTCCAATCGCGCCATCTGAACGCCCACTTCAAATTCTTCAAGGCAGATGGTGCATTCGGCCGAGTCGACGCAGTCTTTTTCGGTGGCGACATACGGAAACATGCCCGTCCTGCGCGCGGCTAACGGTGGCGGCGTTCCGACTGCGTCTCGGGGTGACTCGCCCACCGGTGTGCCGCTGTACGTGCTGTGCGAGGTGATACAGATGTTAATATGCGTCTCCCGCAGCGTTTCATGATTTGGTAGGCTTCGCGAGGGCAGTTCCCGGTGACAAACCGGGCACTCATCCTCTTCCGCGATCTGCGGCGGCGGAGGTAGTGCCCGGTTTTGAGCAGCGGACGAGGACGACGAAGAGCCGACATCGAGCATGGACCGGTAACGGGCTGAGCCCGAGTGGCCGGAAGACGAGGAAGGGTAGTACGTCGGTGGCGTCCCCGCCATGATGCGGTTTGAAGTGGACTGATTATGTGAGCGAGAGCCCGAGGACCCGCCAGGACCGGAATGCTGTGATTGTGTTAGCCCATCAGCCAGGCCCGGACATGGGTCGGTCGACTTGCCGTGATACTCCTAGATCGCGCATAGACATCCGACGGCGCCGTCGCCGTAAAGTAGCCGGAAAAGCGGCTGGGCGGGGGTGCGTTGCTGGACATGGTGCTGATGCTGCTCTGCGATCTATAATGCGTGGCTCGGGGCGAGAGTTGTGAGGGCGAGTCGAGCGGTTGCGGCGGTGTGGTGTTGGGATCAGGGACGCATGGGTTGCATAAACGTACGCGCTCTCCTCCTCCGAGGCTGCTAAAATCTGCATATCCTCCCTCACCGCTGATGAGGGACGACGGGTACCTCTGAGCTACCAGACGTGGCTGACCCGGGGGTTGCACGATATACTGATAGGGGATTGTGATTCGGTGGGGCGAGCATGCGTTACATACGACCCTACCGCATTTCCTGCGCACCGTCAGCACTGGAGCCGGTCGTCACATGAAGCGGCCCAACCTACCTGCAGTGATGTTTCCTTACGAAAATGCTGAACTGCGAGTGGCATATGGGGCATAACGTAACCTCAGCGTCAGGCTGCCAGCGCGGCAGAACGAACTCTGGAGGGCTTCTTCGATCCTCAGCTGTCGGCTGTGCGCGCGAGGAAGTGGCAGCCGTAGAGGAACTGGCTCGTCTTGGGGGAGGAGGTGGTCCCTCTTGAGAGAGGTGGGATGGTAGTGCTGGACGGAGTGGTACTATCTGCGTAGAGAAGTTGGATCCTGGAGAGGGGACAAGGCTCGACGTCCTGTCCAAAGGCACAAACTCTCCCGTAGGCTGTGCGGGCGTGGCAGTCGGAGGGAGAGGTTGAGTGTAGCCAGAAGATTCAGACAGCCGCGAGCTCAACGGAGTTAGTGGCGCTGGCGCGGGCTCTTCGGGAACCTGAGACTCTTGAGGCTCTTGTATTTCCCGTGCTGAGGTTGTCCGTGCTGTGTCTGGTCCATCCGCGGGCTGCTCCTCCGTATTGGTCTCCTCAAGCCCGGGCGCAAAGCTTGTTGTGATGGGATCCGTGGCGTCGACACTCTCAGCAGCAGCCGTTGGTCGTGTCGCTGGACTTGTGCTTGAAGAACGCTCAGCCATATCGTCATCCGTCTGATGATGCTCCGACAGCTCCTCTTCCTCCTCCTCATCCTCCTCCTCGCCATCATCGGCCTCGTCGTCGGAGAGCACCCTTTCGACGACGTGGGTGGGACAGTCGAAGTAGCGAGAGCACTCTCCGTTGTGAAAGCGAGAGGTTCGCCAGCGGCATTGTTGTCGATCGACAGAGTCATCCGAGGCATCGCTGCCTATGTGGGAGCTGCCCGATTCCGAGTCGGCCTCTTGGTCGCGCAGGCGGTCATGGTCAAGGGAAGCAGGGGTAGCTCCACCGTCAGGACTCGCCATCTTAGAATGTTTGCATCGTCTCCGACGACAAATGCCTTGTCTACGAGGTCGGTGGTTTTCGATATCCTGGTTTATTTAGCATGCAGTTGAGTACCTGCAATCATCAGTCGATGTCGCGAGCGAGTCGTGGACGAGGAGCAGTTGGTCTGTCGACGGTGATAAGTCAGCATGACGAAACAAGAGTCAATATCCGAGGCGGTGGGGTCGAATGTCACCTGAAGTAGAGGCAGCGATGGTTGGTTGCACCAAAGGTCTCGCAAGCAAGCCGTCTGGCGACAGAAGGATTCTCGCAGAATCCGCAACGGTGCTAGATTGAATAATGGAAGCGAATAGCTGGAGGGGCAGGTCGACAGTTCAGCTGCACAGCGCACGGCATTCGCACTGGCACACGACCAGTCGCTACGTACAATCTGCCACTGGCGTTGAGCACATGCACCCAAGACCCATGGCGCCCTTGCCTACATAAAAGTAACACTATAGTCTATGGATAGTCTCAGTAGGTACTTATCGCGGCCTGGACCTCCTCGTCCACTTCTTATCGCGCGATTAGCGCCGGTGGAAACACAATCGAGTGTGGCGCCCACGTGCCCCACTCCCAGTGAACTGATCCGCCACGGTGGCTGGGGTGTCCCAACTCCCGTCCTCTCTCTCTTCCAACCTCACCTCAGCTTGCCACGTCTGGGAGGTATCACGAGACCATCCAGTTGCACAGAAGTACCGTAACACCATGTTACTGTGACGTGATGGTTGGACTTGTGTATGCCTATTGGTAATTTCGCATAGCCAGGGGATCAGCTGTGTCGTGTTGCGGCAAGGACCACTTCACTGTTGATGGTATCTCAGTGTTGATGTTGATGGTGGTGATGATTCAGGAACTACCGCAGTCGTCGTCTTGGCCATTTTTACTCTCACAGTTTTGTCGCCATTCAGTTTTCTGCATCATTCCTTGTTCCATTGACACGACAATTTCTTACGAGTATCCTATTCTTATGATGAATAGCAGTGGTCGTCCGCACGAGGATTTGTTGGACAGCTACACGGAGCTTTGTCGACAACTTCCAAAGGGAATTGAATGTAAGTTGTTGTTCTCGCGAGAATTCGATAGAGTGAGTCAAATGCCAATGGCCCAAGTCTGATCATGCGGGAATTACGTCAATCAATGCAACGTCGCATCCCAAGCCCCCAAGCCCATCATCTATCTGTTTCAATGCCGTTTTGGTATTTTTAGACGTTGCCTACTTCGCGTGGATTATTTTCCAGAAGTGAAGCTCTCACATACTCAATGGGCGGCAAGCTCCCATGCCATTCCTTGTACACCATCATTTCAATTCGTCTCATGGGCAAGACCTCAAAAACGGGCCTACTTGGACCCCGAGGGCTTCACATCGCCCATCCCCTCCCCGTAATCCTCCCCCAACACCGAGCCGCCAACCTCGAGCGGCCTGCTCTCCTGCAGGACGTACAGCATCCTCGCCCACGCCGTCTCGCTCACGTTCTTCCACGCGTGCATCGTGCCCCTCTGCACCGAAACGTCCCCCCTGCGCATGCGCCTCGTCTCCCCCGAGTCCAGCACCAGGTCGATCTCGCCCTCCAGCACGACGCCGTAGTCGAGGCTGACGGTGCGGTGCATGGGCGACAGCGAGCCGGGCGCCATGTCGACGATGCGCATGACGCTGCCGCCGGGGATCACGATGCCCGGGGGGTCGGCCAGGCGCGCGGCGTAGGCGGACACGTCGGCGTTGGCGGCGAAGGAGGTGGGCGTCTGTTCGGTGGTGTAGCCCAGGTAGAACTTTGCGCCGCCGCCGACGGTCTGCTGGGGGATCTCGGAGGCGAGGGAGGCGTTGAAAATGGCTTTGCCGTCGGCGGCGTGGTCTGTGATGAAGCGGTGGGGGCGGCGGAGATCGCTCGGGGGAAATTGGGAGGCCATTTTCTATGGGAGGCGAGGGTTTTGAAGATGGTTTGGTGAGTCTGGTTTTGATAATAATGTTTAGTCTTTGCTTGCTTGCTTCACAGATATGACGACACGAGATGATGGAAAAGAATGGTGTTTACTGGACTCAATGGGCAGACGTACCTGCGAGAAGCGGCATTCTTCTACTACCCAAGCAACGCAACACGGAACTCAATTACCAGACAAGCTCCTATCGCAGACCCGGGTTACATGCCACGACACGGTTAAAGCACTGCCGGTTCGGCATCCGAGGAAGCGCAGAGGTTCGGCACCAGCTCGGTAAGTGGAGGCGGGGCCGCCATGCCGACCGGAAGTGAGCGGGAGGTGGATGGGTGGGGAAGGCAAGGGGAAGTCATGCGGAGGCGGGAAGGAGGAACCCAACGCTCCCTTGCTCGGTGTTAAACTTACATTTACTCCGTCCCGGCAATGAATACAGGGTGTTGAAGATGGGGAGACGCAGGCCATCATCTCCGGGTCTTGGTAATGCTTCTTGTGCATGGGTCTTCAAAATATGCTTTGACCTGCTACTGTGGTTGGTTGTATTGTTGAGAACTGGAAGATTCTCAAGGCATTCTCTACTGCAAAGGGTTCACAGAACGAGACCCTGATGACGACAAGAACTCATTTCAACACAGTAAATCTTCATGTGCGCCGTGTTTCACACCATCACGCAACAACGCAGAAGCTGAACGATCATCACCTAGAGTGACATTACGTGTGAAGAATCATGAATGGGTATTCGACAATGTGAGACTATCGTGGCTCCAAAACCGCCGTCACCTATATACACACCACCTCAGGGGCTTTCAGTCTGATGAATATGCAATCAAACACGCCATCGCAACCAACCAAATGCCCAGTCTACTCAATCCTCCTCGCCGACGACACGTTCGGCACCCCGGTCCCCTCGACAACCTTTGCACTAACATAGTCGTAGATCGGCATCTCGGCCAAAAACCGCGCAACGTGATGCAACGTCGGCAACTTCTCCCAGTCGTGACCCTCCAGCTTCACGCTCGTGTCCGACGACCGCGACACGGCGTGAACCGTCGCAGGCACATCGCGCGCCTCCTCCTCATGCGGCACCACGCACGCGTACTCGGCGTCGGCCTTGCCAGGCTCGCCGACGGACGGGATGTACCTGTACGTGAGGATGCCGTGGTCCGCCTCGCCGCCAATCGTTCCGTGTTCCGTGTCAGGCCCGTCCTTGACGAGTTTCTTGAGCTCGACGTCTACGAACTGGGTGCCCCTCCAGGACGCGCGCACGCGGGCCGTCGTCGCGTGCACCTCAAAGTCAATGTCGCAGAACAGTTTCGGCATGCCCAGTTCCTCGCGGCCGGAGACGATGGGGTCCGCCAGCGATTCGAAGAGCACCGCTAGATGCGTGCCGCTGATGGCGGAACCGTCGCGCTTGACGTACTCGATGCCGTGAACGTACAGCCCTAGGTGGTTGTACCCGCCGCCGCCGAGCCAGGACATGTGGTTCAACCGAGTCGCGGAGAGCGATACGGCGCACACCGTGCCCGGGTCCTTGAAGCGGAACGAGTCCGTCGGGAGGATCGTTTCGAGCAGCGTCCTGGACGTCAGGAACTTGACGGACATGGTGGTGAAGGTACGGTCGAGGTCGGCGGGCTGTCTGCGGCCGAGGGCGTCCTGGCGGGGACCGGGGAAGGGCCCGAAGCCGACGGGCATGCGCCAGTAGAGGTCCTTCTTCTTGGACCAGAGGTACTTGTTGAACATTTTGGTGGCGTGGTCGTGCTCGTCGTGGCCAAAGTTGTAGTTCGTGTAGTTCATCACTACGGTTGGTTAGTACACGTGGTTTTGATTCAAGTTGTTTGGGACGTGAGAGGCTCGTCTGTTTCTGCTTACTTTGGATGGCTGGGGGTTGTCCGGGTATCCTGTCCTTGCCGGCCTGGCGCGAAAACTCTTGGATGGTGTGCGCGCGCTCTCTTCGGATCTGCTCGTACAGACGGAGCCGTTCCGGCACGTCTTCTGGGGAAGTACCCTTTGGCAGGACGACAGCGAGCGCGGCTCCGTCTTCCATGGCCTGTCCTGCGCCCTGGCCTTGGTCTGCGTGCTAGGTCAGTCTTGAAGCATCACCAAAATCATGTGATGGAGGAACCTACGAGGTGTGAAGGGGTGAGCGGCGTCTCCCAACAGAGCGAGCTTGCCGTTCGTCCACGTCGGCATGACTTCCATATCCAGCAGTTGCCAGACGTTGACCTCATCCGGATGAACCTTTTTGATCAGCTCGTGAAGCGCCGGGTCAAAGTCTTGGTAGACCTTGAGAAGCTGCTCAATGGAGCCCTTCTTGTTCCACTCTGCTCGTCGTTAGCTGACGAAAAGTGTGCGGGCAGACAAGCAACCTACCGTCACTTGCGGTTGAGTGCGACTCGGTGTCCGGGTGGATGCAGACAAAGTTCAACAGTTGGTTGTCGTTGCAAGGGTAGATGACGAGGCGCCTGTCGGTGCCGAACCAGATACCGAGCTGATTCTTCTTGTCCACAAGAGGCGCCGTGACCGGATCAGCCTCAACGGCAGCACGTGGAATGAGGAAGCGGAAAGCCGCCTTGCCGGAACGGAACAGCTTGTAATCTGTTCCCGTCACAAACTTTCTCATCTTGGACTGCCTCTCGCTCGTCAGCACCTTTTCCTCGATGGAAACTCTCCATGGAACATCTCCATGAAACCATGAAACTCACGTAGATACCGTCCGCGCCGAGTATTACATCAGCCTGCACCGTCGTCCCGTCCTCGAGCTCAAGCGTGCCCTTCTCCGGATCCGCGCCGACAACCTTGGTCGCAACATGCACCTTTGCCGGCGTGCCCGGTCCATCTTCCGTAGTAGCCACAGCGCGAATCTCGTTGTGAAGGTACGCGCGGTGAACGAGCTGCCAGGGGTGCTGCCACTGGCCCTGGGACTTGGTGATGTCGACGTCGAACCCGCCCTTGTTGTGCAAGTCCCTCTCTTTGAAGTGCTCGGCCGGGTTGGCGCCAAACGTCTCGGCGTAGATGCCCCATCTCCTGAGGAGACCGTTGGAGTTGGGTGCCAGGTGCACAGCAGCGCCGGTTTCATTGCTCAGTCTTGTTTGCTCGTACAACTAGGCAATGTCAGGATGGGGATTGTGTGTGTATGGGTGAAATGGCTGCGGCTTACATCCACTTGGTGACCCTGCCGACGCAGCGCGATAGCCGTGCTCAGACCACCAATGCCGGCGCCGACAATGGCAATCTTGAGTGGCCGCTGGTAGTCGTGGACGAGGGGGTTTGGAGAGGCGCCATTTACGCGATGGCCTTCTCCGTTGACTAACATGATGCCAAAGTGCTGGGCTGGTATGATGCCGTGAAATATGTACACAACAGATCAAAACACAAGCGGGTAGACAGACACCTCTGAACGATGAGAGAGTTGGATATCCGAGTCCTTGGAAGAGAGGTGGCCGGGATCGAGGGCATATATGCGTGGGAAAGACGGGACGAAAGGAGAGCCCGACCTGACATCAGACACCACGAACCCGGACAGACAGGCCGTCATCTCAAACACGCATCCCGCCGGCAACGCCACGCCCTTGGATCGTCGCTCCTCGCAACTCGGCCCCTCCCTGTCAGACCACCTGCCATGGAGTACGCAGCAGTTGCATGCGGATACACCCTTCAGTACATGGCGCTCGGCAGCACCAAACAGTGTTCCATTTTGGGGCAGAAAAGGACACGCGGAACAAAAAGTTTTCGTGGGTATCCACCGCGTCCTTCCCCGGAAAGTCCTCGGGAAGGGATTCAGCTACTGTCAAGGGGCTGGATTAGCTGGATGGTGTTCCCAAAGTGAGCGAGTAGGTGGTTGTCGATTCCCAACTTCCGTAGTAGTCGGGCGTTCCTCTTCCCCCGCATTTCCTGCCGGCGGGCGGTAGACCGGAACCATGGCGGGGGAGGAGCAGCAATTTGACGACATGCAATTAGATGTGGATGAAGACTGGCTCCGTGCCATCAGGCCGGTGCTGGGAAATTTGAGGATACAAAATTCGTGAACATCGGTGCAATACGAAGTACAGCAGTACAAAGAGCTTCTTGAATTTTCGAATGCTTCCTCGCCGACTTTCATCACCGTTCATGGTGCAGGATGCGACTGCTGTTCCGGGGAGTTCGTGGTAATTAGGTACGTGCCGAGCACAAAACTTCGGCTCAGTGGGGGTGGAGCCCTTTCTGTTTCGCTGCTCATCTGCCGCCAGTCAGCACCCGACACCAGCCAACCCCAGCCCCGACCGATTGAATGACATGCGCATATCATTGCCGAATAAAGTCCCTTCCCTGTACAGGGCACGTGCTTGTATGGCGCCCGGGCATCTCTTGAAACCCGAAACTCCTTTTTGCCCGGCATATTGGGCCTAGAAGACGGCAGAATATTTTCTAGCCATCAGAGTTCGTGGGCCATGCGGACAAGTCACGAACTGCCAAAGCTTCACACATGTATGGTCCAATTGACCGGCTTCATCTGATTTCTACGCCATTCTTCTTTGACGTTGACTGATCAAAGTCAGGATACACCGACGGCGCCGAGGGGCAGCTTCAGCACAGTCCACCGGAACGGAGCCTGCGGAGCGTGGGACCCCCAGCGGACCGCGCAATCCCGTGCCGAACTTTAGCCCCTTTCTCTCCCTCGGCACCTAAAGTCGGCTCCGGACTCTTACCCCGCCCCGATACCGCTCCGTCAACACCGCCCCCAACCCGGAACCCAACTTCAATCACTACACCAAACACTGCACACTGCGCCTTCACCAAGCATTGACATTGCGCACTCACCAAAGGCAACCCATGCATCATCACCGTTCATAACCACAACTCACCAACCCAGATATTCTCATCATGTCCGCCGTCCCCACCGCTCTCATAACCGCAGGCTCCGCCGGCCTCGGCGCCGCCACGGCAACCGTCTTCGCCCGCGCCGGCTACAACGTCGCCGTAAACTTTGCCTCCGACCAGTCCCGCGCCGCCGCCCTCTGCGAATCCCTCTCCTCCGTCTCCCCCTTACCCCGCGACCAGCAGAAATTCCATCCCATCCGCGCCGACCTCGCCGACAAATCCCAGCTCCCCGCCCTCGTCGCCGACGCCGTGGCCCTCCTCGGCGGCCGCCTGGACGTCGTCTTCTCCAACGGCGGCTGGACCCGCGTCCGCGACATTACCGACCTCGACGACAACCTCGACGAGGAGGACTGGGATCGCTGCTTCACCATGAACGTCAAGTCGCACCTGTTCCTCATGAAGGCCGCGAGGAAGCACCTGGACGAGTCCGAGGGCGCCTTCATCACCACCGCGTCATTGGCGGGTGTCAAAGTTAGTGGGAGTTCGATG
This sequence comes from Colletotrichum lindemuthianum, assembly GCA_001693025.2. Lineage (NCBI taxonomy): Eukaryota > Fungi > Ascomycota > Sordariomycetes > Glomerellales > Glomerellaceae > Colletotrichum > Colletotrichum lindemuthianum. The sequence goes on along the minus strand of MASP02000279.1, from coordinate 185,468 downwards.
GTATGTTCTCCCCCCCCTTTTTTTTGCTCTTGTCTCGTCTCTCCCATTCTGCTCCGGCTGTTCCTCATCGTCCTCCGCATCTCAAACGTCCTGCCCAGGTGCGCCGTGTGGGCTTTCCACACAGAACGTAATCTTCTGACCGTATCCAAGGCCTACTCCGTCACCAAAGCCGCACAAATTCACCTCGTAAAGGCCCTGGCCATCGCGGCAAGTCCGAGAATACGAGTAAACAGCGTCTCTCCCGGTCTCCTCCTTACTGTAAGTCACCTTCACTCTCACTCTAATCTCTGCCGTGCCATCCATCCATTCATACCCCCCACACACCCGCAAAGCAAAACCCGCTCACTCCAGACACACATTCACCTCATCTTCGTTCACTCATCCTCTCACACACACACACACACACACACACACACACACACACACACACACACACACACACACACACACACACTAACATCGGCCACTCGCTGCCTCCAGGACTGGGGCATGCAATTCTCCCCGGAACAGCGCGAAGCCATGCTCCAGAGGACTCGCCTGAAGCGCCTCCCCACCGTCGACGACGTCGCCGAACAAGTCCTGGTCTTCGCCAAAAGCAGAACCGTCACCGGCGCAAACGCAGTCATTGACGGAGGTATGAGTCTCTAATGGACAAAGCAGGAAAGCGATTCCGCCGGCGGCCCCCCCCCCCCCCCCCCCCCCCCCCCCCCCCCCCCCNNCCCCGGCCCCCCCCCCCCCCCCCCCCCCTTGGCGCGAGGAATTCCGGTTGAGTTCACGGCGCCGGGTTGTTTTGCACCCATCAATATCGGCATCACAAGGCGAGAGGAGGAGTCTATTGGTCAGTTGCAACACAGACAAGGGGCAATTGCGAGAACGAAGGGACTTCGTAGCGTCTCGCCTCAAGGGGAAGCAACATTGGCACCCCCACCATCCTTGAATTGGTGTCGGGAAGGGGTCCCTCCCACATCCCGAGGCCACCACAAAGGGGCCGTTGCAAGAGGGTACGAACAGCATGAGAAGGTTTAAAACAAGAGCCAAAACCGCTTACATGTCTGTTTCCCTTCGCAAGGAAGTCTCTCAAGTGAAATCTCGAAACGCTTGTTGCTTGCCAAAGTGCTGTCATGAGACGAAAGATAAATCCGGACGATCGCTCGACATCACCTCAACACACTCGACCAGAATCACACCAAAAACACCAAATCATTCACCGACTTCCCTGTCCTCGCTCCAGTGGATGTATAATACGATGCGCCACTTCCACGACTCGTGTCGTATCCTCTTTCCCCAAACGAACAACGGCACCCATAGGATGAGGACGGCACTGGCTATTCCAGACATGGCTCCGAACGCGTTGAGATACCCTGCCTGCTCGACCCACGTGTTGGTATAGAAGGATAACAGGAACCCGAGCATTGCTGCAGCACGAAAACACATTAGCACAGAGCAGACGAAGATATGGATTGCCGGCACTTACACTTGAAGCCCATCACGGCCAAGGTATTCTCTCCTGCCACCGGACGGTAGGCGTCGATGACGTACACGAGACAGATGTTTGTTCCTTGAGAGATGGAGAAATTCACTGCGCCAGGTCAGCCACCGCCTTTGACACACAACCAAAAAGACCTACGAAGCCCAATGCCGATGGTTGGACAAATCCAATGCAGCTGATACCCGATCCCGACACCGTACAGCATCAGACCCAATGGCGTCGTGACCATGGAAATGGCCATGCCTGGGAGGCGCATCTCGGGGTCTCGCATTCCGCCGTTGCGTCTGGTGAACCAATCCCCGACCATGTCCCCCAGCTGTCCGCCGGCAGGTATCCCGAGTAGAGCGCCTATAATGCCGGATATGACGCACAGCCCGATCTGATACGTCTCAAATCCGGACGCGGTTTAGAAGGCGAACCAGCGTTGGACGAGACGGCTACCAGGAATCCGACTGTCACGGCCTGCACCCCTGCCGCCCACAGCACGGGTGGCAGGAGAATCAGACCAGCAGTCGCAGGGCAAGCTTCAGCAGGCTCTCCTGTGTCAGCATTTTGTTGGATATCTTCAGGGACCAAAGGTAAGACGTCTTTCGTGGGACACTCGGCGTAACGGACGGTGCTGCTTCGGGGCGCGGGGCGAGCTCGCTTTCGGAGCCCATCGACCCAGGCTTCCGTCCGTCGACAGATTCCATGCGGTTCCAGCTGCTGGACTCGTCTCGTTCGTAGGCCGTCTCCGGGAAAGTAAAGAAGGCAAGGGCAAGGACGAGGCCAACCAGTGCAGCCGACACTTGGTAGATGACTCTCCAGTCATGGAAATGGGAGCTATCGTTTCCGGCCGCGCCAGCTCCAAAGCCCACCGTCGACAAAAGCGCTATCGAGGGCCCTGCAGCAAAGTTGTCAGACACTTCGCTCGGAAACGAGATGCCATTACCGCAGATACCTACCAGCCGCGAGGAAATTGCACATCATCATTGCCACGCAGATCAACCCCGCCATGTAGTACTTGTACCATTGCGGCCTACAATTATCAGCGATGGCTCTTGTCTCTATTCCTCGGCGTGCCAGGCACCCGTAACGTACCAGTTCAAAGGATCGTCTGGGTCTGCAGATGGCCTTGGAATCAGAATAATTTTGTTCGTGACCTCATCTCTCAACCGGACGTTGCCCATCGTCCTTGACCGTGGCCCTTCATCTGGTCTACCTCTCGTGCTGCCGTCCATCGTCGTGCTGTGGCATGTCTGCATAAGCCAGAAGCCACCTGGCGCCCTGCCCGATGTTCCCCAGGAGTGTATATAGGGACCTGCTGGAGAGCTGTAACGCTCTCGCAGGCGGAAGACCCAGGTGCGTGTCTCAAGCCCGCCTAGACGTTCGGGCAGTGGGAAGAGCCGTTCCCCGGCTTGTTGCGGTGAAACGATCGAGACCTGCTATCTGCCGCGCCGATCGTTCAACGCCGTCGCGTCAATGGCACGACGTGACGACGTGTTGGATCACTTGCCGTCTGTCACTGCCTGGCACGTTCAGCAGAGAAACAAGTCATAGTTTAACCTTTGCAGTCTCGGTAGAATATCGAATGAGTTGTATGGGGAAACTAGGGGCGAAATTGGTGCCAGACGCAATATTTCGCCCATGAGAAACGAGCAGAAACCAAGGCGATGAAGTTCTTTTGACGATACAGCCAGACAGGTCAAAGATGGTTATCTGAAGCGCGAGCTCTTGATGCTTTCGTCGACACACTGTTCCAATTGCTCAAGAGCAGAAACACCTCTCAGGACAGTCAGGGCTACTGGGACTCTGGTGGACGGCACGTATCGAGGGCGGAAGGGTATAACTGAGAGACCTAAGCAGGAGATTATCAGGCATAGCCCTGCTCGCTCTTGAGCGATGTAGAGGAGAACGGCAGGTCTTGGAGAGACATGGGAGTGTAGAAAAAGACAGGGATTTAGGCGCAGTGTCTTATCCGCGACTGAGGGGTTTTCGACTTTAGGGGCGAAAGTTCTACCACAAGCCTTCTGGCAATGCCAAGACGTTCGACATGCTTGCCCGTGAGAACATTGCCACGAGAAGAGCCAGTGGTGGGTTCTGGCAGAGGGCTGGTTACCGGTAGCTAGCAAAGAGATACGGATGTATGAGAAAAGTCTCTCGGTTTTTGAGGTGATAGGGGCCGGGGTAAGCCGTCTCTTTCTTCAGTACCTCGGCGTTGAGGAAGCACCTGGCAATTTTGGGATACGTACGATTGGACGCGTACCTTCGGACGGCTGCCATTTCAAGCAGTGCGGTGTGTATCCAGCCGAGAGTTGAGGGCGGAGGACGCGATTCCCTCGTGGCCGTCCTGGTAGCGTTACCCCTCGCCACCACCACGACACACGCAACATTTCAGTCCTGGAACGAGCCCGAGCCCGAGCCCTGTTGAAAGAGCCTCAGAGGGAGGAGAAGGCGGTGGTGCATGAAGGACGCATGGGACACATACAGCCGTTTCCGGCCATGAACTCCGCCCGCGATCTGTCGAGACTCGTCAGAAAGCCAGCGTCGAATTGTGACTGGTGCTTAACACGGGGAGAGGAAAAGGAAAAAGCGGCAAATCTGCGTCTGCTATCCGCAACTGGTATGCCGGACCTAGTATGTCTCGCTTAGGAAAGACGCGCAACGCGCTCCACGCATGGCTCCGATGCCTTATTGCCGTGGACACTGGTCTCAACGTCACAAAATAAACGTCAGGCCATATGGCGTCGGAGGCCGCTGCACCGGTTTCCCAGGACTGAAGAGCGAACGATGCGAAGATGACAGGTGACAGGCAGCGCCGTCGTCCGACGAAGTAGCATGTCCCGAATCATCCAGTGCCTCCGTGGGTAGTGCGTGTGCATGGTGCCGCGGAGAGTGCCGGCCCCGAAGAAGCAATATTTCCTTTCGACGACATGCAGAGACGTTATCTCGTCACCGACTGAAGGCCGAGATGGACAGTCCATAGTTCATGGACACCTGACCAGCTCTGGGTTGCATCCAGAAATGTCGGTTCTCGTGTTCCGTCTGTGGGGTTTTATCTCGTGAATGGATTTCATCAGGAGCAGTCGAGGTAGCTGGTGACAAGGCCCTTACCTCGTCGCGATTAGCACCAATTGTTTCGAGGTCTCATTGTGATGGATGTTGACGACAGAGATGCGACTCGTTGCGGGTAGACGCCAAGCTCCATGGGGTCGAGATTCTGTTTCTAAATTTTGGGTGTGGTTTTGGCGCCGGTGTCTCGAAACAGTGCAGATTCGTCATGTTGGGGCGAGGACGCGTTTGCTCTCGTTCAGCTTGCCCCAGATGCTCCGTCAGGTAAGGCGCAATTCAAGCTTCTCGCCGGCGGCCCCATACTAGTAGTAGTCGGTCAAAAGATTAGCGTTGCCGGCAAGGACTTATGAGTAGAGCAGCCAACAGGGGCAAGCGACAGTCTTCGTCATCTTGCGACCAGGCGAGTAACATATGGCGCCCGCCTGTCATCTGAAGTCGAGGTTGTCTGAAGGTGTTGCGCCAATGGAAGGCACAGGAGAGGGAGAGATTCCGCTGTGGTGTCGTGGGTGGAGGAGACGACGTGGAATCAGAGATGCAACAATCAGATGCAGGGTGAAGGATGGCATAGAGTGGGGCCGCCTGCAGACCTGCCGCGGCATTTGGCGAGATACCAGATACTTGCGGTAGGTACATTGCTTTACGGCCTCTGCGACAGGGAAAGACGTTTCTTCGGGGAGGAGCGGAGAACGTATATATTTTTTGGCCGGTAGAAGCAAGCAGATGGACGCCAACAACAGAAATGCGGTACAGGAACGGTAGGTGCCGTGCTGTGAAGCCAGGGTACCACGACGAGTACCGGTACGACCGCGTAGCGCACCTTTAGCGAGATGCCTAGCTGACGCGCTGCGTAAGTCTTTCTGGTGAAGGGTTCCATCCTCAATATTAGCGGGGGAAATCTATCAATAGCGGCTTAGTGGCCAGACAAGCCAGGGCATGTCGCTCATCGGAGCAGCTATCAAACCTTTCCATTACGGGGTTTCCGGGCAGGAACTGGGGTGGCACATCCAACTAGGGAAGCCTACGTAACTCTCACAGGTTCTCTACAAGTAAACCATGATTACTCCGTAGAGGTACCGTTTACGCAGTATGCCTGCGTTCATTTGAATGAATGCATAGGGCATCTGATTGGTTTGGAAACTTCAACTTGGACTTGGCCCCTCTGATGTACGGATGTACGGATGCACGTGCGAAAGTGAAGCACATTGACATTCCTGTACTTGTAGTGAATTAGGCATGTCAAACGAAACGTGCACTTGTATGCTAGCCGTGTCTATCTACGGAGTACCTAACTAGTTCGTGCACATCCTCAAATTGCAGTAAGGGAATACGGCAGCCACGTTCCTGTGGTACCCACCTACCGACCTTACACAGTAGGCACCTAGGCAGGCAGATGTGTGCAGTAAACCGAGTGCAACGTCCTGTACCTGCACCGGCGAGAAGTGCCAGCTAATACATACCTACCTAATGCCTACCTTAGCACTACGGGAGTTGCTATCTGGATACCTTGCCTAAGTATGTTCCTAAGGTAGTCGTAGGTACCTTCTCCAGCACCCCAAAAGCTTGTAGTGCGTGGTGAGGTCAGCTTCTCAGTCCTGTACTTGGCGGCGGGGAGATTCCCGCTACCTAATTACTGAAGTCCTTCATGCACATTGGCAGACGACACACTCTGTCGAATTTATTCGCATGTTTTTGTCAAGTCTGCAATGCTACGAACGCCAAGTCTTCGCATGTACTTGTACACGCCTGACAAGTGGTAGTGGTACCGCCGCACGATGCAATACCTGAACAGACGGCCTCGGAATGGCCCCGTTCTTCGCGGCGGTGAGGCAGCTGATGCCGCGGATTAGTCTCCGCGTGGTAAACGGGGACATACATAGTATGCTGCATAAAGTCTGGGAAAAGTTCGGATTTACGACGGCGTCGGATTGCATACGATATCCGCTGGTGGCATCTGGAGAGTGCAGGCTCTAGTCCTCATCAAGCCACAGCTTTAAGCTTCGGCCAGGTCGTCTGAAGATACTGCGTGTCGCCGGCCCTTGAACCTGCATCAACAGCAAGCTGATGGGGTGTGATGGATGGTTTCAACACCTTCTGCGAGTGTGTACTAAGTGCCAGCACCACGTACCATGTATACTCATAACCCTGTGGCCATTCGCTGGAACGCCAAACGCAGTCGCAGTGCTCGACCGTTGAGGATCCTTGCGACTAGGATGCCAGGTCCTACACGTAACACCATCGAGTGTCCATGCTTGGGAAGAAGAGTACGGATACTCCGCAATACTACTTGTACCGTAGCAAAGTACGTTGATGGGCCGCGACCATGGACTCGCCCTGCATAACTCCAGACCCGGTCGTTCCACCAAATGCGACCAACGACCGAATTTTGGGTTTCGAAGCTCTGGCATCTCGAGCCTATCCTCTTTCGGTGCCAGCGCCGGCAAGGCGATGACGAGGCCACCCCCGATCGCCTTCCTTGTGATGTCCTGGACAACCTATGACCTCTAATTGTAGGGTTCACCCGCCGTTTTGGACATGCCTGGCCGGCGTGTCACTATACCTTACGCAGTACTCATCACCTGCTGTCGACGTATGCTGGTGTGGCGCTGAAGGCTCACAATGGATAGCACCGCAGCTACCTGACGCGGCTTCTGCAAGACACTGCGACTTGAGTGGTATTACGACATGGCTCCCGTCTCCATCATCACCATCTCCATGCGCATACCTATCGTCTGTTCCTTACTTGTCTCTGTACCCGCCCGTTACTTCGTCCCACATCGAACCGCAGCACATTGCATGGCAAACCGCCGAGCCAGCAGGCAAAGCAAGCACGCGCCACTCCACGCCCTACCTCAACTCTTGCCTGCCCTCTCATACACAGTACATCGATACCTAGGTAAGGTAGGTACGTCAAGTACCTTACTTGCCTCATGTGCATCGAAGTCGCAGCAGTACGTACCTCTTTCTATCAGAGGTTTCCCCATCTGTCCTCCTTAGTCCCTACCTTACCTACCTTGAACTCTTTCTACTCTCCTGGTCATGGTCCTCATCTCTTGATCTCGACGACGTGGATCAGAACTACAACCTGGTCCTGGTCCTGGTCCTGGTCCTAGTCCTGCTATGCCCACCATCTTCCTTCGAGTTGGGGCCACCCTTTAGCTAAGGTACCCTACCTTACCTTGCTTGCCTTTGCCTGCGTTACCTTACTTCACCTTCCTGGCCTACCATACCTTACCAGTACCTACATCTGGCCTTCCTTACCGACCTTTAAAGTACCCTGACCTCCACGCCTCGCAACGATCTTTGCCTCTAGTCATACTGCGACTGCAGAGGTAATCTCACTTACAATAATTCAACCACAAGGCCAACGACACTTCTATTGATTCGACTCGCACGGTCTGGTCTTGGCTGTGGTCGTCCAACTCGAGCTTGCGCGCTCTTGGCCGCTGCCCCTTGGCTCATATTTCCTCGCCATCTCCTCTCCCGACGACCTCCCACATCGGATCCCAATTCAATGCAATCCGATCCTCCTCCGCCAGACACCGGAGCTTTTTCCTCTCTTCTCCTTGCGCCCAAGACTCTTTCCACCAACCAAGTCTTTGCAGGTTCTGCCGTCTTCGCGCCGGCTCTCCGTACATTAATTGGAGGTACCCTGCCCCCGGAGCTTGACCGCCTCGTACCGCAGAGTCCGGCGCCGTTGGCCTGCTTTGCGGTCAACTGCCGGACCCGCTCCGAGATCACAACTTGAACATCTTCTATTTCGACCCCAAATCCGTCTCTTTTGCCGACGGACAGTGTGCCGTGTAAGAGTCGCTACACCACCTGCAACCTGCGCTACACAGCGCTGCGGAATCAGATCCAAACTCCCGGTACCGACAAGGCGACGAATCTCATCGTTGCCTAGTCCCGGATGCAATCCTCCAACCCAAACCCCATGGCTTCGGGCCCGTCTCCTAATGCCACAATCGTCGTTTCGGCTCCGTCATATTCTCAAATTGGGCCTTCACACTCCGTCTCGCCATCACCACCAGTGCCTCCACCCCAGCCTCACCAACCCCCATATCCCACATCCACGCCAGCAACCCAAAGTCACTCCGCTACCGCAAGTCTCTACCAGTGTGCTCACTGCCAGCGCCGCTATTCTCGTCCCGAGCACCTGGCACGCCATATACAGACGCATACTCTCGGGAAGCGCTTCGCATGTCAGATTTGCGGCAAGGCATTTGCTCGTCAAGATCTGCTGAAGCGTCACGTCACCAACCACGAAAACGACCATGACCCCAACAAGAAGAGACGCAGGACCGACACATCTCCCGGTGCTGGTCGAGTTTCCCATGCCTGTCGCCCGTGTGCCACAGCTCGCGTCAAGTGCGAGGAAGTCAAGCCCTGCACGCGGTGTCGCAACCGCAACTTGAACTGCGAATACTCCTCCACCGAAGCTGGTTCTGCCGCTGCCATGCATCTCCTCCACCTGTCTGGCAACAACCAACAGCCGACGTCCACGCCTGGATCGCTCACAACCTCGCCATCACAGTCCGCCAACGACAGCAGTCCCTCGGCGGCTTACCAGCAGGCCCCTCACCAGCAGCACACCGGCCTCCATCGAACGGATCTGGATAGCCACCTCTCTGCAGGACACCACGTCAAAACAGAGAGCGTACAGCTGCCCACCCCAGATGATGGCATTGATTCAGCTCAGCCAGGCGGAGTGCCCGTCAACTTCGAAATAGGAGCCCATGCCGTGGACATGGCCTTGCCATTCTCTGACTTTCTGCAAAACGTCATTTACGAGCCCGAAATGGATTCAAACAGGATGGCAGAAGCGCAAGGCCTTGCCGTCTTGGACTTTTGCGACAATTCAAATCTTGAGTTGAACGAAGTCGATTTTGGATTGTTGGATCATTGGAACATGGATGGCATGGGCAACAATGCGTCACATCAGAGCTTTACACCGCGAACTGACGACTCGGTCGACCTGGTGCAGATGCGACAGAATTTGGTAAAGGTTTGGACCGATTCCCCGTGGCAATGGGCTCCAGACAGCAAAGACTCGGGCTATGTGGAGCACGGCAACTTTTCCATACCGAGGGGCGACACGAGCAGCGCTGCTTTCCAAGAAAGTCGCAAGAAGCATGCGAGGATGGTCAGTGATAAGCTGGACCAGTCGGGCCGCGACCAGATCCTGGCCATCGTCCTGGGCACCTGCAAGAACGACAACATCATGACCCGAGTCGCCTCGTCGTTTCCGTCGCTCGAGGTAATGGACAGCCTCATCCACATTTTCCTGGCTTCACATTTCTGTCAGACATCCCAGTGGATTCACCATGGATCCTTCTCCATGAGCAGCCAGTGGCCGGAATGGTTGGCGGTGGCGGCATCGGCGGGAGCAACTCTAACCCCCGTGCAAACCTTGCGCAAGTTTGGGTTTGCACTGCAAGAGGCGGTCCGAGTGACGATACCGGCCAGGTTCGAGGATGCCAACACCTCCATTAAAAATCTCGGTCTCGTACAGACGTTGATCTTGGGCCAAGACATCGGTCTCTGGAGTGGGAACAGGCGCAAGATGGAAATCGCAGAGTGCCATCTCCTCATCCCCATCACGGTATGATCTAGCCGGCAAGGCCGTCACCGACGAGGAAACTGACCCCGCCAACAGATGATGAGATACCGAGGCAAATTCCAGCGAGCATCGCACCCCCTGGTCGAGGTCAGCATGTCTGACGAAGGCGAGGTTTTGGATCAGAAGTGGAGGACCTGGTGCGAGCGTGAGTCGTGGAAGAGGTAAGCTTATACTTGGGACGTCGGGGATATCCTTGCGCTGACGTTTTTAGACTACTTTTCCACTGCTTCGTCAGAGACGCTCAGACCTCCATGACCGCCCTCACCAACCCTTCAATGTCATACTCGGAGCTCACATTGCCCCTTCCAGAGGCCAAGGAACTCTGGTTTGCGAAGACGGCGGCCGAGTGGAAGATGCACTACTTGCAGAAGACGGCCGGCCAGAATAAGAGGCCCCCATCCATCGGCGATCTATTCCGGGACATAAGTCTCCTGGCGACCAACCGGCAGCGTCTGGACTTGCAGTTTGCAATTTCCATCTACCTGCATGGCTACTGGGCTCTCATCCTCGAGTACCTCCAGCTCTGCTCCGTCTTACGCACCCGGACTTGGCTTAGCAACACTGGAGGAAAATCTGAGGATGTGCTGCGCTCGAGGCACGCCGAGCTCTGCAAGGACTTGCAGGGATTCCTTCTCGTCACGTCTGACTGGCACGAGATGCTCTCGACTCAGGAGAGCCTGGTTCTGCATCTTCTGATGATGAACCTTCATTTGTCGCTCAACGACTTGCAATTATTTTCTGGCAAAGAGGGCGAGGACGAAGCACGCAAGGTATTTAGCGACTTGCGTGAGTGGTCTCAGAGCGCCGAGGCCCGACAGTCGTTGTGGCACGCCGGCCAGATTCTCCGGCAAGCCAAGATGTTCCCTCCAGGACATCTCAAGGACTTTTACGCGGTGGCAGTTCATCATGCGGTTCTGGCGTGCTGGACCCACGGCGTGGTTACAAAGGCGGCAGGCACGAAGGCCACACCACAAGCAGGATATGAGCAGGAGAACGTCTTTCTGGATGGGAACGAGTCGAATCTTGTGCACCGCTTCATTGGCTTCAACCAGGGACGGCCCGTGATTCTGGGACCGATGAGCAGGGCCGGCGCTACGGAGGCGCCTCTCGACGACCCGAAAGCATGCATGGAGGTCGCTCAGGAGATCCTCCGCGCGAACTTCAGAGACTCCAAGGACACACACCCGCCCATCGTGGAGAACTTGTGCCTGTTGATCAAGCAGCTCGGCCACGCCGCTTGGGCCGTCGGCATGGGCTAACTCGTGGTGGTTAATGAAGCTACTCTATCATTTATGTTTATTTATTCGAGGCTGTGTTTAGCGGGCGTATGGACGGATGTATACCCATGTACCAAAGCATCGTTGGTGTGTCTGCCGGCGAGTCTCGATGTTCGGGACAAGCAGCTGCCCGTCGAGTTACATCGTATCAATTGACGACTTCATGACCCGACCTTATCCCTACACGCCTTGACACTGGGAGCATTGACTACACGTGTATGTTGCAGGTAGCCTGATGTGTCTCACTTTGACCAATACAGGAAAGTTTTGGGCGAGCTTTTCTGTTGCTGTCTCAGTGTAGACTTTGTTACAGACTGATGGCGGTACAGAAGCGAATTCGTACAATATAAAGAGTTAGTAAACGGCCGACCAGAACTGCTCGCAATAGCCCCACGGGAGCTCCTTTTAGTCTGCATATTGGTCGCAGGGATATAATCATTTCATTGACGGGCTACTCCGCCGCTTGCGCCAGCTCCGTAGGGATATCCCTGCGCGTTTACGCGTGGATGCATGGTGAAGAAATTCTCCCGAGCATGGGCCATGCGGACCAGCCTACTCGTAGTCCGGGCTTTTCACACTGCAATAATATGTACAGTCGTCGAGGCCGGGGGTTGCCGGTAGTGTTACGGACAAGGAGAGATTAGGGTCTTGAAGAGCAACAAACTCAGCTATCGGTTTGGTCTGCCATACAAGGCTTTGTGTTTTTCTCAACACATAAGGGGAGGTGTAGCACAAAACTCTACTAGTGCTACCAACTAGTATTCGCATGGGTTCCGCGTTCCCTTACGCTCACAAGCGAGATGGTGATCCTTGATGTTCCTTTGGGAGAAGGCGAGGCATAATCTGTGACGGAAGAGAGAATAGGGAGAGTTGTGGGTTATGTGACATGACTCCTACAATCATGTCCGTAGACAATTTTTTTTAATTTTATTTTTTTGAGACGGCCAGTATAATCTACAAGTACATGATCGGATCGGATCGGGTTGCGTTGGGTTAAGCGACACGGAGCTCTCTTTGTCCGGACTAGAAACTCTGGCTCCGCAGAGGGTGCGAGAGCTACGGAGGTGAGCTTAAGGTCATTAACGTATATAGTAGACTACCTACGTGCGTCGTTTACGGAGTAGCCCACATCGAATGCCAAGACTGGGACTGACTCTCTGAGTGCTTACCGAAAGCGAGTAGAGTCATTTTTTTTTCGGTAGCCTGACTTGATGCTTCTGATGGATGAGAGATTTGCGGCTGCAAAAACATCTACAGAACAAGAAACTCAACTTTTGAAATCAACACACCCGAATCAATTCGGATTTAGCCTAAAATAACCAGAAAATAATCGCTATCATGAGTGTTTTTGAATTATCTGGGTTGCAGCCAGCTGCAACCTCCACGCGAGGTAGTAACCTCCAGATACTAAAACTACCTTAATACTAACTGACCCTCTAGCTTACTAAAAGTAAGATATTATTAAACTCCTAAGAATTAGCTACTAAGTTTATTATATAGAGTTAGTAGTTTTTAGCTTATATAAACTTAAAGAAACTAAAAAAAACTTTAGTGGTATATCTCTATAACTATATATTAAATATTATTATAGTAATATAGTGTGAGAATAATTATAGTATCTATTCTGCTGTGTAGCTATTCTGGCTTATGTAAGGTCTAACCGGCCTATTTATATGTATTCGAACGTTCTATTCTAGGTTAAATAGATTATACTTTTCAATAATCTATATTCAGACTGTATACGATACTATTTATTTATTATAATTATAAACCTAGTTTTATTTAATTATCCTCTAAATTCCTATTAATTATTTTAGTATAAAGAAATAAATATTTTTTCAGATTTATTATAATTATTCTAATATAGTATTTTCAACTACTAGTAATCTTAACACTAAAATTAAACTATCTAATAGTATTAATTTTAACTAATAGTATATTACTTTTTAATTTTATATAACTAGTTAAGATATTTAGAAGTATCTTAATCTAGATATTATACTAACTATTAATATTATAAAACTGTAAAGAGCTGGATCTAAGCTTATTTAACTGGAAGGTGGCGTAAAATACTATTTATTTAGAACTAAGAAGTAAAAGAGAAGCTTTTATAGGTATATAGAAAAGTCTGTATATATAATACTATATAGAGCTTACTGAGGCTCTATCCAGACGAGGAGGTTAGTTTTAGATACTTAGGTATAGTTCTAGCTGGATATCTAGATATAGTTTATAATATTACCTTCTTCCTCTCTAGCTACTACCCAGCTGGAGGCTATAGGCTAGATCTCTATTATTATCTGTAATTAGTCTATATATTACTTTATATTACTCTAAAGCTACTATATTTATAATAATATTAATAGGTTTTTATATAGAATTTATATATTTTTTCTATTTAATAAAAACTTCTTATTAGTATTCTCTCTCTACTTAGTATATCTTTATAGTAAGAATATTTTTAACTAGCTATTTAACTTCTTTATTATTATCTATTAGTAATAGTAGCTAGCTATTAATTATAATCTGTCTGGATAGTAAATTAATAATAGCTTTCTAGAGTAAATTTATATAGAATTATAAGTAAATAGACTTTAAAGTATCTAACTTTATAATATATAGTAAGAGGATCTTTACTATTATATATTTATAATATAGTTAGGTTAGTTTTTAGCTTAATTTTAGTAACTTATAGTTAGATATATTTAATTATATTTTATTACTAATTTAATATTAATCTATAGGGAACTAGATTCTATTTACTTAAGTTTCTAATTTCTACTGAATAGTAGTTATCTCTATATAGATATATATTATTACTAATTATATTCTCTTAATTAGTTAGTAAGCTGCAGTTTTATTACTATTAGGTAGTTCTATATATTCCTTAGTAATTAGGATAGAGTTAATATAATATTTATAATCTATAAAGAAAGATATAGTCTCTATTATATTATACTATTAGTTACAGAGAGCTAATTATATAATAAGTAGTAGGTTATTTTAATTATCCTGAGATTAGTAGGTAAATATCTTTGAAACTATTTAGATCTTCTAGTTATACTATTTTATAATTCTATTAGTCTGTAGGTAGTAATTAATATTTAATAGGTATATAATATTTATTAACTTATAGAATTCCTTCTAGAAGTAATTTATTTAGTTAGATTCTCTATTATTTATAATAGAATATAATATTCTATAGAATTTATAGTAGTAACTGAGGAACTACTAAATATATATTTTTATCTCTATTATATCTATCTCTTCTAATATAGAAGTTTTACTTAGTTAATTAATAATAACTTAGAAGTAATAGTTATTTTATCTTTTCGTGGAGGGTAAGTTAGTAATAAAATTTATTAATAAATTAGAATATAACTAGTTAGGTATTAGTAGGGATTTTAGGAATCCCTTTTTAGTTTACTTCTAGATATAAATATTTCTATATATATTATAGTTATATATAAATTAGTAGATACTTTATAATTATCTAGGTTAGTAAAACTATTAACTTATAATCTTTAGTATAGTATTATATTCTGAGTGGTCTATAAGGGAGGAGTTATATAACTTCTATATTAGTTTAATTCTAAGTTTATTAAGGAGGCTATTATTCTTTTTACTGCTTAGTACTTAAAGTCTCTCTCTGAAGGTAAGTTATTTTAGTATATTAATAGTATATTTAATAATCTGGATCTTAATATAGAAGTTAGGGGGGAAGTTATATTCTTCTTACTGGACTGCTATAAAGATCTATTAGTATAAGGAGTTTCTTTTAGTAGTATAGTTCTATATTTCTTTATAAGTTTAGTTTTTCTTTAAAAACCTAGATATTAGTAATATTTATATACTCTACTTAGAGTTCTGTAGGGATAGTAGCGTCTGGGATAATCTATATTATTTATCCTTATTACTTCTTATTATTCTACCTTTTAGGGGTATTCTGTTCCCTCTGGGAGAGGATATTAGAGGCTACTACCTAGGTATCTAACTGATATTTAAAGTAAAAGTTATATTAAGATAACTTCTTTACTTACTAGTTCTACCTCTCTATAAGTTATTATTTCTTTATAAAATATTTAAGATCCTTATAATTAGTAAGGATCTTAAACTTCCTACTGCTTTATAGCTTTACTTTCTATACTTATAAATATTCTAGTATTATAAAGAGTTTCTTATTATAGATTAAGTAATTAAATTCTATAGAAGTTAGATATTAGGAGTGGAAAGCTACTAAATACTTTACTTCAGCCTTATTAGCTTAAGTTAATATACCTCTTAGAGTATACTCTAAATAGTCTATCTCTACTGTTATTAGGATATTAAAGTTAAATATCTATAAGACTAATTCTATAGTAAAAAGTTATTTTAGTGTGAAGAAAGTTTCTTACTATTTTAGTCTCCAGTTAAAGGGAACTAACTTCTAAATTAGATAGTTTAAAAGTTTTATAATAATATTATATTAAGATATAAAGATTCTATAATAATTTATAAACCTAAAGAAATTATAAATACTTTTTAGTAAGTTAGGGGGAAGCTAGTTAGTAATAACTTCTAACTTTTTAGAATTATAAGAGAAGCTCTTTCTAGTTAATATAATATATTTAATAAATTTAACTATAGTAACTAAGAATTTATATTTTTTAGGATCTAACTTAAGGTCTATATTAGTAAGATAGCTAAATATCTAGTAGACTTTCTCTTTATATTCCTTTTGTTAGCTATTAGTATAAATAAGGATATTATTAATATATACTATAATAAAATTATCTAGAAACTATTATAAGTAACTATTAATATACTATTAAAATATAGTGGGGATATTAATAAGTTTAAAGGGGTATACTATCTATTTAAAGAAACTATAATATATCTAAAAAGCTATTTTCTTCTAATCTATTTTATTAATTCTAATTTTATAGAATATAGTAATAATATTAAACTTAGTATATTAGTAAATAGTAGTAACTTTCTAGAGGGTCTCTAATATAAGGGGGAGGAGATAATAATCTTTCTTTATAATTATATTAAGAGTTTTATAATCTATATAGAAGTATATTCTTCTGCCTGACTTTCTTATAAAGAGGATTGGGATATTAGTAGAGAAGCTACTTATTTTAATAAATTCCTTATTAAGTAAATTCTCTAGAATCTTCTTAAGTATTAGAAGTTTCTCTTATAATATATTATAGAGGGGTCTTTATAGGAGGTTTAGTTTCTATTCTTTATTATTAGGAATTAATAGGATATAGTAGTCTATTTCTAGTTAGTTAGGAGGTAGTTAGTATATTAAATCTAGATAGAAAAGATCTGGGAATTCCTTTAAGATATTTGTGGGGATATAATCCCTTAGGTTTATTTCTACTTTTAGGGTTAATATTTTCTTAATATTTACCAGACTAATAGATATAATCTAGTAGGAGCTTAATATCTTACTAGTATATTATATAGTATACTGATAGATAAATATAAATAAATTAGTATTAAGTAGCTAAGCTAACTAGATCTCCTTAAGCTATACTAGCTTATTCTGATATTTTAAGTATATTATTATATTGTTTTTTCTATATATTATCTATTAGGTTTTAGTGTTATAAATAATATAATTATTCTCTATTTATAGCTACTTAAGATATAAAAGTAACTATAGATTCTTTATAATATAGATATAGATCTTCTATATATAATTACTAACTTCTAGAGTTAGGATAGTTATTCTCTGGGTGTTATTAAGTGATAATTTAGTAGTATATCTCCTTATCTATCTCTTTAACTTATTAATTAGTAGGAGGTGAAATTTCTTTATAAGGGAGATATTAATAATAATATAAATATTATAGTTTATATTAATAAGTATATTAATAAAGTAACTTCTATTAATTCTAGCTTAAATAGTAGCTAACTATTAGTTACTTATCTGTTTTTTTTCTTGTTATATTCTTTATTCTGTTATTTCTGCCTCAGTTAACTTTAGGGTCTGATTTTACTCTAGAGTTACTTTTTTTCTGAATTCTTATTATTATTAGGTGGGGTAGTATTATCTCTCTGGTTATCTTTAGTGTAATCTAGAGTAGCTATAGTTTTTATAATCTTTATATTAGTTTTCTTATATTTTTAGGTTTTATAGTTTCTGTGGATATAGTTTTTCTTACTGTATTTAAAGTATTAGTAAGTATTCTAATAGTCTTTAGAGTGTTTCTTAGAAGTAGAAAAGAAGCTACTAAAGTTCTAATATTATTATTACTTCTTAACTATTTTAGTTATTATAATATTACTCTCTATATTATAGGTAGTAGGTTTCTAGTGGGGTAGTTAGTAGTATATTAATATCCCCTTTATATATTTAAACTTCTAAACTATATTTTAAACTTTAGATAATTAAGATTTATATTCTATAGGAAGGTTAACTATAATAAGTAGTTTTTTAAGGTAGGGAAGTAAGGTAGCTTCTAGTAGAGAAATCTAGATTATATTTAGCTATATATACTCTTTAGTATTAGCTAGAGTCTCTTTAAATTAAGGTAGAAAGGTAGTTAAATATTTATTTTCCTTCTGTCTGAAGTTTTATAGCTAGGTAATAGTGTGAGGTTAGTTATTAGAATCTAGATAAGTTCTATTTAGGTAACTTTTAAAATTATTTAGATTATAAAAGTTTTTTAGTTTTCTTACTATATAGAAAATTTTAATTACCTACTGAGGACTAAAGTTTAAATAAGAGTAAATTAGGTATTAATATTCCTAATTATTATTAAAGAAATAGTAATTAATCTTAAGTTTAGCTTTTATCTGTTAAGTTTATATTTAATATTCCTTCTACTTACCTGAAAACTTTAGAGGTAGGAGAAGAGGTTTCCTCTAGTAGTTAGCTACTAGTAGAGATATAATAATATTATTAACTCTAAAAGCTATTATCTTAATAGATATTATTCTGGGGGTTACTAGAGTATTCTAATATAAACTAGAAGTATCTATTATAGTAGCTACCTGGGGGTTACTACTTACTATAGTATCTTATTTTACTAACTTATATAAAAACTTATTAATCTTCTAGTAGAGAGGGTTTAAAGTATACTATAACTACTACTGAAGTAGTTTACTTATAGGGTTACTACCTGTGGGAGTATTCTAAGGAACTCTAATACTCTCTATTATTTTTTATATTAGTTGGTTAGTTGCCTGTTATATAATATTTTATCCTAGGAGCTATACTTAACTAGATTATATACTTAACTAGTGGGAAGCTATATTTTACCTAATATTATCTATATAGTAAATAAAACTGAGTTTTAAATATATAAAAAACTAGACCTAGGTTTATTTAACTAGAAGGTAGTATAAAATACTATTTATTTAGAACTAAGAAGTAAAAGAGAAACTTTTATAGGTATATAGAAAAGTCTGTATATATGGTGTTATATAGAGCCCACTGGGGCCCCACTCGGGCGAGGAGGTTAGCTTCGGATGCCTAGGCATAGCCCTGGCTGGACATCTAAGTATAGTCTATAACAAAAACTACTTAATCTACTAAATTTTAATATTTAGCTATTTATAGAAAATACTACTTAAGAAACTAAATATTTAGATCTATATATAGTTAAAACTATAAATATTTTTAACTACTATTCTATAAATCTTAAACTTTAAGTAGTTTATAAATCTAACTATAAAGATATTAAGAAATACTATAATATAATTCAGATATAAATAAATATAACTATTAATAATAATCTTCTCACACCAGCTTAAAGAGAGCTTTTTAATAATAATAATATATCTCTTTAAATACTCCTTAAAGTTTTAAAATATTAATATATCCAGAATAAATTAGTTATATAATAGAGAATCTAAATAGAATATAAGAGAATTCTAGAAAAAATTAATTTAAATATCTCTACTTCAGCTTAATATAGTAAGTAGTATATAATCTACCTCTAAGTAATTATATTTAATATCCTTAAAATTAAGAATGGGAGGAGCTAATAGCTCGCTCTCTATTACGACTATTAGTAGACATGTTGCCCCCTGAAGTATAACTTCAGCCCTCCCACCCCCCCGCTAACTACTGCAGCCGGCCCTAAGTTAATCTAGGCCTAAACCCCTCGCAGCTACAGCAACTGGCACACCCGCCCCGCGTCAACCTTTTCGACAATAAACAACTAATAACTCCTTCCGCATCAACCTCACACCCTCACACCCTCACACCCTCACGCCGTCTACACACGATTCAAATATCTCGAGAAATTCAATTACTACTAACTACAGCTACTCTATTTAAACACTCATCACAACCTCCATATCCACAACCTTAACATCCTCCAGACTATACCCTACTCACCCCCAAGACGAAACTTCACGCCCCCAATATAAAAGTTTTCCACTACTAATATAAAAATTCTCCACTACTAATATAAGCTAACTTATAATCTCTATATAAGTATAATAGGATTCAGCCTGCTCTTATTAGTAAATAATCTTAATATATTAAGTATAGTTAATATATAAATAATATTAATATAAATATAGATACTTTTAGTATAGCTATATAATATTCAAAACTCTAGTAATTATAATACTATAATATTCTAAAGTATTTAGTAACTTATATAGTATATTAATATTGGGGCACTCTCTGATTAATAATTAGTCTCTGAAATTATTAGCTTAGTATAGCAGATTATAGGATAGCCGGACGATTTTCTTCTGAATATCTAGAGTCTACCTATTAATATTAATACTTATAATATTACTTAGGCCCTTTAGGAGATATTAATATTCTCTATTATAAGGGTTATAAAGGAATATTTAGGATCCACTATTATATTACCTTAGTTACGGATAGCTGTATAGATTTGAGGGGAATTCTAGTTCTATTATGAAACGCTGAGGATAGTTTGGATACAGAAGAGTGATAGATTATAGAATACTTAGCTTTTGCAGGCTTTTTATTTTATCCTATCTTTAAGAGGTTCATAAAAATTCTCAACCCTACAACCTTAGTGGTTACTTTCAGCTACATACATCAAGCTCTAGCCTCACTAAGGCTCTCGCCGATTGTTACCACGAGGTCTTCCTCCACTATAGGGTTAAATATCACAACCGGGGGCATAATTATCCACAACAATAAGTAATTTTATTACCGTTTAAACCAGTTATAAGGCAGCATTAGCATAAATACTATTACTAGGTATATTTTACAGTTAGAACCACATATAGAGTGAAGAGCTTAGATACCACCACAGATACAGAGCAAAAGTAACCAAATAAAATTAAGAATATAATTATAGTTAAAAAATAATTTTAAATATTTAGTTACTATATTATATCTAGTTAGATATCTAAATATTACTAGAAAGTAATTAAGAATAAGATTCTTAACCTTCTAATTATTAGTCTAACTTAATATAGAGAGATTTTCACCTTTCTAATATATATTAATGAAAATTCAGCTAAAAACTAAGTTAAAATACTATTTATATTAGTTACTCTCACAGAAAGATTAGATAATATAACTTAATCGAAACTAAAATATCTATATAACTAAAGATAATATTTATATCTACCTGAAGATTATAGATATATTAAGTATATTATTACTAATACTTATAGTTAATTTCCTAATATTTATATATTACTTACTATTTGAAATAGAATAATTAATAGAATTAATAACTCTAAACTATATAGACTCTACTAGAAGTTAGTTAAAAAAAATAACTTAATAATAAAGATTATATAGCTAAAACTAAAATACTATTTTCAGATAATTCTAAAGTTGAAATAACTCCCTCAGGTAGTAAATTCAGTAGAAATAGTTAGTATACTTTAAACTTAATATATATTAGTATTAATTCCTTTCTTCTTAAATAGTTTAATATTAATATTCTTCTAGGTATTTTTTCCACTACTTAAAAACCTTACTTACTTTCAGTAAGTATAATTTTTAATAGTTATAAAATAGTTTATATTACTAATTCTATAATATTATTTAAAGAGGAATCTTTTAAATTAAGTTAGAAAATAGATATAGTTTAGTATAACTTAGCTAACTTTCTAATTATTAGATAAAATAAGTATATAATTCAGAATATTCTTAATAGTCTAAAGGGGAAGAATATACTTAATTTAACGTTAAATAATATTACTTATATTAAAGATTTTTATACTAATATTATTTCAGAAACTCTACTCCTCAAAAAAACTAAAGTTTAATATATAAAATTTAATTATATACTTAGATATAAGTTACTTAATTACTCTATTATAATAAGATAGCTATTTAGAAAATATAATCTTATTTTTCTTAAATATAAACTACTTTCTAACTACTTAATAGTCTATTTAAATACTTCTAGTATAATCTCAGAGTTACCTTATATTCTACTATTATAATTTTAACCCTTAGTATCTTTACTAAATAATAAATCTAATAATATTCTAACTTAGTATCTTTATATAGACTATCTTAATCTTAATATTCTTAAGTATCTAGTTCTTAATATTTAGGGGGTGAAAATTATAAACTTAAAATAATTAGACTATTTATACTATATAGAAACTTATTCTTAATAAGTTATTTCTAGATAACTATCTAAATTATATTTAGTTTATCTATTTTATAGAATCTCCTGAAATTTATTTAACTTTCCCAGAGTATATATAAATAATTTATAGGTATTTATTATTAAGGATAAGTTCTCAGGCTTACTCTTTATATTTACTTTTATAGATAAAACCTATAACTTAGTTTATTAAGTAATTGTAATATTTAAAAAATAAGTTAAACGCTAGAGAGGTCTCTTAATTTATAAGATTCGCTAGAATATTAAGTAAACTATAATAATAATTAATAGAGAAATAGATTATTAAATCTAAATAAAAAAATAAAGTATTAATCTTAAACTATCTTCCTTATATATAAAAACATTAGTTAGAATAAGTAAATATATAGAAAAATAACTAATTACTTAAAATATTAAGATATAGAAAACTATAAGACTACTATCTAAACTATAGGTGGAAGTAATTTAAATAGTAGTAATATTATATAATATATTTCTAAATACTTAAAATAACTAAAAGTTACTATATAAAGTTAAAAAAACTTAGTTTAGATAGTATTTTTATTAGTAGGTTCCAGAATATATTTTAAATTTATATTAAAACTTATATCTCTATTAGAGATAGATTTATACTTATAGATATCAAGTATACCTACTTAAGAAATACTATAAATAAGATATTTTAAAAAGATTATTTAAAGTTAAACTAAAGAGATATATTAAATACTTAGTGGGATATATTCTAAATACTTATAATCTCTACAGAATCTAGATCCTCTATTTTTATAAGATTATTATTACTTAGAATATTAAATTTAACGAGAAAGATTCTACTTAAAATAGAATTTATATAAAATACTTACTAGAGAAGTTATAAAACCCCTAGTTAAACTAATTACTAAAGAGAAAGAAGATCCTATTCTTAAAATATTTAGAGAGTTTAAATTAGAGAGAATATCTACTAAAAGATCCTCTCTTCTACTAGTAATCCCCACAATATTAGAGATAACTTAAGATATTAAGTTAAGTTCTAACTTAGTCTTAAAAACTAATAAGAGAGGTTTAATAATATCTAAACTAACCTCTAAACTAATAGGATTAATATAAATACCTAAAAATTAGGATTTAGAAAGTATACTAACAGCTAGAAAACTAAATAGTATATTTAAAATATAGAATCTAGCTAACTAAGAGGGTAAATCTATTTTAAACTAAGAGGCTAGAAGTAATTATATTAGGACTCTAATTTAGCTAACTTAAGGTAGATTAAAATATAGTTCTCAACCTCAGAACCTTAAGATTTTAATAACCTAGAAGTTAAGCTAATAATATAGAAGTAAATAATAATAGTAACTTTAGCTTAAAGTTAATATTAATAATTATATAATACTCTTAAAGAAATATAATAATAATATCTTATACCTTATAGAGTGTAAATAAGATAGTTTCACTAGTATTTATCTACCTAATTAGTAATAGGAACTTAATAGTAATAATCTTAATTTTTTAATAGTTTTCCTTATTATTCAAAATATAACCCTAAAAAAAAGGATCCAGCTATATAGATTCAAATATATCTTAACTAACTAATAGTACCTCTTAAGATCTAGAAGGATATTACTAACCTACTAGAATTCCTCTATTTATCCTTTATTAAAATAGTAAAAGCTGAAATTATAAAGTTGAAAAAAAAGATATCTAGCGAGAAATAGATTACTAGAATATAAAATTAAAACCTCTATTTTTAAAATAGATTTTTACCTATAAGATAGATACTAACAGTTTCCTAGAATAATATAAAGTGAGGATTTATATATATAGAGATATATAACCAGTTAATCTACTATACACCACATATATAGCAATACTAGCCACTCAAACTTTTCAAGTAACTATAGTAATTATAATATAATTTAACCTTAAAGTCTTTTAGTTTAATATTATTAATATATTTCTCAACGCTATAAGGAATCTAAATAACCCTCTAATAACAGTCAAACTACCTAATAGATTTAAGGTAGCAGGAAGGTATATAGAGCTTAAATAAGCTTTTTATAGACTTTAAGATATACCCCTCCTATAATATAAAGCCTTCTACACTATACTAAAGTCTCTAGATCTTATCCCTTACTTAGAGGAACTTTATCTATTTAAAAACTAGAATTTAACTATTTATATTCTCTTTTATATAGATAATATTCTTCTCTTATACTATAAAGTAGCCGAAAAGGAAGTATTCAATATTATTACTAGTATAAAGTAAGTATATAAGCTAAAAGAATAAAGTTTAGTAGAGTATTTTCTAGAAGTTTAAATAGTTAGAGATTATAAATATCAGAAGATTTACTTAGTTTATAATATATATATTACTAAAATTACTAAATATTTCAATCTCGAATATAGACTAATATTAATAATTCTATTTCTAATAGTATTTTGTATTATATATTTAGATTAAATAATACTAAAAAGAATTTATATATATTAGATTAAAGTTAGTTTAATTTTCTATATATTAATAATAGTATAATTAGATATCTTATATACTTACTCTCTCCTATTAAGATACTTTATAAATTTTTCTTAAGTGTACTAAAATATTATAGATTATATAATTTAGTATCTCTATAGAATAAGATTCCTAGCATTTCAGTTTAGAAGCTTAGGGGGTATAGATAAGATATTTCAGATACTCTTAATTACTAGAGATACTTCTTTTGTAGATAATAAAGATACTTAAAAATTAAGTTATAACTATATTATTATTCTATTTAGAGAATTAATTTAATAGAAAGCTACTTAATAAAATATTATTATAATATTAACTACTAAGGTAGAACTTCTTAGTTTTAAATATATTTTAAAAGAAGCTATAGTTCTAAAGAGACTATTTGAAGATATAGAGTTAAATTTTAGAGATATTTAGAGAATCTATTATAATAACCACTAAACTATTAAACTAGTAGTCTCAAATAGTAAGTATCTATCTACCAGACTTTAATATATAGATATTTGATAAATATAATTATATTAAGAATATTTAAAAGGAAGTTTTAAAATTATCTATATACTTATAGATATAATACTAGTAGATAGACTTATAAAAAACTTAACTTAAGTGAAGTTTAAATAATTTAGAGTATTTCTTAATCTAATAGATTTTTAATTAATATTATTAGGATTATTTAAGCTAGACTATCTAGTTCCCTAAAAACTAGAATTTAAATAATAATAAATAAAATTCTAATTCTTAGACGAAGGTTTTAGTAGTATTAATATAGAGTATAAGTAAATAATGGAATTTATCTACTCTCTTATAGGGAATAAAAGTTTCTAGTTAAATTTATATCTAATTCAAGAGAGACTATTTAAACTTATTACTCTAGGATAAAACTTAAGCTTTAGCTACTAATATATAGAAATTAGGCTGAGGAAGTATTAAAAATATATTAAATTCTACTGGAATTAAGATTAGTATCTAACAGCTTTAACTTAAAGTAGGGGAGTATCTAATAGAACTAAAAGTTAAACTACTAAAATAACTTCTAAAACTACTAGTAACTAGCTGAGAGATAGAGTTCCAGCTAAAAGGTAATCTAGTTATACTTACAGTTAAGCTAGAGATCTAGTTAACTATAGATAGTTAAATAAGCAGTAAGGATAATAATATTTTAGTAATAATATTCTTCAGAATAACTAGTATCTAAATAATAAAATTAGGAATATTTCTATTCTTAATAAAAGTTAATTTAAATTCTTTCTATTAGTTTAAATATAATTTAAGTTAGACTGTAACCTTTATATTACTTACTTACTTACTTTTTATCCATAAGAGTTAGCTTTAGATTAGTAATTTATAGTAAGCTACTTACAGAATTATTATTAGATATCTTAATAACTTTAATATAGTATTAAAATATATTGTAGGTCTTTTAAAATATAGAGATATAGGCTTTTCAGAATCTATTTACACACTAGAAATAATATTCAGTAGATATATTACTACTCCCAACTTTAATTAAATAGAGATAGAAACTATAATTAAGAATAAAACTTAAAATATAAATAGTATAGAAAATAGTTTAGAGAGGCTAAGCCTCTCTAATTATCTTCTTTTTAACTAAGTAACTTTTATATTTCTCTAAAGTCTCAACCTTTAACTTACTTTTCTTAATAGATATAAACTTCTTAGAATTAGTAGATTTATTAGGATTAACTAATTAATATTATATACTCTCAAGCTGGCGCTTTAGATTTTTAATTTCGGAAGATATTTTTTAATTCTTAATCTGAGTAGACTTTCTTATAGATACTAATATATTCTTATAATATTTTTTTAGATATTTAATAACCTCTTTAACTTTATCCTCTTCCTCTTTTTCAGATTATTTAACTTTATTATTATCTTTTTTAATAAATTCAGATTCCTTATTCTTATCCTCAACTAATAGATTACTTATGAAATTATCTTTCTTATTATTAGTAAGAGGGGTAATAATCTATATTTTCTTGAGATAACTATAGTAACACTTAATAATAGTAGGAGCAGCTAACTTCTTAATAGAAGTAGTTAAATTCTGAATAATAATATTCTTAATACTACTAAACTTAGATATATTAGGTAACTTAAGTATAGAAAAACTAGGTGAAGATTCTTAGAAATTAGGGAACTTGGTAAAATATATTTTAATAAAAGTTTTTAGTTAGAAAACCTTAATTTTAAATTACTACTTAATAATAAAATATATTTTAAAGGAATATAAATACTCTATATTACTAACTTACTTTTAAATTATATAAATAGACTAAATCCTAATAAAATTTATAAGTTTAATAATAAAGTTTACTATTATATTTATAAGAAATAAAGAGTTAGTATTAGTAAAATAAATAAATAAACTAAATAGTTACTAGATATAATATACTTCCTTAAGAGAATAAAGAATAGATTCTTAAGTTCTAAATATATTATTAGGAGTGAGGGAATAATGAAAATAAGAAAAAATACCTATTATGAAGTTAAGTTCTATTTATTAAAGAGACTTAAGGTTAATATTAGAAAGTATCTCCTTTAATAAAGGAATTCACCGGGCGAGAATAGGAATAAGCTAATTAAAAACTACAGTATCCAGAATAAAGTATAATAGAATTATACTATTAACCTTAACGATAATATTATAAGTTACTTTCGTCTAAATTAAATATTAGTAATAGTTAAAATAATTTATATAAAATAATATATAAAATCTATAATAATAACACTTATAGCTAATAAATATAATAACAATTAAAATTATTAGTTAAGAAGATAAGAAAACTTGGTAAATATAAATAAAGCTGAAGTTTATAATATTTATAAAGCTAAGATTATATAATCTCAGAAGGAACTAATAAATCACTTCTACTAAATATTAATAATAACTATTTTAAAAATAAATATCATAATAGGTTAGTTAAGAAATATTATTTCTTTTATTTCAATATTTAAAGAATAACTTTCAATATCTATTTACAGTATTTTATTTATTAAATATACTATTTGGAGCTTAAAGTATAAGATTTTATCCAGCAGTTATTCTGCTGGGGGGGTGTATGAGAATAGCTATAGCACCTATTCTACTATATAGCTATTCTAGCTTATATAAAACCTAACTAGCCTATTTATACGTATTTAAGCGTTCTATTCTAGGTTGAATAGATTATATCTTTCAATAACCTACATTCAGACTATATACCATACTATTTATTTATCACATATAGAGATTACTCTAAAGGATAATTACTATCTAGCAGTCTGACCTTACTAGTAAGATTAATATTATAAATATAATCCTCCAGGAGATTAAATTAAATAGAGGTAAAGTTTTTAGGAAGTAAGAATAAAGTCTTATAATTATTAAATTCTCCCAGAATATAATTACCTCTAACTTTTAAAGTTAGGTAGACTAACTTAAGAAAAACTACCTTATATAAATATAGTATAATATTATTAATATTACTATAAAAAGAGAGATTAGCTACTTATTAGATTAAGATTTTAGCTTTTAGAATTAAATTAATAGAATATTTACTTAATTAACTAACCTAAAAATCTAGTTTACTACTAAGTTAGCTTCTAGTAATCTAGAGATTTACCTCTAAACTTCTAAAGTTAGGTAGAGCTTTAAGTAATATTATTATAATTAGGTTAGTATTATTATACTAAAATAATCTATATATTAAGTGATAATTTACAGTATTTAGTTTAGATTTTTTAACCTTAATATAAAGAAAGGGAAGTAATAGGTTATATTATAGTATCTAGTAGAAAATCTAACTACTAAACTCAGTTTTTATCTAAAATAGATAGGCTAGATAGATAGAAAGATATTATAATTATCTAAAATCTATTTAACTACAATTCTTAACTTTATGAAAGATAAGAATATTAATATAGATTTAGATATAGAAGTAATTACCTTAAATAGAAAACCTTATACTATAGTTTATTATAATTAGATTGGAAAGCTACTATAATATTATAACTACTAAAATTATAGATATAAAGGAACTTTCTATTAATCTTCAATAAAATATAGTATCTATATTAAGAGATATATTAAAGATAAATATTTTTATACTAAAATTAACTATTAGAAGTATACTAATTATATAAAATCTTACTTTTCTATTAGTAAGGTCTACTAATCTAGAATTATAATATAGTAAACTTTATAATATAAAAAGAATCTAATAAACTAAAAATATAATATTTATATAATAGATATTAAGATAGATAAGAATATTAGTTTAGGAAAGAGGGGAACTCTAGAGATCCTTAAAACTTATAATATATTAAGTAGTATAAACTAATAATAAATAGTATTAGCTATATTAAATAATAAGATTAACTTTTATAGAATCCCTCTAAGTTACATTTTATATAAGCTATTTAACTTTAAAATACTCTAAAGTTAAGAGATTCCAGTTAGAGTTACTTAAGGGGTAGTTACTTATTAGGAACTTAAGATTTTAGTAACGTAAATTATCACTAATATAATATAATAGATAGCCTATATCTCTCCTAACGAAACTAATAGTTTAGGTTGCAGCCTAATATATTACCACTCTCCCTAATGCTTTTTATCCTCTTTAATATAGACTTAGTTAAGGAACTTAACTACCTTGGAATATCCCTTATATAGATAGATAATATATTATTAATACTTGAGGCTACAAGCTAGTTGGATCTAGCTGCTACTATCTATAAGGTTCTAGATATTTGTAAGAACTAATTATTAAAGTATAGTATTAGATTTAACTAAGGTAAGTTCTATATAATATACTTTAACTGCCTGAAGTATCTATACCCAGTTATACCCACTAGACTATTAGTATATTTCTATAGATATTCTAAATTCATTAAGTATAAGGATAAAGTTAAGGTCTTAGGAATTACTCTAAACTATACACTTAATTTTAATATCTATATTATAGTAGTAGTTATAACTACTAAAGTTTATATTATTAATATTGCAGATAATATAGGTAACTCTATATATAGTATTAAAGCTGAAGCCCCCAGGAATATTTATATTTATATTATTCTACTTACTTTCACTTATAGATATATACTCTAGTACTAGATAGACTTTAAATAACCTCTAACGGCAGAAAAACTTAGCTAAATCCAGTATATAATAGTATTTAAAGTTTTAGGAACTTTCAGAAGGATCTTAAAAGAGGCTCTGAATATTAAACTATATCTAATATCTACCTAATTTAAGCTGGATAAATAGTATTTCTAGAAACTCCTTAAAATTATAATATATTCCTAAAGCTAACTAATAGTTAATAATATCTATATAAACCCTAGAGATAAGAAGAACTAAAACCTACTAGCTTAACTTAAAGAAGTAGTATTTTATAATTTAGATATAAGTTTCCTGGATATTAAGATAATATCTACTTATATTAATAAGCTCTGGAGACTCTATTTTAATATAATTATTAATATAGTAAATAGGAAGTTTAGGAGAGGGTTTACTAATAATACTTTCTCTAAAATATTTTTAGATACTAAGCTTATAGTTCCAGCTTAGTATAATATTACTATATCTACTAATTTTTATTATTATAGTAGCCTATCTTTATATTAGTAATATACTATTATGTATAACTATTCTTAAGTAAATACCCTCTATTTTTATACTAATAGCTTAGATATTAATATTAAGATAGAAGTAGCTATATTTTACCCTAAGACTAAAGACTATACTTTAGCCTCTATATTTAATTCTTAGTTTATAATAGAGAGTCTAAGGTAGTAGCTTTAGTATTTTAGTATATTAAGAAGATTAGTATTTTTTACTTAATTTATATTTATATTAATAATATAGAAGTAGTCTACTTCCTCACTAACTTATATTTAAGGGAGGGTAGGTAATTATTCTACTAGATCTATAAACTAAGAAGTAAATTTCTTAATTATATTACTATTAAGTAGATTCTAGTATATACTAATATTTATAGTAAAAATATAGCTGACCGCTATATTAGAGAAGCTACAGGTTAGTATAACCTATTATATCTAACTGGAACTAAAGAACCAGCAGAATACTATATAGATAGCTACCTACTTACTACTTCCTCTATAAAAGCTAAAATAAGGAACTATATTTATACTATTTAGTAGAAGAAATAGTCTAGCGTAAGTTATAGTGGTAAATTTTACTGAATCTTATCTATACTAGATTTAAAGAACTTTTAGTAGTATAAGGAACTTAGTAAGCTAGTTACTTCTACTATTACCTAGCTATATACTAAGAAGATAGGTTTAGGTAAATTCTTTTACTTTATTAGAATATAAGATAGCTTTTATTATAGTATATATACTACTAATAGTTACTAGCTAAACTAAACTCTAGAATATATCTTATTTATCTATCTTACTTTATTAGAATACTGAGACTATATAATAAAAAAGATTTAAGAATATCCCCTAGGGAATAGTATTTAGCCTAAGGTACTTATTAGTATCTTATTATACTTATTAGTAAGATATATAGCTTAGATAGTACTAGAAGTAAGTGTGAAGGGCTGGATCTGGGTTTATTTAACTAGAAGGTAACGTAAAATACTGTTTATTTAGAACTAAGGAGTAAAAGAGAAGCCTTTATAGGTGCGTGGAAAAGTCTGTATATATAATACTATATAGAGCCTACTGGGGGCCTACCTAAGTGAGGAGGTTAACTTCAGATATCTAGGTATAGCTCTAGCTAGATATCTAGATATAGTCTATAATATTACCTCTCTCCTCCCCAGCTGCCGCCTAATTAGAAGCTGTAAGTTAGGTTTCTATTATTATCTGTAATTAGCCTATATATTACTTTATACTACTTTAGGGTTACTATATCTATAATAATATTAATAACCTTCTATATAGAATTTATATATTCTTCCTATTTAATAAGAATTTCTTATTAGTATTCTCTTTCTATTTAGTATATCCTTATAGTAAGAATATTTTCTACTAACTATGTAACCTCCTTATTATTATCTACTAGTAGTAGTAGTTAGCTATTAACTATAATCTATCTAGGTAGTAGATTAATAGTAGCTCTCTAGAGTAAATCTATATAAAACTATAAGTAAATAAACTCTAAAATATCTAGCTTTATAATATATAGTAAGAAAACTTTTACTATTATATATTTATAATATAATTAAGCTAACTTTCAGCTTAGTTTTAGTAATTTATAGTTAGATATATCTAATTATATCTTATTATTAACTTAATACTAATCTATAGGAGACTAAATTTTAT
This sequence comes from Colletotrichum lindemuthianum, assembly GCA_001693025.2. Lineage (NCBI taxonomy): Eukaryota > Fungi > Ascomycota > Sordariomycetes > Glomerellales > Glomerellaceae > Colletotrichum > Colletotrichum lindemuthianum. Next base: position 153,667 of record MASP02000279.1, on the reverse strand, counting down.
TTACCTAAGTTTCTAACTTCTACTAAGTAGTAACTATCTCTATATAAATATATATTATTACTAACTATATTCTCTTAACTAGTTAGTAAACTGTAGCCTTATTATTACTAAATAGTTTTATATACTTCTTAGTAACTAGAATAAAGTTAATATAATATTTATAATTTATAAAGAAAAATATAATCTCTATTATATTATACTACTAATTACAGAAAGTTAATTATATAATAAATAGTAGGTTATTCTAATTATCCTGAGATTAGTAAGTAAATACCTTTAAAATTATTTAGATCTCCTAATTATACTATTCTGTAATTTTATTAGTTTACAGATAGTAACTAATATTTAATAAGTATATAATATCTATTAACCTATAGAATTCCTTCTAGAAGTAATTTACCTAGTTAGATTCTTTATTGTTTATAATAGAATATAATATTCTATAGAACTTAAAATAATAACTAAGGAACTATTAAGTATATATCTCTACCTCTATTATATCTATATCCTCTAATATAGAAACTTTATCTAGTTAATTAATAATAACCTAGAGGTAATAATTACTTTATCCTTTTATAGGAAGTAAGTTAGTAATAAAATCTATTAATAGATTAAAATATAATTAGTTAGATATTAGTAGGAATTTTAGGAATCCCTTCTTAGCATACCTCTAGATATAAATACTCCTATATATATTATAATTATATATAAATTAATAGATACTCTATAACTATCCAGACTAGTAAAACTATTAGCTTATAATCTCTAGTATATTATTATACCTTAGGTAGCCTATAGAAGAGAAGTTATATAACTTCTATACTAACTTAGTCTTAAGTTTATTAAGAAATTTATTATTCTCTTTACTACTTAACACCTAAAACCTCTCTCTAAAAGTAAGCTATCTCAGTATATTAATAATATATTTAGTAATTTGGATTTTAATATAGAGATTAAGTGGAAAATTATATTCCCTCTACTAAATTACTATAAAAATCTATTAGTATAAAAAGTCTCTCTTAATAATATAATTCTATATTTCTTATAAGTTTAATTTCCTTTTAAAAACTTAAGTGTTAATAATATCTATATATCCTATTTAAAGCTCTGTGGGAATAATAGTATCCAGGATAATCTATATTATCTATCTTTATTACTTTTTATTATCCCACTCTTTAGGAGTATCTTATTCCCTCTGGGAGAGAATATTAGAAACTACTACCTAAATATCTAACTAATATTTAAAGTAAAAATTATATTAAGATAACTTCTCTACTTACTAGCTTTACCTCTCTGTAAGTTATTATTTCTTTATAAAATACTTAAAATCCTTATAATTAGTAAGGATTTTAAATTTCCTAATATTTTATAACTTTACCCTCTATACCTATAAATAAGTTAGTATTATAAAGAGTTCTTTATTATAGATTAAGTAATTAAATTCTATAGGAGTCAGATATTAAAAGTAGAAAGCTACTAGATACTTTACTCTAACTTTATTATCTTAAATTAATATACCTCCCAGAGTATACTCTAAATAGTTTATCTCTACTATTATTAGAGTATTAAGATTAAATATCTATAGAATTAGTTCTATAATAAAAAGTTATTTTAATATAAAGAAAACTTCCTACTATTCTAATTCCCAGTTAAAAGAAACTAACTTCAAAGTTAGGTAGTTTAAAAACTCTAGAATAATATTATACTAAAGTATAAAAACCTTATAGTAATTTATAAACCTAAGGAAACTATATATATTTTTTAATAAACTGGAGGGAAGCTAGTTAGGAATAATTTCTAACTTCTTAGAATTATAAGAGAAGCTTTTTCTAGCTAATATAATAAACCTAATATACTTAACTATAGTAACTAAAAATTTATATTTCTTAGGATCTAACTTAAAGTCTATATCAGTAAGGTAGCTAAGTATTTAGTAAACTTTCTCCTTATATTCCTTTTATAAGCTACTAATATAAATAAGGATATTATTAATATATACTATAATAAAGTTATCTAGAAACTATCATAAGTAGTTATTAATATACTATTAAAATATAGTAGGGATATTAGTAAATCTAAAGGAGTATACTATCTATTTAAAGAGACTATAATATATCTGAAAAACTATTTTCTCCTGATCTACTTTATTAATTTAATCTTATAGAATATAGTAATAATATTAAGCTTAGTATATTAATAGATAATAGTAATCCTCTAGAGAGTTTCTAATATAAGGAAAAAGAAGTAATAATCTTTCTTTATAATTATATTAAGAGCTTTATAATCTATATAGAAATATATTTCTCTATTTAGCTTTCTTATAAAGAGGATTAAGATATTAATAGAGAAGCTACTTACTTTAATAAATTTTGTATTAAGTAAATTCTCTAGAATCTTCTTAAATATTAAAAATTTCTTCTATAATATACTATAGAGAGATTCCTATAGGAAGTCTAGTTTCTATTTCTTATTATTAGGAATTAATAGGATATAGTAGTCTATTTTTAGTTAACTAAAAAGTAGCTAATATACTAAATTTAGATAGAAAAGATCTGGAAATTCTTTTAAAATATTCATAGGGATATAATCCCTTAGGTTTACCTCTACTTTCAAAACTAATATTGTCTTAATATCCACTAAACTAATATATATAATCTAGTAGGAACTTAATACCTTACTAATATACTATATAGTATACTAATAGATAAATATAAATAAATTAATATTAAGTAGCTAAGCTAACTAGATCTCCTTAAGTTATATTAGTTTATCCTAATATTCTAAGTATATTATTATACTATCTTTCCTATATATTATCTATTAGACTTCAGTATTATAAATAACGTAATTATCCTCTATTTATAGTTACCTGAGATATAAGAGTAGCTATAGGCTCTCTATAATATAGATATAAATCTTCTGTATATAGTTACTAACTTCTAAAGTTAGAATAACTACCTCCTAAATATTACTAAGTGATAATTTAGTAGTATATTTCTTTATCTATCTTTTTAACTTATTAACTAGTAGGAGGTAAAGTTTTTTTATAAGGGAGATATTAATAATAATATAGATATTATAGCTTATATTAATAAGTATATTAATAAAGTAATTTCTATTAATTCTAGCCTAAATAGTAGCTAACTACTAATTACTTACCTATTTCTTTTCCTATTATTTCTTCTATTTTATTATTTCTACCTTAGTTTGCTTTAGAGCCTAATTTTACTCTAGAGTTACTTTTTTTTCTAAATCTTTATTATTACTAAGTGGAGCAGTATTATCCCCCTAGTTATCTTTAGTATAATCTGGAGCAGCTGTAGTTTTTATAACTTTTATACTGGTTTTCTTATACTTTTAGGTTTTATAGTTTCTATAGATATAATTTCTCTTACTATATTTAAAGTATTAGTAGATATTCTAGTGGTTTTTAAAGTATTCCTTAGGGATAGAGGAGAAATTACTAAAACTCTAGTATTATTATTACTTCTTAATTACTCTAGTTATTATAATATTACTTTCTATATTATAAGTAGTAGGTCTCTAGTAGGGTAGTTAGTAGTATATTAATATTCTCTTTATATATTTAAGCTTCTAAGCTATATTTTAAACTTTATATAATTAAAATCTATATTCTATAGAAAAGTTAATTATAATAAGTAGCTTCTTAAAGTGGGAGAGTAAAGTAGCTTCTAGTAGGAAGATCTAGATTATATTTAGCTATATATACTCTTTAGTATTAACTAAAGTTTTTTTAAATTAGGATAGAAAAATAGTTAGATATTTATTTTCCTTCTATCTGAAACTTTATAGTTAGATAATAATATAGAGTTAGCTATTAGGATCTAGATAAGTTCTATCTAAATAACTTATAAAATTATTTAGATTATAGGAGTTCTCTAGTTTTTCTACTATATAGAAGGTTTTAATTACCTATTGAGGATTAAAGTCTAAATAGGAGTAAATTAGATACTAATATTCCTAATTACTATTAAAGAAATAGTAATTAATCTTAAGTTTAATTTTTATCTATTAGGTTTATACTTAATATTCCTTCTACTTACTTAAAAACTTTAGGAGTAGGGAAAGAAGCTTCCTCTAGTAGTTAGTTACTAATAGAGATATAGTAGTATTATTAACCTTAAAGCTTATTATCCTAATAGATATTATTCTAGAGGTTACTAGAGTATTCTAATGTAAGTTAGAAGTGTCTATTATAGTAGCTACCTAGAGGTTACTATTTATTATAATATTTTATTTTACTAACTTATATAAAAACTTATTAATTCTCTAGTAGAGAGAGTTTAAAATATATTATAACTATTACTAAAATAGTTTACTTATAGAGTTACTATCTGTAGGAGTATCCTGGGGAGCTTTAGTATTCTCTATTATTCTTTATATTAGTTAGTTAGTTACTTATTATATAGTATTATATCTTAGGAGCTATACTTAACTAGATTATATATTTAACTAGTAGGAAGCTATATTCTACTTAGTATGATCTATATAGTAAATAAAACTGAGTTCTAAATATATAAAAAGCTGGACCTAAGCTTATTTAACTGAAAAATAACGTAAAATACTATTTATTTAGAACTAAGAAGTAAAAGAGAAGCTTTTATAGGTACGTGGAAAAGTCTATATATATAATACTATATAGGGCCCACTGGAGGCCCACTCGGGCGAGGGGGTTAGCTTCAGATACCTAGGTATAGCCCTGGCTGGACATCCGGATATAGCCTGTAACAATAAGCCTTCTTTAGTAATTTTCCTCTATTAATATAGAGTATACTACTATACTCTAGGGTGTAAGAATTTTCTACTTACTTATTAAAATTAAAACGTTTTAGAGAATCTAGCTAATAGGTAAGACTAGCTAAATATTAAACTAACTATAAAGTTAGAATTAAGTAGCTAATAATTTAGTTTTTAGCTTTAGAGAATAAAAGTTATATAGATAGTAGCTTCCTATTAATACTAAATACTTTAACTTACTTAAATTTATATATTAGTAAATATTATACCTCTAGATGCTAAATATAGTTATTATAGAGAAATAAGAAATAATCTACCTACTAGCTTAAGATTAGCTTCTATAGCTATCTGTAAGGGGATATTATAGTAACTACTAGAGTAAATATCTAAAAATTAAGTTTGAGAATATTAGATTTTACAGCCTAAAGGCTACTTTTTAGTATAGTTAGTAAGTAAGTATTAATAGAAAGTAAATTAATATTCTATAATCTTATTTTAGGAAGTAGTATATTTGAAAGATAAGTTTCTAAAGAATAAGCTTAATTATATTTAGTAGTTATAATAATATTATCTATAAACTTATATTAGTTATAAGGAACTTATTATATATAGGTACCTCAGGATCTTAATAGTGAGGAATATATTACTATCTGGAGGAAATATCCAGAATATCACTTAGATTAACTTAAGTAACTTCATTTATTAAAGTTTCCAGGAAATCTCCTTATATTCCTTATAATTTAAGAGAACTATAATCTAAGGAATTATCTAGATTTCTATATATAATCCCTATAAAAGATATATAGAAACCTTCTGAATATCCTGAAGTATTATTTAGGATTAATCTCTATAATTCCTTAGAGAATATCTATATAAAGAGAGACTATCTCTCTAAAAGTCTATAGAAAAGAGATATTCTTATTCTTTTAGATATTATCTATATATAACTATAATAAATAGTAGTATAATCTACCTTCTATATTATTAAGTTATTAATTTACTTAGTAAACTACTAATAATCTACTAAGAGATATATAAATTAATAACTATCTCTTAGCTCCAGGAACCTATAGACCTCAGAATCTATAATTCACCTGGAAGGTTATTACTATTCCCTAGCTGTTATTAGTAAATATCTATAATATTATTTTTCTATAATCTTATTATATTATTCCTCTAGTTTCACTTAATTCTTTCTAAGTAAATTAAATAATTACAGCTTACTAATCTAATCTTCTAGACTTCTAATTTTTTCTCTCTATAAACTATTATATTATTCTTTAACTCCTAAGACTTAAATTATAAGGATATCCTATATTAGTAGCCTCCTATATCTTTCCTAGTATTTAGTTAACTAGAAATTTAAGTTTATCTAATAACTAAATAAATTTATAGACTAAAATCTAAACTACTAATATACCTAAATAAACCTATAGAATAATAGAACTTCCTTTAATATAGCTAATTCTGCTAATAATATAGAAGAAACCTCCAGACTCTCCAGAAAGAGAAAATATAATATTCTAAGAAGATAGAGAGGATAATAGAGTTAACTAGCTACTATTTAGGAAATCTAAATAGAATATTTAATATTCCCTCCTCTAGTAGATATACTAAATCTAATTAATACTCTCCCAGGATCCTTATATTAACTTAAGCTACCTTCTAATTTAAACTAGTTAGGTAACTAACTTAAGAAAGAAACTTCGAAAAGAAACTAGGAAATAGTCTAGAGATCTAATAGTATCCCACTAGGAAACTAGGAATTTATTAAAGAAAGGTACAGAGAATATCTAGAAGATAACCAGACTATTTCCCCTAAAAACCTATAGAAACTATAAAATATAGAAAAAATAGTAGAGAAAGTTACTAACTAACCTATTAGATTAGTTAAATATAAATAGCTACTTCAGTAAACTTCTTATTTTAAATTCTTCCTTCTAGGAGGAAACTACTTACTTAGAGGAATTAAATATAGAATTTATTATAGTAGAAGAAGTTTAAAAAAGTAATATAATTAACTACCTTCCTCTCAGCCTATAGACAGAATAGAGGATAGTATATCTCTATAACTATTTTATCACTTAAGAGAACCTTATAAATATAAGTTAGATCCTAATAATAAAGAAGAATACTTAGATAATAAACTTCCTGCAGACTTCAGGTTTAAACTAGATAATATTAAATACTTTAACCTACCCAATAGGCTAAAAGTTTATTAAGAACTTTATATAGAAAGAACTAAAATAATCTATATAAATATCCTCTAATTTATTAATACTATCTATATATATACTGAAGGATCTATAGTATACTGAAAAGCTACTACTACTAAACTTTATAAATACTTTTATCTAACTATCTTTAACTAATATTCTAGAGATTTAACCTAAGAATAGTAGAAATAGTTTTAATATTTATATCTAAATATTAACTATTAGTATGATTTACTAGTAATATATTTTAGAATACTATAATAGGCAGAAGAATATAAACTAGATAAAATAAGATTTATTATAGATAATATCTAAGGTAATAGAAATATATAATAATTCGCTATAATAGTAGTAAGAATAGCTAAATAAATATAATATAATAATATTAAGATAGTAGTATTTATCTATAATAAACTGAATACTAACTTAGTTATTAGTCTACTATATCTAAATTAGAATATTAACTGTAAATAATAAGTTTCTTCTCTAGTGGACTTTTAAGATAGATAGATATAAAATACTAAAATAGAAGGTTAGAGAAATATAATCTACTAGAAACCCACCTAGTTTAGCTTCTTTAAAAATCTAAATCTCCTAAATTAAAGAATATTAAGAGGTTAGGTTAGTTATCTAGTAAACCTAAAAGAGAATAATATCCAATTCTAAAGCACTTAGACTATAAAATCCTAGTAGAATCTAATATTTAGATAACTAATATAACTTTAGTATATTTCTAAGGAAGTAATATATTTCCTGAAAGAAAGTAACTAGAATAGCTCTAGATTTCCCTCAGTTAGCTACAGTTTGAATATATTATCCAGACGAACTAACTCTCTCCCCCACAGAAGCTAAAACTAACAGAGAGGATAGATATAATACTTCTAATATAAGAAGGATTATATAAACTCTAAATATTAATATAATTTTATTAATATATAACTTTCTAATTTAGATAGAGAACATATTTACGTTATAGATAAGATTATATAAAAGAATAATTAGGAAATATATACTACCTATACTACTAATAATAATTATAAAGAAATATTAGATAATAACTGCCTTTTACTAACTAAAGTTATATATAAAATGAAAGCTAACTTTATCTATAGTCTAAATATCCCTAGTAATTATTAGAAACTATTAGAATATAAGGATAACTAGTTTATAGCTTCTATATATTAAATATACTATTCCACTATAAACTTAATCTATAAGGAAAAGTAATTATATTTTACTAGATATTAAGAAGTAATCTCTATACTTTAGGAAGCTAGCTCCCTCTAGAGTAAACCTAATTCTAGAGTAATACCTAATACTATACTATATGAAAATATATATATCTAAATTAAGATCTAACTATCAGCTATAAGATAACTTCTTAAGGTATATATAAATATAGAGGCTATAAGGTGCCTTATCTACTAGAATATTCTGGAAAATATATTTAGATATCACTTAGATATATTTATAACTACTACCTTTTCAGAAGTAGGAAATATCCAGGCTACTAGTTAGGCTATATTTACCTTACTTTATAGAAGAATTAAGGAAGTATCTTACTAAGTTATAACTCTTTATATTAAGATATATATTATTTCTAAGCTTTAAGTAAGTATTCTTCTTAAGTAGAAATTTAATATACCTAATAGTGTTAATATTCTAAATACTAAGAGGATTATTAAGATAGACTTCTGCAGAGGACTAGAAGTTCCAGCCTAGATCTACACTAAGTAATCCCTAGTTAAGTATCTAGCTTATATAGAGAAGAATCTAAATATTCCCCTAAGAACTATAACTTATATACTAGTCTATACTACTAAGAGTTTAAAACTGATATACTTATATTTAGATTTAGTTACAGTAGTATAGTAGATACTATTATAAGTTAATCTCCTATAGTTATATTATATAATAACATTTATGAAACTATAAAGATCTGGAGGAATAGGAAAATAAGGTATATCTCAGCGGAATTCTAGTAGGGAATAATAAATTATATATTTAATATAAATAATAATATACTCTCTATTAAAAAATCTAACCTAGATTCTAACCTTACTAATATTCTAGACCTTTATAATAACTATATAGGGAAGGATTATAAGCTTAGTATTAAGTTTAAATTAGCTAAAAATACTGTTATTACCCCCCAGAATATTATAATCTTTAACTACTTCCGTTACTTTATATAGAAGATATTATGAATTATAAAGAAGTTTCTAGTATTATAGACTCCTAAAAAACGTTTAAATATATCTGAAAACAAAAAAATCACTATTCCCTTAGTAGATAATTATTATAAAAAAAAGATAATCTAGCGACCTTATTCTGTAAGTATTAAAAACTAGAAGTTTCTAGATAAGAAGCTAGATAGTATATATTTATGAGGGTAGTTTAAGTAAGTTAAGTTTTATATAACTTTTAGAGCTTCTATATTTATAGTTTAGCAAATAGTTAATAGTAAATATAGAAGTAGGATAGTAGCTAACTTTTATATTATTAACTAGGTTACTATACTGAATATATATCTAATGTCCCTCTAATCTAAAGTAATTTATAAGCTTTATAATAAAAAATTCATTATAATTATTAACGCTTAGTAATATTTCTACTAAATACTAATTACTAAAGAATACTAAGAACGTCTAACTATTATTAGTTACTATAGGTAAGAAAAACCTATAGTAACTCTAATAAGCTTCTATAATTTTCCTATATATACTTAGTATTTTATAGATAAGATCCTCCAGTTATATAAAGATTTTACCTAGGGATTTATTAATAATATTATAATTACTTCTATTATAGAGGAGAAATATTATTAATATCTTTAATCTATCTTTAAGCTATTTAATAAGTATAATTTTAAGCTATTAGGAGATAAATACTTTATTAGCTTCCTATCTATAAAACTCCTTAGATTATAAGTAGATACTTTCAGACTATCTAATACTAAAGAATATACTTAAGATCTATATAATATAGTTTTTCCTAATACTTTAGTAGCTTTTAAATAATAGATTAGAGCTACAGACTATATATAATATTTTATCCCTTAGTATACCTCTAGGATTAAGCTACTATAGGATTATAAGATAGTATTACTAATACTAACTAGAAACTAGAATATAGTAGTAGATATTAAACAGAAAAACTACTCAGTTAAGATAATATTTAAACTAACTACTAAGGAACTTACTAGTTTTAAGGATATTCACTTAATATTCTATTAAGATACTTCCCTTATCTATTATAACCTAAAGTATACTCTATTCCTATAGATTAATATATCCTATAAATATGACTTTAGAGTAATATTCTTCTATATTAAAAATAAGGAACAAAACTAGACTTTAGGTAAATATATCTTCTCTATAATAATCTAGCTAATCCTCTATATTAATAGGATCTTATTTAGTATAGAAATATAATACTAACTAATAGAACTAGAAATTACCTATCTCACCTTGATAGTTTATAAAACCAGGATCCTTATCTAATTATCCTATAAAATTCTATTAATTATACTAATAGACTATATATCCACCCTAGGGGTAATAATATAAACGATACTATTTATAACTAATAGTAAATAGGGTAATCTCTAGCTAGTATTAGTAGCTAAGTATCTATCCTAATTTTAATTAGAATACTACTATATTCCTAAAGTCTCTAATATTATCTTTAATATACTTTCTTATATATAAATAAGCTATATTTTACCTAAAAATAATAGAAAGCTAGATAAAATATAGAATAATTAGGCTATTTACTATATTACTAAAATTAGGTTATTACTAAATCTCTAGTCCCCTATTATAGCTACCTACTTAGTAGACTATAGATTTACCTTAATTTACTGCCAGCTCTTAATATAAGATAATAGTTTCAGACTCTTATCTAAGATTTTAAACTATCTTTTTTACTATATTAAATTCTCTAGTTAATATTAACTCTATATTCCTAAAATTATAGTAAAAAATTATATTTAAATTTCTTATAAAAGTAATCTCTATTAAGGAGATATCTATTGAAATAGGCTATAGCTGAGAGGATTTATCTAGACTAAAACAAACTAACCACTCCCAGCTATGAAACCTGAGAGAAGTAAAAACAGATGGAAAATATTAGAAAAATATTTTAAAACTATAGAATTATATTTACAGATCTATAGTCTAAAAGCTAAGCTAATCTAAATTATAGGTTTTAGATCGTAAAGAGAAGAGAAGTTAATTCTTTCTATCTGTCTGTAATAAACCTAACTATTTATACTTATGAAGCTACTTATATTACGTAAATAAGCCTGTTTATAAACCTAACCCTATTATAATCCTCCCTATTTTTGAAAGCTTACGTTCCTACGCGTTTAAAAATCTAGATAAAAATAACTAAAACCTAACTAGCCCCACAGGGTAAAAAAAAAGTCGAAAAACGGATTTAAACTATAGCTTTCAGCTATACGTACATACATACATAACCCCTTAGCTACAAAGCCTTTATTATTTATACTAGTAAACCACTTTCATATCTATAAGTATTACCTCTTCTGGCTGGAGGTTTATTAAAGTCGCCACGCAAGGTATATATACTACCCCTGGGGGCATTCTTCCTCCCCAGAGTGGTCTTTCCTTTCGAAATCCAGATATTTTTAATGTGGTCTTATATACGTAATAATCGATAAATCGTCGTAACTATAAAGCTATATTCAGTTAGGTTTCCTTCTTTTTCGTGAGGCTTCGAGAGCCCTAGGATAGTATACATATAGCCGTAACGTAGCTATAGCCTATATAGCTATAGCTATATGCAGTTATGGCTATACGCAGCCGTAGGTCTTGCGAATCGATTAACATGGCTGTAGCTGTCGTTTTTGTGATTTTCGGGGGTTTATTCGAGGGATCTGCAAGATCCGTGGCATCCGTGGGATCCGTAGCCTTCGTGGCCTATGTAGCTATAGCATACGTGGCCAGCCCTCTTGTTGCTTTCGTTGATTTTCAACGCTTTTGCTGTACGTATAGCTGTAGCTGTAACCCACGAAGCTGTAGCATCTGCATAGCTATAGCCTCCGCATAATCCATAGTATCCATGGGATCCGTAGCATCCGTAGGGCTGTAGTAATTAAATAAACAGTTGTATTTAAACGTAGTTAACAGTATTAGTCTGCAAATAAGGTAGGTTAGTTAGTCTGTAAATAGGTTAGTTAGTCTGCAAATAGGTTAGTTAGTCTATTAGCCTAGCAGCAGGTCCATTTAGATAGTATAGAAGTGTCTACCTATTATAACCTAAAAGGAAGTAATAAGTATAAATTCTAGATAGAATCTCTATTGAAATAGGAAATAAAGAGACTTCAGTAGTAAGAAAATAGAAGATCCAGACTAAGAAAAGGAAATAATTAAATAAGCATAATAACTAAAGTGTGGGTCTGTGAATGTTATCTGAAGTAGAGTTTTTTTTTTTTTTTTTTTTTTTTTTTTTTTTTTCTTTT
>MASP02000279.1:0-141196 GCA_001693025.2 Colletotrichum lindemuthianum | reverse complement strand
ATAATATTTCGATTTAATTCTATATAAAGCTGCTAGTTAATCTTCCTAAAGACCTTCTTTAGAGGTATCTAAAAGTCTGAATATAACTATCTTTATATATTATCTTCTCTAAAAAAGAGGTATTTAAGTTATAATAATCTTCCTTTTACTTAGCTGTCTTTTCTATATTAGAGATATTTAAATTATAATAGTCTTCTTTTTTACCTAGCTATCTTCTCTATATGAAAGGTATTTAAATAGTTTATTTATTTATCTTTTTACTAGTTTTCAGATAAATAAGTTAATCCTGCTATATTTATCAGTTTAGTAAAACTACTTTCTTAATTATTCTATAATTATTATTATAATTATTATTTTCTATTATATTTAGTAGAGTAATTCCTAGTCTGCCTGCAGGCTAGATTTATAAATATCTTACTAATAATAATTTTATAATATAAAGTTATAAAAGTTTATTTAGTAAAATTATATAAATATTAGTTTCTGAATATTTTCTAGGTCTCTAGAGTATCTACTAATTTTAAAAATATAAATATAATTATTATTCAGTTTTCTTACTTCTAGTATAGATCTATAAATAGTTTTCTTTAGTAATTTTTCTAATTTTTATATTTACTTATATATTTTTTCTTAATAGTAGGATAATATATAATATTTTTATTATATTATATTAATATTTATTTATTAAGGTAGTATAGAAATATCTCTCTATCTCAGCTTTAAAGACTGAGAGTAGAATAATCTACTTCTAGATACTATTAAAATAAGCTATAACTGAGAGAGCCTATCTAGACTAAAACTAACTAACTACCTCTAGCTATAAAACCTAAGAGAAGTAAAAACAGATAGAAAATATTAGAAAAATATTTTAAAACTGTAAAATTATATTTACAGATCTATAGTCTAAAAGCTAAGCTAATCTGAATAGTAAGTTTTAGATTCTAAAGAGAAGAGAAGTTAATTCTTTCTATCTGTCTGTGACGAACCTAGCTATTTATACTTATAAGGCTACTTATATTACGTAAATAAGTCTGTTTATAAGCTTAACTCTATCATACTATATATAGTATAATCTATCTTCTAAATACTATATTCCCTAATTTATTAAATATGTCTGGATATATAGTTAGTTTTATTTTATATATTAGTTTCTCCTTAAGAATAAATATAAACTAATTAGTAAGTTTTAGCTAATCCTCTCTCTACTAATACTATTCTATATTATCACTATAGATTTTATAATTAGTTTACTAGATATTCTAGCAGCTGATACTCTCTAGAAGCTTCCTAATTTTCCCTTATTTAATACATTTTTGATAGTTAGTAATTAATTATCTAAAGCTTCCCTACTTATTCCTAGGTATATTATCTATATAATGTAGGATTAGGTAGTAATTCTACTTTAAATACTGAATTTTAGAAACTGGGGGATCCTATAGGTAATTATCTCAAACTATAATCCTAAGTTCCTCTCAAATTTCTAGATACAGCTATAGAAAATAATAAATATAAAACTCTAATTATCTATATTATATTATCTATAGACTAATAATCTTTCTAAACATAAGAACTAGACTATTAAAATAGCTATCTATATATTTGTGATAGATTACCTAGATACTTAGTAGTTAGACTGCCTGGTAACTCTCTAGTTTAATCTTAATAATAATCTATCTAATTCTATAGGGAAATATTCTAACAAAATCCTATAAAATATTAAACTTAACTTTCTAGTTAATTTAGTAGCTTCAGCCGCTCCAGTTATCCTTTAGGATATCTTCTAAAAAGAAGTATCTTTTTTAATCGTAAAAGTATAGATACTTATAAAGGAGGTATTTAACTATAAATATCAGCTATATACCTTCTCTCCTAGAGAATTTATATATCTGCAGCTAAGTAAAGAATATTACCTACCTAGCAGCCTGCTAGCTAAAATTACTCCTCTTATAATAAACTCTATAAAAATTCTAGAATAAATAGGGAAATTAGTATATTAACTAGATCTTCCCCTAATAATAAATATCCACCTAGTAGTATTAATCGCCTACTTTAGCTTAGTAGCAGACTTCAGTAAGAACTCCTTCTATTAGATTGGTAATATTAAGAAACTTATAGAGAAAATAGATATCTACAGGAAAAAATACTAAGATAACTACCAATATTATAAGATAGAATAAATTATAGAGAGAAGAGTAGTTTATAAAAAATAAAGGAAACTCTAAATATAATATTTTATTAAATAGAAAGACCAACTTAGTATCTATAATATATAGATAGATATAGATACTATAGCTACTCCGGAACTTATAGCTAATTTCAAATAAAGTAAAGAAGAGAAAGACTAAATAAAGAAAGAAATTAAATAAACTAAGGAACTATTAATAATATAATATTAGATTTTAGAACTATGAGAACTAAATAACAAAAAAAATAAAAGAATCTCTAGGAAACCTAGAGCTAACTTCACCTATAAGGGATATAAACTATAACTATATAGAATTTAGAATTTCCAGAAGGAAGAAGCTACTAAGATTACTATATTTAATAGCTTCTTCCTAAAGGAATTATTCAGAATTCCGAAGTATAAAGATCTTATTAGTAGATATACTTCCTATAGGTTACTAATCTTTCATAGGAAAATTAAAAACTCTGAAGCCTAAAATCTCCCCTCTAAATAACAGGATAATTATTCTTTCTCTAAGAAATACTATTTAGCTTCTACTAATAGATAAGAGGTACCTTACGTTACCTCTAAATTCTATCAGAAATAATCTTACTAATCTCCTTATATTCACTAGATTTTCCCACACTATTTATTCCTCTAAGAATCTCTGAAATCTTTATATTTTTCTAACTTCTCTAAAATTCTTAATAAAAACTTAATATTTTTCTATAAGAAACTCTCTATTTATTAAAATACTATACTAATATTTTACCCCTAACTTAACTTACTATAACTAATTAAGGGATAATATATATAATAAGCTATTCTACACTCCTCTCACTAGGAAGAATAATATCTATATTCTTATATTTAAAGAATATCTCTAAGTAGTTACTATCTATAGAGGCGAAATAGGATTAACTTATTCACTTAAGTTAGCAGGTGAGAACTTTATAATACTTATAGAGATACTCTCTAATAAAATTAAAGATTTCTATAAGTAACTTAGTAAATAGAAATTAATAAATCTTTATAAAAATATTTAAAACTAAATAATTTTTATTAATAATATCTCTTTCAGCTTCACTAATAATCTAGCTACTACCTAATATATATTTAGAGAGAATCTATAGCTACTTATCTATATTACTCTAGCTATACTCACCTAACTATACTGTAAGAACTAGCTTACCTATAAAAAGTTATAGAATCTAGCATCTCTAGCTTCTAGTCTATTATCTAGCTATATCCTTACTAATATGAATATTATAACTATCTAAACTAATATAGTAGAATAACTTAAGATTCAGAATAATTAAAGTTAATATACTAATATTTCCGCTAAGGAACTATAAGTTAATCCTATAGCTATACTATAGAAAACTATATCCTAATCTACTCTATAAATATAATCTTTCTATATTCCTACTATCTCCCTTCTTTCTCCTTCCTATAACTACTAAAAATAAGATATAGTTAATTTCCAGAAGAAGTAAGTGAAATTTATAGAAAACCTTAAACTTATAGAAATAGTAATTACTTAATATTATAATAGTTAGATTTTAGCTAAAATAGCTATAAATAATATCTCTTAACTCTTCTATAAATAATTAAATATAATTACTATAGTTTAAGATATACTTAAGATACTTACTATAGAATTTACACTAATTATAACTACTAGTAAGTATATTTACAAGTAATAAGCTAACCTATTCTCTAATAAATCCTCTAAGAGACTTAAGACTACTAATTAACCTATCCCCACAGCTTATTACTAACTTTTCACAGCTTCCACTAAATCTAATAATCCTCTTAAAAACTCCCCTATAACTCCTAAATATATCTACTAGATATATCCCCAGATTAACTATAACTTACTATTCTGTAAAACTACTATTTCCTCTATTACTACTTATATTAATACCTCTCAGCTTCTTATTATTCAGATTAGAAGTAAGAATATAAGCTTATAGTAAAATAACCTCCTAATTCCTATTAAATTCCTTATAATTATAATCTTAACTAATTTTATCTAGTAGTAATTTCTAGAGACTAACCTAATTAAATTTATCTATTTAAATTTTATATTTAAGATATTTAATATTAATAGTAATTTTCAGAAATAAATATAATTCTGCTAGACCTCAGGAGGAGATATCTTAAATATTAACTAAAAGTTAGATTAAATAGCTAGCTGTAATAAAATTAATCACTTTAATATCTATATAGAAATAGTTAGAATTATTCTTTATATTAATATTTATAATCTCTAGTATATACTACTAACTACTAAAGAAAATATAGATATTTAGTATAATAAAAACCAGACTCTAGATAAAGTAGCTAATTTCTATAATATAGATTATAAATAATAGAGATAATATTAAAGTCTAGTTAGATAAATAGAATTAGGAATTATAATTACTATTTAAGATAATAAAAACTAACTAGAGGAAGATAAGGAAGAGCCTAATAAGATTAAGAAAGAAGCTTCTCCTATTAACTAGGTAGAATAAACTTAGATTTACAGAGATCCTACTTATACTAGTTTTACGTTATATATTTTTTAGTTATTTATTTTATAGAAATTTATATACTTTCTTTTAAATTCCCCAGTTATTTTATATTATAGAAATATCTAAAATTCTTTAGAGCTTACTTATTCCTTACTTACTTCACTAAGTAGTCTAAAGAGATTATCAGGTTAATTATCTTTTAGAGCTAGTAATTATTATATATAGATACCCCAGGATCTTAATAGTAAGGAATATATTATTATCTAGAGGAAATATCCAGAATATCACTTAAATTAACTTAAGTAACTTCAGCTATTAAAGTTTCTAGGAAATCCCCTTATATTCCCTATAATTTAAGGGAACTATAATCTAAGGAATTACTTAGATTTCTATATATAATCTCTATAAAAGATATATAGAAACCTTCTGGATATTCTAGAATATCACTTAAGACTAATTCCTATAATTCCTTAGGGAATATCTATATAAAGAGAAACTATCTCTCTAAGATTCTATAGAAAAGAGATATCCTTATTCTTCTAGATATTACCTATATATATATAAGAGTGTAGCTAAAAGCTTAGGTAAGGAAAGGGAAAGTAGTAAAAAGTAGGTCTCTATAAGTTATAAGATTTCAACTTATATAAGCTAACTAGTGGTAGCTATAAGAGGCTTTTATCCTATAGTAGCCTTAGGTTTTATTAGTTATATGATTCCAGCTATCCCAGCTCTCTATACAGGCTATAGGGGACTATATCCTTATAATTATCCCCCCCTTCAGAAACCTTAGCCCCTAAAGCCTGTAAATACTATATAGCCGCATATTTTTAATATATAACTTTACCGACTACTTGGCAGTAGCTTAGAGCCTGAAATAAAGATAAAATAACTAATAAAGTAACAGTTGAAAGATTAATTAAAAATAGTTAAAATAATAGTTAAGACAGTTAGAATAGTTGAAATAAATCATCCTACAGCTGATCAGACTATAAGTCTCCTAATAGTAGATCAGGCTAATTAGGGTAAAAATTAATTCTTTAGATACTGCTAAAGTATCTAACCTTATCTTATTATACTAGAAGCTTTGTAAAGCCTCTCCAGCAGCAGGATACTAATATATATACTGACAATATAACTCTTTAGGTAAACTAAAATATCTAACCTCTTCCTATTATACTGGAGGTTTTATAAAGCCTCTCTAATAGCAGGATATTAGCATATATACTAATAATATTATTATATTATAATATTAACCCTAAGGGTCCCCTCAGGATACTCTCAGCGTAGCCTCAGCGACACCCTCAGTATAGTATATATACTGACACTCTCTTTTGAAATTTCAGATACTATAAATACCTCTATATCTAAGCTTCAGTAAGGAGAAAGTAACTATATAAGCTCTCAAAATCTCTTATTAGTGTGGTATATATACTATCGTATTAACCTCTAGTAAGTGCCCCCTCAAGATACCCTCAGTATATTATTAGCAATATCCTTAGAGTAGTAAAATCTTACTAAATACCCTCTTTAACTATATTTTATATAGATCTTATTACAGTAGTAAGTAGTTATAGTATAGTCTAACTTACTGGATATCTTATATATAGATATAAGTATAGCTTAGCTTTTAAGGTGAAGCCTCTTTAGCGTTAAGCTTTTAGTAATATTATAGCTATTAGCCCTCTCAGTAGTAGTAGTTACCCTCTTAGTGGTAGCCTTCTTATTAATATTACTAGAGGTTTCATAAAGCTATAATATCTCCCAGAGATATTTAGCTACTAGAGCTATAGCTTTTAGTTACTAATTATCAAACTTTTAGTATTATAGATATTTTTATATCTTAGCTTTAAGGTAATAGAGGAAGGTAAATATATGAGATCTAGATATCTCTAATCTAATAGTCTCTAGGAACCTATAAATTACTAACTATTTAATATAAAACTTCAGTAGTAATTAGCTTTCATATTATAGTATGTGAAGTATACTATAGAGGTATAGCTCTTATAGGATGAGGTCAGTTAATAAGTAGTAAGTAAATACTGTAAAATTAGTTTACAAAAAGTTTAGTAAGATATATCAGTAATTATATTATAGCGTCTGGAAGTTATATAATAACTTTATTATAACTTACTAAATTTTCTATATTTCTAAGGTTCCTAGCTATAAAGTATAGCTATCTTAAATTACTATTAGCTAATTCTTAATTTTATATAGAATAGTATCTTTATAAAAGAAGCTACAGAAGTAGCTAAAAGATCTTAAGTAATCCTAATATTCATAAGCTACTGGGGAGACTATTAATAGCGTTAGGCTTACTAATAGTATACTATTAGATATTCAGTCTATTATAGCTTCTATAAATAGAGATTATTATTTAAGAAAGTATATAAACATTATTATAATAGCTATTACTATACTGGCAGCTATATTACTTATATTAGCTATATTACTTACTTCAGCTACTTACGTTAATACAGTCAGCGTAAAGATCACTATATACTTACCAGTGGAAGGTATGTTTTCGGAAGGTACGTTTTTAGAGACTATATTTTCAGAAGCTAAATTTTCGGAGGCTATAACTTAGGGTGTCGTTATTCTTAATATAGATACCAACCGTTCGGCGACCGTTCGTTATAGAGCTATTACTGAAACCCCAGTCTTACCTCCTCTAGAGAGATAGAAGTTGAAAAATTGTAAGAGTGTAGCTAAAAGCCTAGGTAAGGGAAGGGAAAGCAGCAAAAGGTAGGTCTCTATAGGTTATAAGATTTCAACTTGTGTAAGCTAACTAGTGGTAGCTATAAGAGGCTTTTATCCTATAGTGGCCTCAGGCTCTATTAGTCACATGATCCCAGCTATCCTGGCTCTCCATACAGACTATAGGGGACCATATCCTTACAATATAACTGCAACAGAATTAGTAGGGAGAGGTTATTATTTTACTTATAGATAGAGTTAGTAAGATAGAAAATTTTAGAATTAGTTTTTACTTAGCTTCTAGTATCTTCTATAAAGGAGAATACTAATAGCTAGATATAAGGTATATAGATACTATCTTAAGATTATTCTACGTTTATTTACACTATAGCTTCAGGCCTCTATTTTAATATAAGTATTTATAGAATAGTAGGATAAATATAATAATAAAGAGTTAGAATAAGTAGCCTGGAGCCTATAATACCTAAGGGCAGTGGATTTACACTAGGGTCTAGCAGCCTTAAGTAGGATTCAAGAGTGTAGTGTAGGTAAAATTGCAGAGATTAGAGTCCCCTGCCTCTGATTGGTTATATGTGATTAGTCAGGATTTAGCATAGCAGCCGCGTGACCCCATGGGTCCCTAGAAGGCTTAATGATAAACATACACACACACACACACACAGATTTGCGGCTGCCCGTCGCAACGACTCGGCAGGTCGACTTGAGTTCACGCTACATGGTCCGCGTAGCGTTTGTGATGCACCGTAGTCACGAGCAAGCTTAGCTACAGACTCAACAGACGCGTCTCGTAGTTTGGAATGTAGAGCGGAGGACCACATCTTGGGTACCTGGGATTATGAGTTGTAGCTTCATGAATCACGAAGATGAACACATACAGAGATCGGAGATACCCTCGTCAGACTTTTTGACATGGGACTGTCATGCACTGTACTACAGCAGGATTTGCCTGCCGAACTTTCTCGGCTTGGTGTATCATAATGTTGCCGTAAAGATACCTCATCGATGAGGGTAAAAAGGAGAAGAAGAAAAGGCCATAGCTTGTGTGTGAAAACCTGCGGCCGGCCGGCCGGCAGAGAATCGCGAGAATGACATGGGTATTTTGAACAAGGTAGGGGAGGATCTTGGGACGCGGGATTATTGGTACATACTTCAAAGTCTGAGGTTGATGATACAACCTCGGACAGTATAATCCTGTCGAATTTGGGGGGGAATTTGTCAAATTGCATGAGGGTTGCAATACAATGGCTGGCTCACAACTGACAGGGTTGCAGCACACGATATGCAAGATAACTTGCCTGTAGTAAGTAGTACATAGAGCGTATAGATGAAAGGTAAGGAACACAGTTAACACGGAAAACGGAGTCTGAAAATTCACAGCCTACGATGTGGTGAACGTTTATTAGACTAAGGGGGGCATTTTAAGAGACCATGGGAGACTTGGAACGTGGAGCTTTCATGTAGGGTTTGCTTGTAATTTCGTGCGCTGTCACCTCTTACTCCGCTCTTGAGTGTGAGAGATATGGATCCGCCGCCTGTGATGACTTGGACTGCCCAGTTCATGTAGCACGTCAACTTTACACGTATGAGTATTCTGGAAAGGGGTAGACAGCTTTTGTGTGGAAAGGCTGGGCTGAGACGTCGCTTGGTAGCTTCAGCCACGTTTCTGTGAGAACACAAAAGCTTCGTTCAAATCGAACAGCCCAAGCGATATACGGAGCATGCGGATGAGCGATGCTTCGGGGTATTCTTTTCTCCCTGAACGTCTTTAAAGATCGAACAGGGACCGGGGGATCGAGCGAACCATCTGAAAATCCTAGAGAGAAAAGTCATCCCATGGGATTAGCTACTCACCGCGAGAACGTACAGGCATGTGCCGAAACATTTATAGAAACATCATGTATCGGGCTTGAAGGGGAAATAATATTGGTGGTTGATCAACATGACTAAGGTCACCACCGTCTATCTTCCGAGCTTATTTCTTGTTCTACGACGAGGACGGGGGAATTTTGTGTGTGCAGACCACGGGTTTCACGCTGGGCAGTGAGCGTTTATTAAGGGGCAAAGAAAGTTGAGCGAGCTGGCACAGTGAGTCCCAGAGATGGAAGTGGCAGTGGCTTCTGCTTAGTATCCCCGCTGGAAAGTATCTTTGGATAAAAAGAGTTCAGTTCAGCCGGTTAAACGCCATATTCCTCGCTCTGGTCACAGTATCTGGGATCCGGTATTATCTCGGTAACACCCGGTGGCTGAGACTCCGACAGAGCCATACACAACGATATCGCGAAGAAGCGACTTGGCAGTCCAGCTATGGAGTCTACATGGTTGTAACCGGACCTGAAAAACTCTGTAGAGTCGTCGGTCTTATCGAGTTACCAAGTACGTGTGCTCAAGCGATAGTAAGGTTAGCGTATCGGGCGATGTTCAAGAAAGATTGGCAAAGTTCCCATACAACTTGGAGTTCTGTCAGGTGAATTAACCACATCGGCATCCCTGAGAGCTCAGTCGGATGTTCTCGGCGTATTGGGGGTTGGTGTAGCTGGTGGGGTCGTCAAGGATAGGGGTATGAGCCAAAACAGTGTGACGCCAAGCTTGTCATGAACACAATGGTTAATGGTTGTTGGGTAAATAGTCCAAGGTAATAAATAGTTTGATCGAGAGACTGACGAAATTTCTGACTCAACGGAACCCCTGATTCCAGAGCCCCTATCGAAATTCACAGAGGCCGGAAACGCGCCTTGGTCACATACTCGCTCCGCCGACAAAGGCGCTTCTCAAACGATAAAACAGGAGGGTTTGCCAATAACACACCGTCCATCTGGCTGAACCCCGTCGGGAGCCTTATATACCTCGCTCATTACCCAATTACCTCGTCTTTTCTCTTGATTTGCCCGTCTTTGGGTGCAGCTTTGCTTTGTGGCCCATGGAGACGTGACGCATACGTTAGTGTTGAGCGGTAGGTGGCCTTGTCTGTTCTGATTGACGGGATGCAGAGCCAATTCTGACTGCGTTGTCGGCCTCACTACCTGAGCAAGTAAAGGCGGAACAGCAACGCGACAGGCACCTTGAAATTGCCATTTTGTGAGAGTGTTCAAGCGGACCGCCGAATCAAGCCACCGTGATGCCGAAACATGCTCCAGAATCTCAAAAGTCAAAAGTTGATGACCTAAAACCCGGAAGTGCTCCGGATCCGCCGCGACCTTTAGACGTCCCACTTTAACTACCGCCTCGGCAGCTCGGACACGTGGGGCCATCCATTGGGCTGGGATCCGGAAGAACCCACATATCCGGTCCCATATGCGCGGGACCCGACCCTCCCTCCCTCCCCTTTTTGGCGCTCGTCGATTGGGCGGCAGCGCGCCTACACTACCCTCGCCGCAAATCACCGCTCACCAAGATGTCACAGCCCAACCTCAGCCCGGCTTTCCGAGGGATCACATTCACTCCACTTTCGTCTGCCCGGCGCTCACATGCGAGGTTGTCGTGACTTTCAAGCCTGACTCATCGGACTTTCTTTCTCTGTTTGTGTGACGATACTTACGGCGCAGTTTACATCCAACACTCGAGTCTCAAATAAAGCGGGCGGCTACTGTCTCTCTCCCTTTAGGCTTCCCTCGTTTGCCCCACGCCGCGCTATCCGAGATCTTGGTCGTGACAATCTCACTTCTCACTCTAACAGTCACTTTTGAAAATCTCACCGCAACCTCATTCGGGGCTTACACTAGTTCATCACCAGACTCAAGAAATGGATCCTCTTCTCAGCCCCGAACCGCGCACGGCAGTCATCGTCGCCACGACAGTCGTCGCGACACTCTCCCTCCTCTCCCTCGCGACGTTCGCCCTCTACCCGAAATGGGCCTCCGCAATCCCCAGTCCTCTCCGGACCACCATGTCCACCCTCACACACGATGAAATCAAACACCTCCCGTACCGACCAGATCACTTCCCCGGCGCCCGCGACGTCGACACCCCCGTAAGCCCTTCACCCTCCCCTCTTTAACACCCCTCAACTAACGAGCCCCCCCCTCTAGTACGGCTCCATCCGCGTCTACGAATGGGGTCCCCAATCCGGCCCCAAGGTCCTCCTCGTCCACGGCATCTCCACCTCGTGCATGACCCTCGGGCTCCTCGCCAACGCCCTCGTCGCCCGCGGCTGCCGCGTCATGCTCTTCGACCTCTTCGGCCGCGGCTACTCCGACGGCGTCGGCGACCTCCCCCACGACGCCCGCCTCTACACCACCCAAATCCTCCTCGCCCTCGCCTCCTCCCCGCTCCCCTGGACCGGCACCGCCGCCATCCGCGGCGTCATCGGCTACTCCCTCGGCGGCGGCGTCGCCGCCTCCTTCGCCGCCGCCTTCCCGGACATGCTGCGCAGCCTCGTGCTCCTCGCCCCCGCGGGCCTCATCCCCGCCGACAACTTCGGCGCCGCGGCGCAGCTCACTTTTCGCTCGGGGTTCGTGCCGACGCGCATCCTCGCCGCAATCACGCGCAAAAGGTTGGAGAAACCGCTGGCGGCGAAGCGCGTGGCCGCGGTCCGGGACGAGGAGGATCCCGCCGAGGTGGTTGCGGACTTGGCCGCGGCGGAGTTTTCGTCTCCGGGTGGTGAGCAGAAGGAGGACAAGATCGAGAAGAGGGTGAAGGAGTATGTCCCGTGGATGGTGACGCACCACGGCGGTTTCGTGCCGGCGTTTATGAGTTGCGTGCGATACGCGCCGCTGACGGGTCAGCACGAGGTATGGCGCAAGCTGGCGGGCAGGAAGAAGCAGACCGTTGCCGTGTTTCTCGGCCGAGCGGACGAGATCATTAACATGCAGCACTACACCCAGGATGGGTTGCCGTTGCTGGGTGGCGAGGAGAACGTGTGCTGGAAGATTCTGCCCGGTGGGCACGATTTTGTCATGACCAAGGCCAACGAGATCATGAAGGAGCTAGATGCGTTCTGGGAATTGGAGGTGAAAGCGTGAAGGTGTACGAGGGAGCTGAAGATACCATAGACGTCGGCATCACGCATTTGGACAATTGGAGTTTACGGAGGCGCAAACTGTGCATTTTCCTTCAATTGTGTGGGATTTTTCAAATACGAAGCGCTTCCTACATGGAGATGGTGATTTATTTACTTCTATCGCAACAATCAAGTATCGAAACACTCTTGCGGTCTTCCGAAGATGGGGGGAGGAGGGGAGATACATACGAGGGCGAGGGTGAACATGAGAGGGAAGATGGAATGACAGGGGAACAATTCAGTACGCCTTTTTAGCGATCCAGCGCCTGGCTATGACACTGTAACACGTTAGTTGTTTCTTTGCAGAGGGGTGAAGATGGCAGACGTACCATGTGCCAGTAAACACCTCTCTTCTTAAGCAGTTCCTGGTGACTGCCCTTCTCCAGCAGCTTGCCCTCTCCCAAGACAAAGATGACATCGGCGTTTTGGACCGTGGCGAGGCGGTGAGCCACGACGACCATGGTGCGGCCTTTACCTGCTCTCTCGAACGCCTGCTGTACCAGCTTCTCGCTCTCCGAATCCAGGGAACTTGTTGCCTCGTCGAGAAGGAGGATGTGTGGGTTTCTCATGAGGGCCCGTGCGATGGCGACGCGTTGCTTCTGACCACCCGAGAGAGAAACACCCCTGCTACCAATGTCTGTGTTGTATCCCTCAGGCAATGACACAATGAAGTCATGAATGGACGCATCGCGGCAGACCTGGTGCAGGCGTTCCTCAGTAACGGTGCTGTCGTCAACCCCGAGCAGAATGTTTTCCCTGAGGGTTCCCTGGAAAAGAGTCGGCTCTTGAGCGACGAGAGAAAGGTTCTTGCGGTACTCGTAAACGTTGATGTCCTTGATATCCTTGCCGTTGCAGAGAATAGAGCCCTGGTCAACATCATAGAACCGCTCCAGAAGCGAAATAATGCTGGTCTTGCCGCATCCCGAGGCACCAACCAAGGCGGCGAATTGACCCTTTTCGATGGTCAAATTGAGTCCTTTGAAGACGGAGACATCGCGGGTCGGATACTTGAAATGGACATTCCGCAACGCGATGGAAACACCACCTTCAGTGTCCGGAATCTGCTCGGTTACCGGAATCATGTCCTTGTTCTTGGAGTCACGCATGTTGATGATGCGATTGGAAGCCCCCGTTACCTGTGCAGCATTCGGCCCGAAGCTGAGACCCTGGCCAGCGGCCTCTGCACCCTGGATGACGGCCATGAAGCAGACGAAGAAGGCCTGCGGGCCATACTCGCGGGAGGCCAGCAGTCGACTTCCGTACCAGAAAATGAGTGCCTGGCAGGCCATGGACACTGAATCCGAGAAAGCGAACACGGTGGACGTCCAGCGTGCTTTGCGGAAGGCAAAGCTGACGTGTCCTTGGAGTAGGTTCTGGTAGCGAAGACACGTCAGGTCCTCGAGCGTGAGGCTGGAAACCGTCCTGAACGCACCGATCGACTCTGCAGCGAACTTGGAACTTTCCGCAAACACTGCGGCGTTCATCTTGTCAAAGTCAATCTCGTACTTGAAGCGGAAGTATCCCGATACCAGGCCGATGGGCATTGTGACGAAGAGTGCAACCAAAGCCAGTTTCCAGCCGAACGCAAACGCAATTGAAATAGCTCCAATCACATTGAAGAGCGCAACAAATACCATGGCCATGTTCAGCCCGAGAAGCTCTTCCAGCTGTTTAGGGTCCCCGGCCACCCTCGCCGTCAAACTGCCTTGCGCGTTCTCCTCCTCATCATAGAATGAAGTTCGCTGGAAGAGAATCGCGTCGAAGTACTGTTGCCTGTAGGTGGCGCAAGTGTAGGAGGCCAGACGCGTCGATGCATAGCCCATAACGAAGTAGGACGTGCCGACGCCAATTGCCAGAACAGCCCACATGAGCGACCAGAAGTTGCTGTCGCTGCGAATCTGATCAGGCGTGTTCGTCTCATTGAACACCAGGATGATTTTGGCGAAGAGGTAGGCCTGAAGAGGTGTTGTTCCAGTTGAGGCGCCCGCGGCGAAGATAACGGTGAGGATGCAGAGCGCCCATCGACTTCGTTGCTCGTACAGAAGCCTGCCAAAGCTTTGGAATAGGTTCCTGTTGACGACTTCGGGCTTTTGTTGCGTGTGATCGCTGTGGGAAACTGCGGCGCTCTTCTCACGAGCGAGGACTGCACCGGGTTCTTCCTTGGTATCCGAATCACTGTCTTCTGCCGAGTCGCCGAGGGATAGCTGTTGTGCGTGGACCAATCCGTAGTAGACACCCTCTTCGTCCTTGAGGAGGCTCTCGTGGGTACCTTGTTCCACAACATTTCCCTTCTTGAGAACTACAATCCTGTCGGCCTTCTTGATGGTGGAAAGACGATGGGCAATCGTGATAGTTGTTCGATTCTTGGATACTTTGTCCAAAGCCCTCTGAACTATCCCCTCTCCTCTGACATCGATGGCGCTGGTGGCTTCATCCAGGATCACAATCTTGGGCTTTCTGACGATGCTACGTGCGATGGCAATTCTCTGGCGCTGACCCCCAGAGAGCTTGGCACCCGAATCACCCACGCGAGTGTCATAGCCCTGGCAATCGTCAGCAGTTATTTCCTCGCTTTCTCGTGGGCACTTACATCCGGCAGGCGGTCTATGAACTCATCGGCAAAAGACTCCTGGCAAGCTTCTTTGACCAGTTTCATCTTTTTTTCTTCCGGCGCATCTTCCCACTGTGAGCCAATAAGGCCATAAGCAACATTCTTGAAAACCGTGTCATTGAATAGGAAAGGCTCCTGCTGGACGAGCCCAATCTGGGAGCGCCACCACTTGAGTTGGATGTCATCAAGAGCATGGCCAGAGGTTGTGATTGAACCTCTCAGCTCAACAGCCGGGCCAACGTCTTCTGGCTCGGATCTCTTGTCGTCGCTTTCGTCGTCATCACTATCGGTTTTGCCCTTCATCTTGTTCTTTTTCTTCTGGGCTTCCTTCATCTTGTCCTTTTCGATCGTCTTGGCGATGACGTACTGGTCTTGCAGGGTATACCATCGCTCTATCAGACCGACGATGGTGCTCTTGCCCGAGCCCGAGGGCCCAACAATAGCGGTGACCTTGCCGGACTCGATGGTCAAGTCGAGTCCATCAAGAACCTTGACGTGAGGCCTGCTGGGATAGGCGAAAGTGACGTCCTGGAAGATGATGTCCTCGCTGGCCGACACTTGCGGGTCTCTCAGATCCCCATCCCTGGGACGAGGGGCGTCGATAACAGTGAGGAACTCGCAAGCTGCGACCATGGCCTTGCTGATGGCGATAAGAGGTGTAGAGATGCGTTCGAGAGACATGACGCTCAGCATTACAGACATGAGAACGCTATCGAGCAAGTCAGAAAGCACGCGGTATGGTGGACACGGCGCAACTCACATGATTACCTCGCCAACGT
Organism: Colletotrichum lindemuthianum; assembly: GCA_001693025.2. Taxonomy (NCBI): domain Eukaryota; kingdom Fungi; phylum Ascomycota; class Sordariomycetes; order Glomerellales; family Glomerellaceae; genus Colletotrichum; species Colletotrichum lindemuthianum. The sequence goes on along the minus strand of MASP02000279.1, from coordinate 125,412 downwards.
TGTTGACTCGACCATCGACCCATGAATGGGTGCCATACCAGAAGGAGAGACCGAAAGCCCCAAAGAGACCAAAGAACTATGAATGGTCAGTAAGCACCGAGATGATGCAACTCAGTCAACTTACGATTAGTCCAAATTGCAGGGCCATCAGAGGCGAGACGAACTCGCCCTTTTGGCGGGCAACTTGAACCCAGCGGGCATATCTTGAGGAAACTCGCTCTTCTGCACCGCATGCTGTTACCATCCGAATGCTCGAGAAGGCCTCACTAGCAATGGCGGACGCTTTCCCCTCAGCTTTGGTAATCTGAGCATGACCCTTGATGATGAAGGGGAGGAGGATACCCAGAACTACCAGGAGGAACAAGAGGACGGAAGAAGTGACCAGGGTCAGCTGCCAGCTGTAGATGAAAGCGATGATGATGGCCGTGACTATAGTGCCCGTGAACTCGAGGAAGACGCCAAGCTTCTCGGATATGCCAATCTGGAGAGTGTTGGCGGTGGAGGTGATGGTTGCGGCTGCGGTGCCGGCGGGCATGGAATCGAGGACGTGGATGGTTTGACCGAAGAGAGATTGAAGGTAGTGCAACCGGATTGCAGAGGAGAGTCGGATTCCTATCATTCGGAACGCGAATTTGTTGACGTAGTTCAGAGCGAAACGAGCCAGGAACAAGATGAAAAGGTAGAGCGCCTGTCTATCCGCAATTGCCTTGAATCGGGCCTCCGTCGTGGTAGAGTTGGGTAGAAAATAGCCGTTGAACTCGTTGACGAGCTGACCAAAGACAACTGCAAGCCAGGTTAGCCAGCAAGACAACGACATCAATATGTAACTTACTGTTCAACAGCGGCAGGGTGGTTCCACCTCCGATCGCGCAGACACCGGCAGCGAAGTAGGCAAATATATCCCATTTCGTGGCATAAGCGAATACGCGCAGGTAGTCCTTGAGTGCTGGCTCTCTCTCTGGTTTTATTTTTGCCTCTGGGCTTGGTGTATCGTTCTGCACCGTGGGTAGTTCGGTATCCCTCTTTTCATCCACATCAGTAACGACAGGCGGCACCCCACCGGCCGGCTGGACGGTATGCTTGTCGATAGCGTCCATGGTCGTGAACTTGTCCTATGCTAGGAAGCTCAAAAGTTCATGGTGGTAGTAGCGGTGACAGACGTATGATTGAATAAAAGACTGAGGTCGATGGATTTTTCGATGGTGGTCCAAAAACAAGGAACAAGGCTCATGGCACCTAGTCTGGCGCGAAGGGGACTTGGGAGTGTCGTCGCATCAGCTGAAGGCTAGTCGGTAAACAGTAGTAAAGGAAGAATTGAGGATTGACGGGCAAACCTCCGGATGACACAGATATCTCTCTTGGTATATATGGGAAAGAAGGAGCCGCCACAGGGCTCCATTGCATGATAGACGGGACGAAGCCGTCCCGCTTGCGTCTGATAGATCTCATTCCATCGTCAAGGTCGTCCTGTCATCGTAAGTACTCCGCGTATAATGGGAGTCTTGGCATGCATCGCTCGTAAATTTGTATAGCATCCTTCGTAAATAGGTGTGTACAAAGAGACGGTTCTCCTGGGTAGATACGATTGGTGTGGAGTACATTGAACTGGTAGTCTAGCGCCCTACCTTGCCTGGTAGGTGCGCATGGCGTTGTGTTAATCCCAGCTCGAAGGGAGGAGGTCAGATGGATCCGCTCGGATAGATATTTGACCCGCTTTGGAACGATCCATTGGATTGCTTGATTGGTGTACGTACAGAGTACGGAGTACCTACAATATAATGGAGGAACACAGAGCTAATGCTCCTCACACAGTACGCTGTACGCTGTGCCTAACCGTGTTGGACCTTGGGCAAGTACGAGCATCTGGCTGCCACCAAGTATATCGAGCAAGCTTATTGATATCGCTGGCGATGTAATCTGTAGCGCGATGTTTATCTTCTTAAACAGTCGCGTTACTTATCAAATCCCAAGGAGTGTTGGGTTCTGTACCTGTTGTCTTCAAGGTACCTTAGTTGCGTAGAAGCAGTTGCGTACTCCGTACAGGCAGTCTGTACTTGTAAAGAAGTGAGAGGAAGGTGAGCTGCCTAGGTGCCTAGTCTGAGCACATGCGGGCGGGCACGTGTGCCAGTGGAACTGCGCAGCCGCAGACGGTCGCGGCCTACGAGTACCTACGTGTATCAGAAGTTTACCCGACGCGGCAACGTGGCTACAGCCAAGGATCCAATGACGACTGAATTTCAATATCTGAATGTTGCCTTATTTACGGTTTAAGGTACTTGAAGGCACTTGCAGAGGCGGAAAGACCAGCCCCATATCTCACATGCTAGCGCCGTAAATCCATCTTTTAGCGTCGTAAAGCTGTTTACGACCCGTGCGTCGCTCGCGTAGGTAGGTAGGTGGGAACGAGTACCGAACAAGGCCTCGCTAGCTCCCAGCCCCAGTGCAGTCGGGATCAATACTCTACTCTGTTCCTTCACGTCGGCAGAATAACATCCCTCGTGGCCGCATTAACAAAATTTAATTAGTTAACCTGTTCGTCAGGTATAAGACGAAAAAAACTATGACAGTTTCACGAGGCTCGCACCCCTGGTCATCCAATCTGCAGCAATATCAGATCGTTTCGCAGGAGTACGCGTCTAGACGAAGGCGAGCTACTCCATCCAGTGTCAGGAGAGAACTTCAGTCATCTCTCTGTTCGCTGAGAGCATACGAAGTAGGACGCCTAGATACACACATGCCTCATTCAGCCCCGCTTACTCCAGGCGGCTCCTGGTCTTTGCACTACGAACACTTGGGCGTGGCATCCTTTCGGACTCCGGACTCGGATTGCTAGAGATCCCGACTTGCCTAGCACCTCAGCAGGCAATCAACCAGCTGCGAGATGTTGATGGACACCAGGGCTGCTATTGATACAAACGGCAAAGCATATGTTGGACCATATTTTAGGGCACAGTGGAATACAGGTCAACAGAGTGTCAGGTATTATTCATGGCCAAATTTGACAGAATTCCTTATTCTACCATTCTCATCGACGTATCTATGTGGGTTACCATGCGTCACTGAGGCTAGACATTGTGGAATAAGCACCGTTCACAAGAATTGTGATGCAATCATGACCGCGGCCTTGCTTCCTACCGCCACACCTAAACCCGTTTGCTTACCAGTCATTGAAAAACCTTTCACAACATTTATCCCATTCTACCGTCACACTGAGTCTGCTTCCAAGCTGAGCATACCTTTAGCCATATGGACGGCATCGACGAAGATGAGACAGTCCCCGGGAGGTGAATGACCTCAACCCCCTGGAAGAAAGAAGGTGGAGCTAAAGATAGCTTCTGGTCGCGGTTCACGGAAACCAAGATAGTGAAAGAGACCTAGAAGCTCTGGACAGAGATGTCAACATCTTTCCGTGCTCCGGTTCTGCCCAAGAATTTGCGCCTCACAGCAAGGACTTGGAAGAAAGATTGAAGATCTTGGAACACATAGTGACTGATGGTCACTGGGAGAGAAATGGTTGGAGGATGAAGATTGGCCCCGAGTAAGTCGGTCGCCTTGCCAGGGCTGCTATTATGGTGGCACCTATCGACGTTCTTCGTGATTGCAAGGTGAATGTCGACAAGAAAAGCCCATGGAATCAATGTTCTGGCTCAATGGGCTGATATTCTACCTAGGGAGAGCCAGCCATGCAAAGGTGGATAAAGATTGTCCAATTTGGTCGCAGTCTACCTGAACAGGAGCAGGTCTGGATGTTACCTACGCTCATCAATAACAGCCTCAGGATCCATCATCATTGGTCTTTTCACTGGCCTCTAGGAAGGTATTCATAATAAAAACTCTCTTAATTTCACTTAACTAATAATTTTGGGTATTCTTTGGGAACACTCAAAAACTTACATTCATGTTGCTGGAAGCTGTACTTTGCTGACAACTATTTCCAGGCCCTTGAACTGGACGGGAATTGTACGGTGGCGAAGACAGAGGACCTAGAGGACTACCATTTCTCCCCATTGGCATCGATCTTCCACACTGACGAGGCCAGATGAACAATTAATCTTGCTGCTCTCCATGAAATCTGGGGGAAGGCTTCACTAACGACTTCGTGAGTCTCAATGGTTTTGTAAAAAGGGGCCACATGCACGAGAATGTGCTTTCTCAGAACAGTCTGATAAACGATTGCATGGGGAATTTCAGAGTTGCACTGGGCAGTGTAAACAGCAAGTGCACCGCAGCAAGAGTAGTGGTGCGCTACCACCAGCTCTTGAAAACGACTTTTCGCCGGAAGGAAAGGCAGCAACGCAGATACGTGAAAGGGGATATTGCTCTCAATTTGTATCCGACACATATCCTCCCAGACTGAACGGAGAATGTACGGATCGAATACTTGGTTGGGCACATTTTCAGCCGAAACTCGCGAGCGAGTTCAGGATGGTTATGGGGCTGTGCTTCAAAGCGACGATCCTATCGAGCCTCTTCCCGACTACAGGATGTTGCGTATGGCGTCCGAGATGGCGATTGTGATCCCCTTGGCAGGTCCCAGCGAGAAGGACAATGAGAACGTAAATGAAGAAACCCCCGACGAGGAGGCCAGAGGCGCCAGCGGGAAGGATAAAGACAACGTAATTGATAAGAACCCCGACGAGGAGGCCATTTACTGAAGCGATGACGACACCGACAACGACGACTCAAACGACATCTCATAGTGAACAGTGATTCGCAAGTGATGGGCAACAACACCATGGGCGATGATGGCCGACGATAAACGGCGACGGACGATGACGGACGACGCCATGGTCGAGGAAGCCGGCGAGAGACGCCCACGAAAAAGGGGGGTAGGGGGTTCAAAATCCGAGCCGCAGGATGACATTGAATCGAGAGGATGAGCTGTGTGGCTCTTACCTCGATGGAAATGGTAGACAAGGAAACTTGACAAAACTGATTATGATATAAGTCGCCTTTCTGCTCACACAACAACAGTCCAAGATTTATAAAAAGCCTTACGTAGGGACGCCTATTCGTTGGAAGATATCGAACAGCGAAATGAAGTTGTCCGAGTACCTCAGGAGTAGGACGAAGAACACTTCTAGAAGGACGTTCCTCCGAACAATCGCCGATGCCTACTTGCACAGCCTTATCAGATAAGCAGGGAAGTCATCACTTGCATATGAGCTCTTATTGGTTCCACTCCAGTGGGTGCATCCCAGTCCAGTCGCAGCCTTGCATTCTTTTTGACCTCACAAATACCCCCCCCCAAAACTCGTCGCATCGTAATTCGGCCCCTCCAAAACTTGCGATTGAGTCATCACCAAGTTTGCGGGCCGCTTTTTCCCAAGTCGGTTCCCTTTTTGCGTAACGCCCGAGAACTGAAAGCCAGGTGAATGAAGATCCAGCTGAGAACTTTCTCGAGGTCTGCCAGACCGGTCTGCCGACTGACGTTTCCTTCTCAAAGCCCATTTTCAACCCCTCATTTCCTCACCTGTCGACCCAGCCGTCGAGTCTTCTCTTCGTCCTCCCCTCTCTACCGATCCGACGATCACCAGCTGCCCGCCATGGCGCCCAAAAACAAGTTCGAGCTCAAGACCCCCAAGGGCACCAAGGATTGTCAGTCAATGAATGCTCTGCCGCCTTTGCGACGGGAATCGTTCGACCGGGACTAACATGGAGTTTTGCGCAAAGGGTTCGGAAAGGACATGATCATTCGTGAGAAGATCTTCTCTCAGCTGAAGGGCGTTTTCCAGAAGCATGGTGGCATGGAACTTGATACCCCTGTTTTCGAATTGAAGGAGATTCTCTCTGGCAAGGTGCGTTCTGCCTCTTCTCTACCCCGCCAACGAGTGACATGTGCGAATTGTGTCGCGCTGCCCACTCACTTCCTTTCACACGAACCCCCGTTCGACCTCGAATGCCATGGCTGACAGCGACCTCTCTACTAGTACGGTGAAGACTCGAAACTCATCTACGACCTGGCCGACCAGGGTGGTGAGATCACCTCTCTCCGCTACGATTTGACCGTCCCCTTCGCACGATGGCTCGCCATGAACAAAGACATTCAGAGCGTCAAGCGTTACCACATTTCCAAGGTCTACCGACGGTACAATATCCAGCTGCTACAAGTGTGCCGGAGATGTGCTTGCTGACCCGGCGAAGTGACCAGCCTGCCATGAACAAGGGCCGCATGCGCGAGTTCTACCAGTGCGATTTCGACATTGCGGGCACATACGACTCCATGATCCCCGACGCCGAGATCATCCGCATCGTCGTCGAGGTCTTCGAGGGCCTTGGGTGGAACGGAAACTACACCATCAAGCTCAACCACCGCAAGATCCTCGACGGTATCTTTGAGGTGTGCGGCGTTCCCGAGGATAAGATCAGGACGATCTCTTCCGCCGTCGACAAGCTCGACAAGCTCCCCTGGGCGGATGTCCGAAAGGAGATGACCGAGGAGAAGGGCTTACCCGAGGAGGTCGCCGACAAGATTGGCGAGTGGGTTGTCCTCAAGGGCAAGCAGGATCTGCTCCGCAAGCTCCAGCGGGACGAGAAGCTGTCCGCCAATGCCTCGATGAAAGCTGGCATGTCCGACCTGGAGCTCCTCTTCAACTACCTCGAGGCTTTCGGTGCCCTTGACAGGGTGTCCTTCGACCTGTCTCTCGCCCGTGGTCTGGATTACTATACGGGTGTGATTTACGAAGTCGTCACAGAAGGCTCCGCTCCCTCAGCTACCCCTGGCTCGGACGACACAACAGTCAAGTCCAAGAAGAAGAGCAAGAGCAAGGACAAGGATGACGATGACCGCTCTGATGACCCCAGTGTTGGTGTCGGCAGTGTAGCCGCTGGTGGACGGTGAGTGCATTAGCACCCTGAGCCGCGGTCACATTAACTGACAGACAACAGCTACGACAATCTCGTCGGCATGTTCTCCGGCAAGACTCAAATTCCCTGCGTCGGAGTAAGATGTCCCGCCAAAGTATAGCTGACCGAGTCACTAACGCTGTATCAGGTTTCATTCGGAATCGAGAGAATCTTCAGGTTTGTCTGACACTTTGAGGTAACCGAGTTTTCACGCTGACGACTTGCGCAGCATCACCAAGGCAAGAATGCAAGCCGAGAGCGAGGCCCCTCAAAGCACCGTGGACGTTTTCGTCATGTCTCTGGGATCCAAGGCTGGTCTCATCAAGGAGCGTCTTGAGGTGTGCTCCAAGTTGTGGGATGCGGGTGTCAAGGTGAGATCGAAGCTGGCACGAGTCCCCAAACCAACCATGCTGACCAAATCCAGGCCGAGTTCCTCTACAAGGTCAAGCCCAAGCTGCCCCCCCAATTCAAGGCGGCCGAGTCCAACGCGACGCCGTTCGCCATCATTCTCGGCGACGACGAGGTCCAGAAGGGCGTCGTCAGAATCAAGGAGCTCGGCCTGCCGGAGGGCCACCCCCAGAAAGACGGTGAGCTCGTCGACATGGCGGCGCTCGTCCCCGAGGTGCAGAAGCGCCTCTCGCGGAAGCGCGAGCTGGACAGCATTACACAACAGGCCGAGGGTCTCCGGGTTGTCGGCGGTCTCAAGAACGAGGAGGTCAAGGGCAGCGCGCCTGTCGCCACCATCGACACACCAGACGCCCCAGCCGAGGCACCGGTCGCCGCTGTCTCGGAGGAAAAGTCGGCACCAGCGGAGCCCGCGGAGGAGAGTAAATCTGCACCGAGCGCATAGAGAGAGAAAGAGAGAGAGAGAGAGAGAGGTTGAGTGCATTCAAAAGAAACCCAAAGCGAGTCATGAAGTAAAATAAAGCAATGGAGATCCCCCTCCCCCCTTGTCCATAAGACGTTCAGTCGCACAAACTACCCGTGCCTGTCTTCTGATTAGGGCATTGATGCGTCGCCGAACCAACGCGCCCGTTTTCGTCATCCTCTTTGATGTTTTTTTTTCCCCTCGTCGGACCCCTCCGACAATTAAGCAATTTCGACATTACATATCCCCACAAAGACGGGTTCAAACAAACGTCCGGAGAAAAACCACTCGAGTCGTGTGCAGACCAAGTGTGTCGAAAGGGCCCATCAACCCCGAGTACTCGGGAAGCCCGTTTTGTTTCATCAAGCTATCCCGTCTTTTTCCTACCAAGATCTTTTTATCTTATATTAAATCGATATGAACAAGTCAGGCGGTCCCGGTTGTGGCCAATCACCAACTCTTCGGGATTTGATGCTCATCTCCCTGCACATTCTCGAAGCATTCGGTGGTATGTAACTTGTATTACATAGTTCATGTCACGCAATTAGATGGCAGCGTTGTGAAGATGCAACCATAATTTCACGTGGTCGACTGTTTCGAGTCACGAGGTGAATCCAATGCACACCAGACTGACAATTTGTTTCCTCGGACTCTTATCGTTGCGGCGCAACCGAGGTCTTTAGATCTCTTGTAGTGCTTTCGTAACTGACGAAACATGGCGTCCGAGTTATCTGAATGTTTTGTTTCCTGCGCTATCATAACGCCTTCTTTTAGCGACCTGCGGAGTACGTTTCGACAATCTGATCCGAGAAATAGACCAAGAAAAGGAACAAGGAGACTTGGCTGACACACCCACACTCACATGGACAAAGTAATGCTGCGCAAATCACGGAGCCGAAGGAATCAGGACCTGAGAGAGGGGCCTCAGCCGCACCGCAGCTCTAACTCTATCTCAGCTGGAACAATCAAGATCACCGAGAAAAGCGTGTGCACAGCGCTGATGCGATCTGAGATCATCGACGTATTGAGATCATCTGGACCTTACGCTTGACATCTCACGAGATTCGACCTAGACTAGGCGGGTTAGGGAAACTTAAAAGCAGCAAACAGTTGTAGGATGTGCACGAAGGAGGAGAAGGACGGACCTGAGGAACTGACCTCCTCCGACGGAGGCCCTTCCGAACTTGAGGATTGAGTCTCGCTCGCTTCTTTCAGCTGCGCGCACGCTCACCTATCATTGTGATCTGTGATCCGTGATCCGGGATCGGGGAAGATTTCTCCACAGACACTCACATAGAAGAGCGCCCCTGTGCCTTGACGACGCTACGTAATCAGCCGCGTTATGGGATAAACCCTGGGTCTTATCACGGTCACATCATGTCGACAGTGGCGTCGGGCTTCTTTGATCGTCCACGTGGGAAGGAAACGACGAAAAGAACAATGCGAAACAGGAACGCGAACGCCAGCCCAACTCCTCGCGAACCTAGCGGGGCTTTGTCAGGCACCAGGGCGGGAGAGAGCTTTGGCCGTCGCACCAATACCCGCTAGTGCGGAACTCAATGGACGGCGTAATGGTCGAAGCGTTGCCTCTTCTCGGTTGGTGGCTTCTCATGGAGTGGTCTGATTGGGGAGATGATGGTCGCTATAGCTTCGTTTTTAGATGATCTGCTCGATATGCAGTTGAAGATGGTTTAACCAGCGCCGGCGCCGCGCTTTGGATCTGAGATTGGAAAAAGAACACCGCCAGCGCCGAGGGCTGGACATCGCGGAGGCTCGATGTGATCAACAGTGCTTGAGTTGGTGGTTTGCAGAGCGCGTGTGAAGTCCATCCCGTGCTCTTCTTGCCACGACTCTTTGGCTCTTTGGCTCTTTGACTCTCTGGCTTATTATCTCCTTACCCCTCATTGTCGTGCCCCGTTACGGATACTGACTGATAATAAGCACTCGAGTGGAGAGCAGAGGAGAATTTTTGAGGTCAAGGGCAACCTGTCAGTATGAATACGGATCCCCCAACCACCCCGGTCCTCGACTCGTGATGGGGCGACAGGATGTCAAAAGCCAGGACTACAGAAAGAGGTCAAAGGAGCGAATCGCAAAAAGACTGCAGGCGTCGGACGAGATATGATTGGCTCTGTGGTTGGTGTGGTCTGGTTTTGCGGTCCGTTACTGCATGGCGAACCGAGCCTGGTGCAGCAACTTGTTCGTCTGAACTTTTCCCTTGGCTCTGGGCGGTGACATGTGGGTTTCAACGGGGAAAGCTGTTTTTTTTTGTTGATGCTCTGCGTCGGTGCCGCCTTTCTTTCTCGAGAAAGGTCCGCTGCGTGTTGTTTTGTTTACATCTCGCGCGTCAGGGGATATATTTGTCTGCACGCATATCCTGAGTCGACCACAGACGAGACTGGCGTCCCACGTGCTAGAGTAGAATACGGCGGTTTCGCGCCCGTCGCGACGATATTCTCGAAGCCGGTAGGAAGCAGAATTCAGACTGGCGTTTTTTCTTGCGGTGAGGAACCGACGTGGGCACGGACGGAGAGGTGCAGCCCATTGCAACTGTGATCTAGATGTAAGGGGAGTCTCAGGAGCTGCATGCCGTCTGGAGACCTGTGCGGCGGGCAGGAAATGTTTGTAGAGCAAAGGCAGAGCAAAACACTGGCAAAAAAAGTGTTTCGTTTCAGTCCGTTGTTTTTGTGATTGCTCTTGGTCCGGAGTCCGTGAGGGAAGAGCCGGAAGCCGGGACCGCTCCTCGATCTTCCATTGAGTGCTCATGCTCTCAGACACCCAGCCACGCCCACACCACCTTATTCTCGTGTATCTATACTTGTCCAAGTCTTCGTTAGGTGCGGGCGCGAGCACACTGGCAGGCAGGGGTTTCCTGCCAGTGATGAACTGAGGGCATTCGGCTCGAAGCGACGGAGCCCGTATGATTTGAGGTGCTCCTGTCATCGACTTTCACCCCAGCCCTTTAGTCGCCGAGGCAATCGCTTCCTTGCAACTTCGAGACTCTGTAACGCAAGGCAACTGGGATGCACAGCGTTTTCTGGACTTGGGTCTGTTGGTGTTGCGATGACATGAAGCCAAGGGCATCTCGCTTGTTTATTTCTTTGGAGCCTCGTGCGATTTTGCTCGTTTGTTTGCCTATTCTCGTAAGCCCCGGCACCAACCGCAAATGAAGCAAAGTTTTGGCCGATCTTGCTGTCACATCTTTTTGTGCAATTGTGGAAATGAGGTGGGAGGCATTGACAGTTGTTCTATACACGTAGAATCAACATGTTTGAATCTGTGCATGTGTCAGCCACTTTTTCTTGTCCCCCGATGCCAGACTGATTTTTAAGCTTTTGAATCAGTCAAGGAGGCAACGTCAAGGGAATTAGCTGTTGGAAGCGGAAATATGCTCGCCGTGGATGTTAATGCTACCATGCCATTAGGACCAGCCGACATGGCATTTGTGTACGGGGCGGAACCGTTGTACAAGTTCCAGCGGATAGCACCGGATCGGAGCTATTGGCGAGGTATTTCATGCGGAAGCTGGGCGCTGAACGGCAGACTCAGCCTTTCATTAATCACTTCGTCGACTGCCGTGACGCTCCCAGCGACTTGTTCACAAAGAACCGGTTCCCCGGTGGTTTGAACGGGGGTGAAGAAGAGATCGCAGTCTAGCAACACTAGTTCGCCCAGCCAGCGATGACCGGGTTCCAGGTCGAGGCGAGGTTCAGGTACAAGTGCAAGTCCACGATGGGCTGCTTGCGCAAGGGGCTTCAGGTGCAGCGCGCGGCGCGATTCGATTGGGATTGGTGCGATTGAAAGGGATGCTGTCACTTGTCATGAACCTGGCAATGAGCACCGGGAACTGGAGACGAATAGTCGAGACTGGAGCCCCCGGTGGTTGTGGAACCCGAAGAATGAGGCAGGCGAGATTTCGAGAAGGTGGCCGCGGGGGGGGCCAGTGGCCGGGGGACAACATCCTCGAGTGTTGATGATTGGTTGTTCGATCCTGGCCGATGTGGTTGGAAGGTGGCGGTAGCCCGAGGAAGGGAACGACGATGGAGATCTGATCAGGGGGAAAAGGTGGTGAAGGCACGTAGGTACGTGCCTTGCAGCGTCCCTCACCTCAGTTTGGACAGTGAGGTGCTGTGAATTGGCCGGGGCCCACTGTTCGGTTGTCGGTTCGTGGCTTCCGAACACTTCTGACGGAGGACCTCCTGGGGCACCTGTACATGCCTACTTAGGTACCTAGGTAATACACAGTTACCTACCTAGGCACCTAAGATAGATACCTACTACGCAGTAGTAATCAGTGTACGGATACTGGGTAGGCACGCACGCAGTAAGGTATCTGCGTACCTGCTGAACGGACAACATGAGACCGTTGGAAGCCCACCTCGCCTACCTAGGTACATAGGTAGGTAAGGTAAGCTAAGGTAGGCACGTTAGACAGACTTCAGGGTTTTCCATTATTATTTTCTCGCCTGCTCTTCCTGTTGGTGACGATCATCTCTTTGAGCAAGGATTTCTTGTATCGCAACAGTTCTTGCATCATTTCCCACTGGACTCGAAATCCTATGGTACGGCACGGCCAACGAGCGGTTGCTTCCTACAGTTGACAGCATCCCGGCTGGCGGTTCGTCATGTCCAACTGCTCTCCAGACTCGTCGACGCTAAGCGACGCATCCGTTGTCACTATGAAGGGCTCTTCCTTGACGAGACACGCACGACGTTTGTCTCGTGTGTGGTCCGGTTCAAAGTGCTTCAGCATCATCCCTCATTACGAGCGACCCAGGGACTATCGCCCACGAATCATCTCCGTCGCTCCCGTGAACCCATAACGGTACCGCAAATCGTCCTTTTTCCCCTCCATTTCCCTAACCTGACTCTCCATCCCTGGTTGGGTATCGCGTCTTCGGGTTGCAATTAGTCCAGTCCCAGCACCGGCACCAGCTCCAGCACCAGCTTCAGGCACCGCCCGCTTGTCCGCGTTGGCTTGGACCCTCACCTGCCCCGTAGTTGCCACCAATTACGGACTAGACCCATGACCGTCAAGGTGGGAAGAGGAGAAGAGGAGAGAGAGCGAAAGGGAGAGAGATGCATGGCCTATCACGCCTATCCTGTCCACGCATTCACTCTTCTCTCGACCTTGAAAGTTACAAGAAACAGCCGTCCGTGAGGTGTGATTCTCGCGGCTGACCGTTCATCCGCAAGGACTGCGCCTAGGGCTAAGGGAACGAATCGTCTGCTCCTATTCTAACCCTACTTCCATGGCATGGCTACTGTCCTGTGTAGTCTTGCGCTCCCTTCTGTTCCGCTACACAGCACTACGCATACGAAGACAGTACGCATCTTTTACGCGTGGTAGTGCCACCGTGCCATGTACTCATGGCAGGCCTTGTCGGCAGCATGCATATTCTGGGTGGATCATCACCAACGACAAGGCAAGCCGGAGGCCAGGGTCGCAATCTGGGTGCTGGGGGAACTCACGCGAAATGGGCCTGATAAATGCAGGTCCTGGCCACCGGTACTGGTAATTGGATACTGCGACCGATTGGGAAGACTCATCTCAGAGACGGTAGAAGAGAGGGTGGGAGAGCCTCCTTGCACAGGCCACGCCCTGAAGCTTGTTCCCCTTTTCTCGTTAGTTAATTGTCGATGCGCAAACATCCTACCCAGGACCCAAGCACCAGGGCAAACGCGAGAAGCTCGAGCTCTGTCTACTTCGTCGAGGGCCCAGATCTCCTCTCCCCTACCCATAGTCCGTACGGATACGCAATACTTGAATACGACCTATCCCCCGGTGCCCGAAGGGCTCTCTCCCCAGACCAGAGCCTCTTTTCTATCTGTTTCCTTCGGACTTGCTTCGTTGTTGCTTCTCATTGTGTGTTTCTCGCATCGTCACGGGTCGGTTTCTGTACACGCAAGTAACGCCAACCCACGACATCCCATCACAATCTCTGGATCGACTAAACGCTATCCATATCACGTATACTTCGGCCGGCCACATCTTCCACCACTTCCTTTCCTCGGGCTGTTCCTGGTCTCATCCGTCCGGTGTCCGTCAAAATCAAGACCATCCCCGTCTTTGGTCTCACTTACAATACCTGCTTGTCTCGGTCATCAGCCACCACTCTCTCTGGCTTGTAACCACACAATCCCTACATCGCGCTTCCACAGCCTACCGGCGTCGCCTTGCACCTGAATATTCGCCCGTCACCCAGCCCCGTCCAACCTCTAGCGCATTCATCCCGGCCTCTCGAGGAGCAGTCGTTGAACCTGGAGCCGTACCACCTTAATTTATACCAAGACGATACTGGCCATCAAGAGATCACGCCAGTACTTGTCGGTTCGTCTTAATTGCTGTCAAGCGCACAACCGATCGTATCATCACCCGGAAGATACCCGGACACTGGAAGCCCTCACACCCAGCTGTCTAATAAACCTAATAATATTCGATCTTCTGACGCAGACCCTTGCCGAAGATCACTCTCGCTGTTGATGCTATCCTGCACACGGCCAGTCCAGTTCAGACGACTTGAGACTTCTTCCGAGTCCCGGTACACGACCCGTTACGCATCTCAAAGGGTTACCCAGCCTCAACCTAGCAAGCAATCACCTCCTGCTGCCGACTTGTCAGCGATTACAACCGGTCTTCGCCCTCGACCCCTCTGCGAAGCCGTCGTCAGGCTCCCTCAATCCGTAGCCTGCTGAAAATCAGCTACCGAAAACACTATCAACCTTGTTCAACAACGCGGCTGGTGGTCATTGGTGCTTGAATATACACCTGCACTACAAACTTAAAGACCTTGGGTCTCCGGGCAATTCTGTACAACGATTGGTCTCACATCGGACGAATAAGCGGCTAGCTGAGTTGGATATCTCGATCACTCAGCCAACTTGATCCGAGTCGAACCTTCCTCCAACACTCACTCTTCAAAGTGTCACGATGGGCGGTTTAATACCTCTGGTCTTGAAGCCTGCGGCGGGAGGCTCCCGTACGAGCGTTATCTTCCCTTCTGCTGCCAGTCCGTCGACCGCCGTCTCGCCTCAGCCGACTGCAACATCACCCACGAGCACGATGAACCCTTCAGCAACACAAAGGAAGCGCCTATCAAGGCGACTGAGCCCTTCAACCCCCGTAACTCTCCCTGTTTTGCCGTACACCTCGACGGAATGGAGCAAGGCCGTATCGGATGTCAAGAGACAGTATCTGAACCGCAAATACCGACCATGCGCGATGCGCTGCTGTGAGATCCTTGACAACATCAAGATCACTGTAAGTCAAAATATTTGATGATTCAATGCCTTACCATTGTGCTGAACAGAATCTTAGGGGAACATTGAGCCTGCGTATCTCATTTACTTGAATTTCTACGCTGCGAGCTCTTTCGAGATGCTGTCAAGACCGTTGAGCGGTACCTCTCCTTACCGCACAAAGCTTTTGCAGCAGGCTCGCGAACATTACACGAAGGCCTCTAATCTGAGCAAGGCCGCCGACGAAACGATGGCACGTTCTTCCCGCCCCTCATCGGCAGCCACGTCTAGCATGCATTCCCCATCGAGTTCCATCTCATCTCGCGCCTCCTCGAGGACGTGGACGAATTCGACCGCCTTCTCCTCGCCAACACCATCCGTCTGCTCCATGGAGGACGCCGTAGCAAAGCTTGCTCAGCAACAATCAACGTCGCCGCAAAAGAAACGCGTGACCTTTTCCGATTTCCCCGAGGCGCCCATCGCCCGCGAAGAACCCAGGCCATCAATACGCGAGGACCCTCACATGCGCCCGGATTCACCAACCCTCGGTTTCGACGACTACCTCTGCGCCCCCATGGAGCCTGAACCGCGCTACCTGCCCGTGCTCCAAGAGCTCCCCGAACCGTCGGACGAGTCCGAAGAGGATGTAGCCAAGCCTCCTACCCCCGAGCCCCTGAGCGAGGACTGCGACGCCTTTGACTTCCTCCGCGAGCGTTCCGTCCACCGCTACTGCACCTTGCTCTCCAGCCTCCGCTCGCAAATATCCATCCACATTGCTGGCGTCGAGGAACAGCTTGCCGCCGAGGGCGTCACATCACCTGCCGATGGCAGGTCGGCAACTCCTGACCTCAACGAAGAGCTGCGCACTTTGGATATCAGGGCTCGGATCGAGCGTCTGCGGCAAAGCAACTGGGAGCGCCGCCGATTTGACGTCAGTCGCTACGAGGCGCTGCGCGAAACTGTTCTCTCCGAGCTGGAGTAAAAAAATCCCTCGACTTTGCGTCACTTTGCCCTCTCAAACTGCTTCGTTTCAATGATACCACGAATCACTATTCTTTTCGTTTTCGCTGCACAATAATAGTCAGCGTCATTTACCAGGGCCACCCCCAAAGCAGTGGGTTCTGAGGAGTCGGGCAGGGAAAAATAAAGGAAGTCTGTCTTTTTGCACACTCACGCACACACGTTCTCTCAACGATTTCCCCATCTGTGTTCCAAACGTGTACCAAGCCTCCAGTTTCTTGTATCGGTGAGTTGTTATGTCGTACAGCAAGTATAGGCCTTTCGCAAGACCTACTTTTTCCACCTTTGCTTTCCGTCTTCCAACCTCTTTTTCTCGCATTCTTGGAAGCTCTTTCTGTAATTCTCTTGTATAACCACCAACAACGACATGTCATGAACAACCGTTTGAAAACATTGTTATATTAGGTAGTCATTAATTAGAGAAGGACCCGTGTGGAACTATCCCGAGAAGAGGGGAATCCTTCCCCCCCCCCCCCCCTTTTTTTTTTTTTTTGNNCCCCGAGAAAAGGGGAAACCCTCCCCCCCCCCCCCCTTTTTTTTTTAAAGAGTAGCTAGCAATCACCAATTTGCACAGTTGATCTTGAACACTTGCCCCGAAACATGACATCTGGAAGTTATTGGAGTATATTGACGTGTATAAATCATACTGAGGATGCGTGTCATTATCCATCGTGGTCAATTCAAGGTATTCACTCGAGCACTCGTCCGCTATATGGTGAAACCTGACGCCGAGATGACGGACGGTCAGACTCTTGTCACCAAACGCCATCCGAAGACGGGCCGCATCGGACGCTTTGCCGCATGCTGCCTGCCCACATCGGGGCGCAGAACGTCACGTTAAATGGAGCGGCCCACGTGTCGAATCAAATCTCGCTTGTGTTCCCGCCTTGCAACTCAACAGTGGACTCGGGAGAAGAGAAGGAAAAAAAGTCGATGAAATGGCTACTTGGAATGTGGTTTGCATCCTGCTTCGGCTCCAATAGAATACGCGCGCGCATAAAAGGAGAAAAGAAAGATAATTAGGAAACAGAAAGAGCCTCAAGAGTTGCTGTCGGGCGGCGGTCGATGCGCCGCTGTGCTCGTTCCGACCCAGCTCGTGGTATCATCCTAGGTGTTCAACCACCATCCCTGTTGTCTTCGCGTGTGTTTTGTCTTCGGCACACCTTCATCCCTGGAAGCTGCGTCTTCTGTGCTCCTTCTCCGCCTCCTCCGTCACCTTGAGCGTATCCTGCTGCTGCTTCATCTCGCGAACCTTTGCCATGACGACCTCGCGGAAGATGGCCCCCTTGATCGTCCTCGACAGGCTGCGCTTCTGGCCCTCCGTGGTTTCCGGGGCGCCGGTCTTGGCCTGATCGGCGGCGCTGACAGCGTCGACGGGGAAATCCGAGTCTTCGTTGTCCTCTTCTTGGATCTTGAGCATCTCGATTCTGTTGGCGAGCTTGACCATTTCGACACCGCGGCGGAGTCTGGCCTTGGCCATGTAGGCCTTGATCTCGGGCAGCAAGTTGTGGTCGGTGGCGTTCTTTCCGCTGAGCCAGGGGTGACGCAGAGTCTCCTGTTCTTCGCGTCAGTATCGTCTCAACCAGCGACGTGGGAGGTGGTGGCGGTAAGCTTACCTCACTGGACCAGCGCTTCACGGGGTCTGGCTGCAAGAGATGCAGAATGAAGTCCTTGGCATCGTCGCTGACGTCCTTCCAGTACCGGTCGTGGAAGACCACCTGGGCATTACTGCACTCATCGATGAGATCCTGGAGGTTCTCGGAGCGGAAGGGCGAGTAACCGCAGAGGAGAGTGTA
Source organism: Colletotrichum lindemuthianum (assembly GCA_001693025.2). Lineage (NCBI taxonomy): Eukaryota > Fungi > Ascomycota > Sordariomycetes > Glomerellales > Glomerellaceae > Colletotrichum > Colletotrichum lindemuthianum. Next base: position 107,643 of record MASP02000279.1, on the reverse strand, counting down.
GGTGATGACGCCCATGGACCACATGTCAACGGGCTTGCCATGGCCCTTCTTGAGCATGACCTCGGGGGCGGCATAGCCAAAGGAGCCGGCCATTGTTGTGAGGACCTCGTCCTTGCGATCGAGCATTTTGGCGATACCGAAATCGGCCAAGACAAGGTCAGAGTCGGAGTCTCTGGTCAGGTAAAGGAGGTTCTCAGGCTTCAAGTCTACGATACGAGTTAGCTCGTGAACATCTCAGGTCGAACACTGAAACTTGCCTCGGTGGACCACATTGTTCTGGTGGAGGTAGTTCACGGCCTCGAGGACCTGCTTGATGGTCTGCGAAGCGTCCTTCTCTGTGAATTTGCCCTGCTCGCAGATCCTGTCGAACAGTTCTCCACCAGTAGCCAGCTCGGTTACAATGTAGTACTTGTCCTGCGTTGGAGTGTCAGTATTAAGCAGGCTGCGGGGTCACCATGTGTGCGCGGAATCTCCTTACACGCGATTCGAACCAGTCGACAAACTCGACAATGTGGGGATGCTTGAGGCGCTGAAGCATGTCCAGCTCATCGTACACCATTCTTTCATTGCCTTTGACATTCTTCTTGAGGATAATCTTGACGGCGCATTTGCCGGTTGGGCCGTCAGCCTCACGGACGATTCCGTAGGTACCAGCACCCAGGGTGCGGCCAAAGCGGTATTTTGCCCTACAACAGGCTGTCAGATGATGCTATCAGAGCGGGGATCGAGGGATCAGGTCGTACTTCTTATCGTAGCTCTCGGGTTGGCCCTGGAGCCTGCTCAGCATGTTGGAGACTGTTGCGAGGTTCGTGTCAGCATCACCGATAGCCACCTCGCGAGAAACTACGCCGGCCGCGCTGTCTTTACTCGAACAAAATTCGCGAGTACTCACAACTCATGTTGGTTAAGATGCGATTGGCAGCAAATGAAAGCCAAGTTGGTGGGCGAGGGGTCGAACAGACAGCTTGGGATAGGGAGAAGATTCGAGCGCAAGCTATCTATCGCTTACGAGGGTATTGGAATCGGCGAAAGGGAAGGGTAAAATTCAGGTAGGTGTCCGAGAAGGCTCGAACCCTGGGACAATGCTCGACTGGGCTGGCCGGAGAAGCAGAGATGTTGAAGGAAACTTGGCTGTAGAGAGGGGGTCTGGGTCGGGGTTGCTACGCTATTCTGGTGGTGCTGAAAGCTCCTGAGCTGGGCTGAGGGGTGAGGTGGGGTAACAGCGGGAAGTAAAAATACAGTGGAGGATGTGGGAGGTGAGCTTTCGGGGTCATGCAATTGAGAGACCAGCGCGCTTGAGGTGCCTTGTGCTCCGTATACTATGCTTGTAAGGTAGCGAGATTAGGTGGTGGTGGCGGTTGTTCGATAAAAGGCGGTTGAGTATGGTTTGACCAGTTTATAGTCAGGTCATAATGCTATTAGGAGGCAACTTAAGAACAGCCATCGACTTTTTGAATCGTCAAGATGGGTTTCGGAGGCAACCACATGGCAGGTCGAAATTCAAGCAATCAATGAATCAAGTCTTGGGGAGTCCAGCAATCAGGGGTCACTGGTCAAGGCAGACGACGAGACGGAGTGAGCCTTGTGGGCTGGTGAGATTTGGATGCTCAGCCGCACAAAATGAGGGGCATAGGAGGGAAGCACGGACTTGGCCGTGATGAGAGACGACGGGGAGGGCCTGTTAAACCGACCTGAAGCTGGCTTTCAGCCTGTACTAATTATGTATTAGTAGTCAGGCAGGGTTTGGTTGGCAGATACGTAGCGTGCTAAACGAGGTGAGACTGCCTCGTGGCTGGGGAGGCCACTTTCTTCCCATGGACTGAGGCAACAGCCACAGCAGAGTCAAGTGGTCAGTGAGGCCCGACCAGCGTCGTACAATAGACAACTATCAGTAGGTACTGCGTATATGCGCAGTACTTCTAGCGAATAATCGCGAGGGTAGAAGACAACGAAGAAGATGACAGTAAAGGATGTTGGAAGACGGATCTGGCTCCCTCCCATTTTGGAGCAAAGGTGAGATGGGAAGCAGACTGAGCTTGAGGTACCGTGACATGGTACTTCTTACAGACCAGCTTACAGGCGGGGAGTGGTGTGAGTAAGGTGAAGTGAATAAGAGAAAACGAAAAATGCAGGACTGTGATTGACCATAGGCGATGAAAGCTGGAAACAACCACGAGATTGACATGGTATACACGCCCTCAATTCAGCTGATGCTTGTCAATCCAACCCATGTTGTCGTCTGTTCTTGCTGTGAATTAAGGTATGGGCGCGACAATGATCTGCCGGACTATGACGACCGCTTCCCAACCTTCACATGCCTCTAGGCTACGGTATGGCACCAGATAGGACAGCTTCAGGCTTAGCTGGCGGTTCAAAACACGTTTGGCATTTGTTTAGCAGCGAACCTCAGTGCACAGCGTCATTAGCCACCGGATACGAGACCACCGTCAGTGCACGATTTTAATCTGCAGCTGGAGACCAACACTTCTTCCACCACCCCAAACCACTTGACTTTCACAAATCGTGGCTTCTTTCCGGCGCCCTGGCATTGGCTTTGAATGCCCAAGTTACCTACCTAACCCACGTTGTCCAGGGTACGCAGTGCGAGTCGCGCATCCGACTGAGGTACGCACCCGACGTACATTTCGTGGAATTCGGCCGACCAAGTGCATCCAAAGAATCACTCTCCAAAAGGCAGGCACAGGAGGCACATCATTGCTGTCCCATTGGCACTTATTTTTCCAAACCCCATACATGCATCTTGTTCGCCTTCGTTGTCATCTTTGCCCGTGACCTCTCTTGCAGCCAAACTAGGCCCCGAAACGTTCTGCGCTTTTCAACCCGCTCCGTCGTCTCGGGCCCTATTTCTTCTACTTCGTTGCTCCCTTTACGTTGCAAATCCCTACAATATATTTGGCTTTCTCATAGCCGGTAATTCATACTCATATCCCTGACCCCCGTGTCCCAACCTGGGCCGCGCTTCCTTCCACTTTTTTCCCCCACGGTGCTAAGTTTGACTGGCCTACGCATAGCGCTGCGCTCGGCTGGAACCACCAAAAATCGTGGGGTTCGTCACTGCCCCTCCACAGAACCAGTCGTACAGCCGCCGACTGAGGTGCCATATTCTTGCGCCAACACGTTCCTTGATTGTTCGATTTTCTTGCGTCGCCCTCCCTAAGCCTCTCTCCTTCTTGCGCCCATCAAGATGGCCTCAAGTTTCGCGTCGAAACGCTTGGCCAAGGAGTTATCAAAGGTCAGTCGCCATCCGAGTGCATCCTGCCCCGCCCGCCACCATCTCGCGCAACCTCGTCTCGTCCCTGACTCCTGATTACAGCTCAACGCTGGTCTGCCGCCTGGCATCGATCTGATTTCCGCCGACAACTTTGAGGAGTGGTTCATGGACATTCGAGTACTCGACGAAAACCCTCTCTACCAAAACGAGGTGTACAGGCTCAAATTCAAGTTCTCGCAACATTACCCCATCGGTATGCACTAGATCAACGCGCTCAACGCTCCTGTCGTGGCTGACCATTTGCCTAGAACCTCCCGAGGTGACTTTCGTTAAGTCGGCTGATCGACCGATCCCGATGCATCCCCACATCTACTCTAATGGCATCATCTGCCTCGACTTACTCGGAAATCAAGGCTGGAGCCCTGTCCAAAATGTAGAGAGCGTCTGCATGAGTATACAGAGCATGTTGACAGGCAACGAGAAGAACGAACGTCCCGCGGGAGATGAAGACTTCGTGCGTAGCAACCGCTTGCGACCGAGAGACATCGATTTCTACTACCACGACAACACCGTCTGATCTGAGCGACCGTCTTGTGTGGCTGTCTTGCTTAAACGGCGTTGGGTTGGATTTAACAGAGGGAAACCCGGGGCGGGCTCAGAGCTGTTTGGAGTTGGTGATCTGTACGGAGATGAACTACAACAAGGGTTCGATCTTCTACACCTTCATGGAGCGGTCACGCCGGAATCTTTGACCTGAAAAAGTTGTTTTTTATTGCAAGCAGGCAGCGTGTCGCGGCCTCAGAGGATTGGCAGCAGTCGTCACCTATCCGATAGCAGAAGAGGGAAGAAGAAGATATCCGCCTTGCGCGACGAGCGAGATTCCCACATACACTTCGACACTCGAGACAGCGGGCACTTCGATAAAGTATTGAATAGATGCCAAATATAATATTCAGATACGACTTTGACGACGGTTTGCGACTCGAAATGACATTGCCCTCCAGAAGTGTAAGTCAATCTTTGTTGCTTGAGCGACATGGCCTTCTCCGTGCGACGTCGAGGCGGGCCTGTACAGCGACTGCCCCGCTGAAAATCCCCGATCAGGCATGCATACCGTCGCAAGATTGGGGCTTGAGGGTGGCAGCTGGCCGCTAAAGCCCCGCTGACGCAAAGGCATCTCACTCACGTACCTAAGGTACCTAGGTAAGTAGCTAACTGCCTACTACTAATTACCTACCTACCTTAGTAGGTAAGTGGTAGGTACCTTACTGACCAGCGCCTCCTCCGGTAAGGCACCTACCTACCTAACAAGGTAGGCAGGCACCACTTTCTCTCTAATCTCGGCCCTGAAAGCTCTACTCAGCTTTCGAGTGCTTCCATGTGCCCACCTCTCTCCAATCTCGCCTTCCATCAAGCAGCGGTCAATCTGAACTGCCTCCAACAAAACCCCCTTGATCGCATGGGGAGCTCAACATGGCCCCTCGAGCCGGCTTCAGTACGGACCAGATAAGGGACAAAGCCCGCAAGGATCTCCTTTTCCTGCTCGAGGCTGTAAGTAAGGCGTCCGAAGCCCGTCGGTAATCCATTGTCCCAACTGACCAGCCGGCGCACATAGGTCCGTGGAAAGAAGAATCTCATTCTTGAGCGCGGCCTGGCCGGCCCAATTGGTACCATCGTCACGGTCCCTACGCTCCAGGAATACGGCGTAGACAAGTTTTTCTTCCTCGAGAACAATAACGCCGACACAAGTCAAAGGAATGTTGTCTTCATAGCTCGCGGCGAATGCGCCCGTCATGCGCAAACAATAGCAGGTCAGCTTTTACACCTACGAATGCCTCCGTACCCTCAGCGGGCTTCGTAATGCGAAGAGGAGATGCCTGCGGTTGCTCGCGGCTGAATCAACACTCGTTGCAGCTCGTAGGTTGCCGGTACAAGCTCGACACCAAGCTAACGACCCTTCAGACCAGGTTCGACGCTTACAGCGCGAGAGTCAAACCGGCCATGAGTTCCACATCTTCTGGGTACCTCGGCGCACAACCGTCTCCGACAAGCTGCTAGAAGAGGCGGGCGTTTTGGGCGATGTCAACATCTCTGAGCTCCCGCTCTACTTCTTCCCCCTGGAAAAGGATGTCCTGTCGCTGGAGCTCGACGACTCTTTCCGAGATTTGTACCTTGCTAAGGATGTCACCCCGTCATTCCTCCTCGCCAAAGGCTTGATGGGGATACAGCAGAACCACGGCCTGTTTCCTCGAATCATCGGAAAGGGCGACAACGCGAAGCGAGTAGCCGAGCTTCTTGCTCGAATGCGACAAGAAATACTTGCAGGCGAGGACGCGAGTGGGACGAGCCGGGCCGGTCTGACACCGAGTACATTGACCGAGAGTGTCATCATAATTGACCGCGAAGTTGACTTCGTCACACCTCTGCTGACGCAGTTGACGTATGAAGGCTTGGTGGATGAAGTGTTTGGCATTCAAAACAACCAGACCGAGGTTGACACCACCGTCGTGGGCGCACCTTCTCAAGCATCGAATAACAGCGCGCAATCGAGGAAGCAAAAGATCCAGCTTGATTCGTCAGATAAACTATACGATCAACTCCGTGACACCAACTTCGCCATTGTCGGCAGCTTATTAAACAAGGTTGCCCGCCGTTTACAAAACGTGCAAAAAGACTACGAGGGACGGAACAGTCAGAAATCAATCGCCGACCTCAAAGACTTTGTCAGCAAACTGCCGGGATACCAAGCCGAACAACGAAGTCTCAGAGTTCACACAGGCTTGGCCGAAGAGATCATGAAATACACGCGGACCGATCAGTTCAAGGGCTTGCTGGAGGCTCAGCAGAACCTTGCAGCTGGTGCCGATCCTTCCACTCAGTTCGAGGCAATCGAAGAATTGATTGCCCGTGACACACCGCTACCAGAGGTTTTGAGGCTGCTGTGCATTTACTCTTGCATCTCGGGCGGTATCAAGCCAAAGGAGTTTGACCAATTTCGACGTCTGATTCTTGAAGGGTACGGCCATCAGCACATCCTCACTCTCCAGAACCTCGAGAAGCTCCAGCTGTTCCTGTCACGGTCGTCACCACTTGCGGAGATGATTCCCATGTCGGGTGCGTCTGGAAACAACACAGGAACGAAAACCAACTACACGTATCTCCGGAAGCTGCTTCGTCTTATTGTCGATGAGGTGCAAGAGGACGACCCCAACGACATCGCTTACGTCTACAGCGGATACGCGCCGCTGTCAGTTCGACTTGTTCAATGCGTTCTCCAGAAACAATATCTGCTCCAGGTCACTAGAGGGAACGGCGCAAGCGGCGCGGCGGGAGCATCTGCGGTGCAGGGTTGGCATGGATTCGACGAGGCCGTCAAACATGTTCGCGGGCAGACGTTTTACGAATTGCAGAAGGGCGAGGAGAAGGCCGTCAAAGCTCGAGCGCTTCTCTCGGGCGGGACAGAGAAGCAAACAGTATTTGTGGTGTTCGTCGGAGGCATCACGTTTACGGAGATTGCTGCCCTGCGGTTCATTGCCAAAAAGGAAGAAGGTATGTGTCCGAAGTTGAACCCAGAGCGTGCTTGTTAGACTGACTGGTCCACCTTGTGCAGCGCGGAGGAACATTGTCATCTGCACGACTTCCATTATTAGCGGAGATCGAATGATGAAGGCAGCGATTGAGGAGGAGTCGTATGCGAGAGACAACGTCAGGCCCACGAGTGCGAGCTAGGAACGGCATCGGAAGCATAGCGCATGAAGGCTTACTCGGTTAGCCCTTCAAGCTTGATGACATGGACCAAAGGTAGATAACGACATTAAATAATGAAAATGTGCCCCTTCGAATTGCTGTAGTAATAAATTCTTCCTTCTCGCATCGACAAAGCCGATCGAGCGAACAGGTAGCCTTTATGTTCTGCTTGCTCAGTGGTTGAATGATGTCTTGAGTCAGGAATGGATAAAGTAGTGTGGAAAGAAGCTGCCGACGCTGCTCGGACCCGTAAAACCAACAGGAACCAGCGAACCACGTGACGCGCCAGACGCCAGTCTCCGCTCGAGACGCTGGGCCTCCAGTGCAATGGCCTTCAGCGGGTCATGTATCTGACAAGATCCCGCCCTCTTCATGCATTTGACCCTGTTTCCCTCAACATAATTGTCTAGAACAGTAGATCGAGTCCCATGCACGTCGCCGAGAAATCATTGCAGCTCGAGTGATTCAGCACCGGGACGATTCGCATTTCACGTCGAGTATTGCAGCCAGGGTAGTGGTGTCTCTGTCTCCTCTGTCAAGGTCAGTCTGCTACCTCAGCTAAGAAACTGATCCTTTATATCGACTACTCACGAACATGAGATGCCACCTTAGCTGACAACTCCAAGCAGAAACGACTAAACGGGTGCACTTTGTATATCGTAAAATGTCTTCGAGTCAATTCTAGAGCACCGTCGCACCGCATCCGGACGGGACCACAGGCCGAGCATCATTCATCACAGCCATTCGCCTCCATCATTATAAACCCACTCTTCATCGCCGAAGTTACCCAAGTCGACGACTGAAATATGAGATCAAGCTCGAGGTCTCGTGTTAAGCAGGAATCGGGATTTGGGATAGGATCATTCACGGCTTTCTCGGGCCGGGACTTACGACGTGCTTCAGATATATCATCCTCAATGGTGAACGCTCCCTTAGGTCGCATATCGGCATCTAACCCTTCGGACTCAACAACTTCGTCATCGCCGAGCCGTCTCTCATCGGAAGCGGTCTCTGAAATTGCACCAGAGATTGTCGTATGGACAGAAGACATGGATTTAGACCCCATCCAGGACGAGGCAGACCCGCCGACAGCCACTCCTGCTAGTGATGAGTAGGTCGCCTCGAGTGCCGTGGCTATGCTTATCGTTGGCCTCAGCGTGCTACTTGGCTTGAGCTGTTTGTACTGACATTGTACAGTCTGCCAATGGCCGAGGACGTACCCTCGGATGCCCATGGTGTTCAGCCTGCCGATGAGTCGCCGTTGACTATTCTATCGGATATGGAGCTGTCTGAACTGTCATCTGTGCCTTCGTTGGAATCTAGCAAGGCAACGACACCTGTAGATCTAGATGGGCACAACGACTTTCCCATACCTTCGACGTTTACTCCTCCGATTCGAGAAGCCGTTCGCCGTACGTTCGACGTGAAGCCGAAATCGTCCATTCCGACAGGGCTCTCGAGTCGCGAGTACGCTGCGCAATGTTTCGATGCGGCTCAGGCGTCACGGCTCAACCCTTACGTCCTGCATCAAGAGGAGTATCGGATGCTGCGACAGCACATCAGTTATACCCAAGTGACGACATACCTTAATATCAGGAACGGTATTCTCCGACTATGGCACAGCAACCCGCGGGTTGCGGTGACAAGGAACGAGGCTGTTGGATGTGCAAACACTCGATGGTTTGACGTGGCAAGCGTATGCTTCGACTGGCTCGTACGACGCGGCTACATCAACTTTGGTTGTGTCGAGTTCCCGATGTCGAACCCAAAGGGAGAGCCAGAAGCCAAGTCTGAGGGTGTTGGCAGGAGAAGAAAGGTGGTTGTCATTGGTGCAGGCATGTCGGGCCTCGGATGTGCGAGGCATTTGGATGGCCTCATCCGGCAGTACTCTGACCATTTCATTGCGCTGGGCGAAGAACCTCCTGAAGTCGTCATTGTTGAAGGGCGCAGCCGAATTGGTGGAAGACTGTATTCGAAGGAATTCCAATCAAAACGGAAGACACCGGTGCCTGGCTTCGAAGGACAAAGATTCACCGCTGAAATGGGCGGGATGATCATCACTGGTTTCGGAGGTGGTAACCCAATGAATGTGATTGTGCGCGGACAACTTTGCCTGCCGTACCGCGCCCTCACAGCACATGCCACTATTTACGACTCAAACGGCAAAGCGGTCGACTACGAGCGGGACAACCTTGTGGAGGAACTGTACAACTACGGGTTGGAACGCGTCAGCGAATTCAAGTACAAGCCTCCGTCAACAAAGTTGATCCAAGGGAACAAGGATCTGATGGACGAGGGACGAGACGCGGTTAGTGACGGTCCGAGAACTATACAAAAAGCAGAGGAAGATGCTGCTGCTGCGTTTCCAAACGCGCTCCCAGTATCGCAGCAAAATGTACCCGAGCCGGTCAACCTGGTACCGGTTTCCCTAGACAAGCTCACTGGACGCGTTCATACACAGCCGGGCGAGACAGCGCTAGCCACTGCGGCAGAAAAGCTCAAGGAGAAGAAATGGACGCTCAAGACCGGTGTGGATGACAACGCCGATATTGATCTGGTCGCGTCTACCCAAAAACACGGTGCAACGCTCGGTTCGGTACTCGACGAGGCCTTCGGCCAGTTCCGAGGCATCGTCGATCTCACAGCCCTGGACCAGCGCCTTATCAACTGGCACGTCGCGAACCTGGAGTACAGCAACGCTACCAACCTGCATAACCTGAGCTTACAGGGTTGGGACATAGACGCCGGCAATGAATGGCTTGGTAATCACACCATGGTTGTCGGGGGTTATCAGAGCGTTCCCAGGGGCCTATTGAACTGTCCTACGCCTCTGGACATCCGAACGAAGGCCCCAGTCGAGAAGATCACGTACAATGCTGAGAGCAATGGCGTGGCATCGATTCAATGCGAAGACGGCACAGTCATCGAAGCGGATTGCATTATCTCTACTATTCCTCTTGGTGTTTTAAAACAGGGCAGCATCATGTTTGACCCGCCTTTGCCAAGCTGGAAGACGGACGCAATCTCTCGAATCGGATACGGAGTTCTCAACAAGCTGGTGCTGGTCTACGACGAACCGTTCTGGGACGATAAAAGGCACATCTTTGGTGTTTTGAGAGACGCGCTGAACCGAAACAGCACGAACCAGAGCGACTACAGCAGCATGCGCGGACGCATGTTTCAATGGTTCAACGTCACTCAGACCACAGGTTTACCATGTCTTGTGGCGCTGATGGCAGGCGATGCCGGCTTCGACACGGAACATAACAAAAATGACGATCTCATCGCCGAGGCTACCAAGGTACTCCGCAGTGTGTTTGGGTCCAAGGTACCGTACCCGACGGAGGCGGTAGTAACTCGATGGGCGGCAGATAAGTTCGCCAGAGGGAGTTACTCTTCAGCCGGACCGGACATGCTTCCAGATGATTACGACACAATGTCCCGACCGATTGGCAACCTTTTCTTTGCCGGAGAGCACACCATTGGAACTCATCCAGCCACCGTTCACGGAGCGTACATGTCTGGATTGCGCGCCGCCTCAGAGGTCCTGGAATCCATGATCGGTCCTATAGAGATTCCGATACCTCTCGTGCTTCCCAGAGGTGGCCAATTGAGCAACAAGCGGAAGGAGATGGAGACGCCGAAGGACCCAGAAGAAGCCAGGCGTGATGCTTATGATGCTAGGGCATGGCAACACATCCTGATCAAAATTGGCGATCGACCAAGCGAGCCACCAAAGGCGGCCGCCACCGCCTTCGTGCTCTACAGTAGGGCAAAATTCGAGACTGCCCGCCAAAAGTGCGAGGAGGGGCGCTCCGGGAGAAAGAAGATCGGATCCAACGAGGTTCGAGCCATGATTTCCAAGATGTGGAAGGCAGCCGGGCCCGAAGAGAAGAAGCCACATGAAGACGAGGCGGCCATGCAAAAGGCTGCACACGTAGAGGCTGTCCAGAATTTCAGCGAGAAGGTAGCAAAGTGGGACAAAGACTACGCTGAAGTTCTCGCGGCGTATCAGAAGGATCACCCCTATGTTCCTCTCAACGCGGTCCCAGACGGACGACGTGCGAGCAGAGAAGGTAGCGCCAGCAAGCACCGCCGGACCAAAACGGTCAGTTATGCTGAGAACGACAATAGCGATATGGATCTCTGAGTTGAGGCTACTTGTGGATAGGTTTGTCAGTCACAAAAGCGCACTGAATCTGGTCTTGGATGCTTTTTTTCTCTCATGGTCTTGCACTTGCAAGTGGGCGGATGTGCATTGGTGCATCCTCGGCGGATGGTTTTTGTCTCTGGCGTTGAGGGGAAACTGAGCATACCCACTCCATGAGCTGTTCATTGATTATAGGGCTCAGTCGGGTTTACTTTTCCGAGAGCAATTGTCGCCCGCCGTACATTATAAACCCGCACATAGCATCAGGCGTATTTTATCATATGACAAACATGCTTCGTCTCCAGTACAAGGTGAAATCAGAATTCTCATCCGTATTCTCTAGATCAGGATGTATTCGCGAGGATTTAGTACACTGAGGGCAATAGCCGCCCTTGGTAGCTTGATACAAAGGAAAGAGAAGTTGTAATCATCTCTATCTGATGGCGGCGCGCTTTTGAACATTCGCTATCCACCATTCTACATGTCCTCGGAGGCGGTGGCACCAGTGATAATCTCGACCAGCTCTCCGGTAATGACGGCTTGACGGGTACGGTTGAAGAGAATCTGGTACTTGTTGATCATCTCACCAGCGTTCTTGGAGGCGTTCTGTGAAGGGGAGTGTCAGCGGGAAAAAAGTGTCGAAAGGAGGAAATTTGGACTGGGAATATGACGTACGTCCATGGCATTGCGACGGGCGGAGATCTCGCAGGCGTGACCCTCGGCCAGGGCCCAGAAGATGGAGTTGGCCAGGGCGTACTCGCGGAGGTTGGGGAGGAGCTCCTCGTCGACCTCGAAGGCGGAGAAGTTGGCTACAGCGACATCAGAGTTAGCGAATCCATCATCGGACACTGGTCGGCACGGTGGGACTTCGCAAGGGCTTACGGGAAGCGAGGATGGCCTCCTCGGAAAATGCCTCAACAACGGTGGGCTCGTAAGAGGTGGCGTTGATGAACTTGTTGTAGAGGATCTTGACGGAGGAGTAGTCGCCCTGGAGCTGAACGACCTGGTCGGCGATAGCCTGGGCAACGGCGAAGGTGGGGACGTCCTTGCCGACACCGGCGAAGCTGAGGACGATGTCCTTGGAGTTGGTGCGCTGGAGCTGGGACTTGGCCTTCTCGCCGAGGATGACGAGGTCAGCGTTGACGCCCTTGGCCAGGTACTCGCGGCGGATGAAGCGGGAGAGACCGGAGTGAATACCACCGCAAAGGCCCTTGTCGGAGGAGCAGACGATGACGAGCTCCTTCTTGCCCTCGCCCTCGAGGGGCTTGGTCTCGGCGGACTCGAAGACCTCGTTGGAGGTGGAGCCGTAGACGCGGGAGTCGGCCATGGCCCTCTGGGCGCGGTTGAGCTTGGTCGAGGCGACAATCTTCATCGTCTTGGTGATCTTCTCAATGTTGCGGATGGACTTGAGGCGGCCCTCGATTTCGCGCAGGGTCGCGAAGGTGGCAGCGGTGCTGGGCGCGCTGGCAGTGACTCTGGGACACGCATGAGGTCAGCAAAGATGGCCACTCTCACAGTGTTAAATATGTTTTGCCCGTCTCGCTCTCCGAATTATAATTGTCGTCGAGGTTTTTCCGTCGCCGGTGTATGTCGTTCGTCGCCCCTCGTTGACGAGGGTCGTCGCTCTTTTTTCCTATCCTCCGATTTTCCGAGCTCAACAAACTGTGGATTTCCGACTTACCGCGAGGGAGCCGCAGCCGCAGCTCGCAGAGCTGGTCTCGCCGCGCGGGAAAGCATTGTGATGGTTCGAGGTATTAAGGAGATCGGTGCTCTGCCGTTTGTGGGGACCAATTGATCACGACCGCTTTCGAGACCAATTGATGCGTGCTGGCGGTGCTTCGGGGATGCGAGATGGGTAGGTAGTTCGAGGTGTATTTTCCTTCCGGCTAGCATTCTTCTCGGGACCCATTCAGCCAAGGTCCTTCACCCTCATTTGCCCGGACACCGGCTAACGTGTTTGGCCGGCAGCCGGAATCTGATTTGACAGATGGACCCGCGGGCCTGAGCGGAGTCCAGTCTCTCCTTCCAGCCACCAAAAACCACCAGCCACTTTTCAAAGTGAATGTTGGAACAGTGGATCAACACACGAGCCACTGGACCATTCACAGCTTGCACAAGCCGGAAGGGGACACGCGCCAGCACCAGAAGTGGACTTTCTCTTGCTGGATAAACTCTTATTCCTTACCTACTTAATTCCAAGCCGATGAAAGTAAGCAGATAAAACCGATTCCCTTCTTAACGGGGCAGTCCCATAAACTCTGCTGGAAAGTACCGCTGCTCGACGATTCCTACCCACTTCCTCCTCCCAGCTGTCTCTTTCCCTCGAATCCCTCGTAAAATCTGAAGCTCCTCGCGTTCAACCCTCGACTATAAGACGTGGGCTATTCCCCTGCGTCCGACACTCCTCGTGGCGGCCATTACAACCATTCGTCTCTTGCCCATACATCTACGCGCCTCTCCTGCGCGGCTCTGTTTCTACAACTTTTTCTTCTCCACAGAGCCCCAGTTTTGGTCCTTGCGATTCAGATCTTACTTAACCGTCCATAAACGTCGCGAACCGAGACCTTTCGCCATGAGCAGCTCCGACGACGACGCTCCTCTTGCGAGGACTAACGGACATAGTAAGTACTACGCTAAGACTTTACTTTTGCGCTTTCGGAACGCCTCACCCTTCGGCTTCGCGCCTTCCCCCTTCCTGGACTTGCCGCCCTACTTCTAAAGCCCGCTGCACGCACCCTGACTCGTCGCGCCCTCAAATCGGCCTTGCCTTACGAAACGAAAAAAAACTTAACCAATTCTAACTTCTCCAACTCACAGTCTCGGCCTCGAGAATATCCAAGGAAGAGGACATCGATATGGATCGTCACGCATCCAAGGCTAGACCGGCCCCGCCTGGTCTCTCGATTCGTCACGGACCAGTCGACGATGAGATGGACGTCGACGGACCTTCTACGAACGGCGCCAAGCGGAAGTCGCGATCCTCCCTGCCAAAGGTCAATTATAAGGATGAATCGGGGAGCGACGATGACGTTCCTATGGTAGGTTACACATGGCCTCATACTAGTGGCGGAGCCCGAGGCTGACGACCAACTCAGGCCAAGAGACAAAAGACAAAGAAGCGGGCTGTGGACTCAGACTCGGATGACGAGCCTCTCACCTCGAGACGTGGGAGGAACCTGCCTCCGTCCTACAAGGACACTGCCACGCTCGAAGACTCATCCGACGACAACGTGCCTCTGGGAGCTAAGCTAGCAAAGACGAAGGCGGACATCGAGAAAGCAGCCGCGAAGGAGGCTCGCAACATCCGTGCCAGTGACGCCAAGGCGAAGAAGGCGACACCGAAGAAAGCGGTTAAGGATGAGTCCGACGACGATGTGCCGCTGGCGAAGTCGGCCACCAGCAAGCGCCAACCGAATGGTGCAAGCGCCACCAAGAAGAAGGCGAATGGCGTCAAATCCGAATCCGACTCCGACGTGCCCATCGCAGCAAAGGCGAAGAGGGGAGCGTCCAAGCCCGCCACCAAGGGTAAGGCTGCTGCCCCGGCCAAAGCTCCAGCAAAGAAGGCCTCCGCAAAGGCGAAAGCTGAGAGCGAGGCGCCCGAGGAAGGGGAAGAAGAGGAGTTCGAGTGGTGGAACGCACCCAAGAAGGAGGACGACAGCGTGAAGTGGACGACACTGGATCACAACGGTGTTCTCTTCCCGCCCGAGTACTCCCCGTTGCCCAAGAACGTCAAATTGCACTACGATGGCAAGCCGGTCAGCCTTCCAGTCGAGGCCGAGGAGGTTGCCTGGTATTTCGGATCCATGCTCTCGTCGAAGCACAATGTCGACAACCCGGTCTTCCAGAAGAACTTCTTCGAAGACTTTAAGACGGTGCTGAAGGAGTCTGGCGGCCACGCGACCGACAAGGCAGGCAACAAGGTCGACATCAAGAATTTCGCCAAGATGGATTTCAACGCCATGTGGGAGTACGCTGAGCAACAGAGCGCGATCAAGAAGACCCGCTCGCCGGCCGAGAAGAAGGCTATCAAGGCAGAAAAGGACGAGATGGAGGCACCTTATTTGTACTGCAAGTGGGACGGCCGCAAAGAGAAGGTTGGCAACTTCCGCGTCGAACCTCCAAGTCTCTTCCGTGGCCGCGGCGAGCACCCGAAGACGGGCAAGTACAAGAGGAGAGTGTCTCCTGAGCAAATCACTATCAACATTGGCAAGAACGCCAAGGTGCCGGCGCCACCCAAGGGTCACAAGTGGAAGGCTGTCGTGCATGACAACAAGGCTACTTGGTTGGCCATGTGGCAAGAAAACATTAACGGCGCGTACAAGTACGTTATGCTGGGCGCCGCCAGTGCTATCAAGGGCCAGAGCGACATGAAGAAGTTCGAGAAGGCGCGTGAGCTGAAGAAGCACATTGACAAGATCCGCAGAGAGTACACCAGAGACCTGAAGAGCGAGGTGATGGCGGATCGTCAGCGAGCTACGGCTGTGTATCTGATTGACAAGTTTGCACTCAGAGCAGGCAACGAGAAGGACGCGGAGAACGAGGCCGAGACTGTCGGCTGCTGCTCTCTCAAGTACGAACACATCACCCTGCGCGAGCCCAACACCGTCATTTTCGACTTCCTCGGAAAGGACTCCATTCGCTTCTATGACGAGGTGACCGTTGACAAGCAAGTCTTCAAGAATCTCAAGCTCTTCAAGAAGCCACCAAAGACCACCGGTGACGACATCTTTGATCGACTTACCACCAGTCAGCTGAACAACCATCTCAAGAACTACATGCCGGGCCTGACGGCGAAGGTCTTCCGTACCTACAACGCCTCCTTCACCATGTCGGAGCTTCTCAAGAAGATCCCTGTCGAAAACCGAACGATCCAGGAGAAGGTGAAGCTCTACAACGACTGCAACCGTGAAGTCGCCATCCTTTGCAACCATAAGCGTACTGTGGGTGCTTCGCACGAGGCTGCGATGGAGAAGCTCGGCGACCGCATCAAGGGTCTTCGGTACCAGCAGTGGCGCACCAAGGTGATGATGCTGGCTCTTGAACCGAAGCTCAAGAAGAAGAAGGGAGCCGACTACTTCGCCCGTCACGAAGAGCTCGATGACGAGTGGATTCTGGAACACCAGAACTTCCTGGTCGAGGAACAACGCACCAAGATCACGAAGAAATTCCAGAAGGACAACGAGAAACGTCTTGCTGAGGGTGAGAAGGCTTTGCCCGAGAAGGAGCTCAAAGAGCGCCTCAAGGCCGCCGACGAACTTGCCGCCAAGTTGAAGAAGGAGAACAAGACGAAGAAGATTGAGCCTGAGGGTAGAAGCCCGACGGCCGAGAAGCTCGAGGAGCAGGTCAAGAAGATCGCCGACAGGATTACCAACCTGGAGCTCCAGGCTGCCGACCGTGACGGCAACAAGGAGGTCGCCCTGAGCACCAGTAAAATCGTGAGTCACCTGGTGGTTCACTCGGTGGAGGCATATCACTGATAAAGCGCAGAACTACATCGATCCCCGCCTGACAGTCGTCTTCTCCAAGAAGTTTGACGTGCCTATCGAGAAGTTCTTCTCCAAGACGCTGCGTGAGAAGTTCAGCTGGGCCATCAAGTCGGTCGAGGATGACGACTGGTCGTTCTGATCTCACCATTTTACCTACGATCTGTCTATTTGTACCAAAAGTATGTCATTATTCGAGAGATCTTCCCTACGAGCGCTGCTTTGAGCGCCAGGTTCGGCAGTCCGAACCAGGACGCGGACGCTTCGGGACTTTATCAGGCGTTGAGGGTAGGCAGAGAGACGCACATAACGGCTATGGAGGTACAGTGATGCGGCGCATTTGTACAGCGAAAGACGACACAGAAGAAAAGAACGGTGGCTTGGCTTGGAGACATCTCCGCCGTCCGCTCAATCTTGCTATAGAGCCGCATTGAATGGCAAGGCAAGCTAGATAGCCTCAAATCGCTCAATTAATTCCAAGTTGAATCAGCGAACATGGCGCGGCTTAAACACTGTGAACTATCCTGTAACCTCACACGCCCAAATGCTACACCATGTAGCGCTTCGAAGAACAAGTGCTGGACGTCTACTACCACGGTTTTGTATGTGCGCGGTAGTACAGAATCTTGGACCTCGTCTCGTGCATTGCACCACTATGGAATCCATACGGGAGCACACACACGAGGCGCTGAAACGGTCAAGGCCGGCCCGGAGCTCCGCAGTGGATGTCCGCCATTGCTCATCAATTCCATCCCACACACATGCCGGGTGTCGAGGTCATACCACTGAAAATCACTAGACATGTGCGAACAGAATAGCCTGCGCCGTTGCTGCACATATAAAATCCTGTCGGCGCCGCGGGCATCGCGCCGATTCCCAGCCTCGGGATAAGGATCGTGGTGAACTTGCTCGTATACGTATGTCTTTGTTGGCCTGCTTTGCCGAAAGTCGCAGTCTCACTCACGGAGGGGCTATAAGTAGATCAGCGTCATGTGTCGAATAAACCTGCCAAGCACACGTTGGATCAGGTCTTCCTTCATGCAGGTCGGGCGTTCGTCCAAGATACCGCAGCACTCTGGGCTTCGGGGGCCGTCCATAGTCCATTCGTCGCGAAGTATTCCGGGGCAATAGCAGAAGGTTTTGTGAGGGGGGTTCTTTTCCCTCAGGTCTTTTTTTTAATAATATTTCTTGGTATTTTTTCCCTCTCTTTGGTGGTCTCCGTGTTTGACGCCGACCGCACGGCCATGCAAACGTAGCAGGGCAAATGTCAGCTTGGAGACCACGTCAACGAGTCAAACACTACTGGTGTTTGCTATCTTTTTGATGGTTGATAGTAGTGTTATTCCTCAGTCCAGGTACGAAGTACTCTTCTCGGATGGTGCAAATGCCAGGTCTTTGTGTAATTGTTCATCCGAATAGGAGAGAAAGAGGGGAGGGACAGCCAGTTCGGATCTATAGATTTGAATTATCGCAGCCCCGAGGATCGTCTGCTGACAACGCTTGACGGGGAGCCGTCCACCTATGAATGTTCAGTAAAGACTGACTGACTAGAAGTAAAATTAAGTAAAAAGTCAGCAGATGCAGTATTTGAGAGGTAATTGCAACAAAAGTCAAAAGAAAGTCGACGTTGGCCTGATTCGAACAGACGCTCCCGAAGGAACAAGATTTCTAGTCTTGCGCATTAGACCACTCTGCCACAACGCCTTGATTGACGATGTTCCCTGGAAAAGGGTATATGGAGACTGACTATGCCCCGCTACAGGACCCACGCGATAAACACTGTCCTCGGCGGCTTCGCAAATGTCTTCAACATTTAGTTGTATAGTTCCAGAATATGTTCTGTTTGGATGTACATTCTATCATTCCTATCTACAGACAATCCTTCCTTGTTCCCCCCCCCTATGGTCCCAAAGCAAACAACGCCGTCGAGCATGCAATTCCTCTCCAGTGGGCCTACGGGCCCGTTTTCTATGTGTTTCCCGACCGATGCGCCTTTTTCCACATTAACATTTCGTACAAAAACAAGATAAAAAGTTCCAAAATTGTCACGCAAAGTAGGCATTCCAGAATCCAATGTGTGTCGTGAGCGTCACCGCCCGACCAGGGCTGCGACACCAAGAACAAAAGACAGCAAAAGCAGCAACTGCGGCCTGACCGAGTTCCCGGCGTCGGGGATGATCTTGCCCTCGGGCGTCATACGCCACCCCTCTGGCACAGAACCGCCCGTGGGCCTCGCGCTGGCCACCCAGGGCCAGCCGGTTTGCGTGAGGGTGGCCGACGCGTCGGACCCGATACCGCCCACCGGCACCGTGGGCACCGCGGACCCTGTCTTGGCGGCCGCAGTGGCCGTGACGGTGATCCGACCCGCCTTGCCCAGGTTCCCGTTCACCTGGCCGCCGACGGCCTCGATGGAACCCCAGTTGCCCGAGGTGTCGGTGTACTTGTACTCCTTGCCGGTGGAGTAGTCGGTGATGGAGATGTCCTTGACGGCCATGTGGAACGGTCCCGCGCTGAAGTCGGTCGGACCGCGGGCCCAGTCGATGGTACCGGGGGCGTTGGCCGGGTCGCCGCCGGACCAGGCGCCGAATTTGACTTGCATAGGCGACTGGGGGTACTGATTCTTGTCGGCCTCGGCTTCGGTGAGGGTGCGGACCTCGACGCCGTCGACGGTGAAGACGACGCGCTCCGAGGTCCAGTCGATAACGTAGGTCATGAATTTCTCCTGGTTGTTGTCCGTCTTGTGGAACTGGCCGCGGTTGTAGGAGGTGACGTCGCCTTTGCCGAAGTAGTTGGACTGGACCTCGGTCGGGTTGGCGCCGAGCCATTCGAGGTCGATCTCGTCGAGGGTGTCGGACTGCAGCACGAGGGAGCTGACGATACCGGCGCCGGTGGCGGCTTTGAGGGTGATTTCGACGCGGCCGAACATGATGTAGAAGAGCGACATGAGCTGGGGTGCCTGGCCTGAGGAGGCGACGGTGAAGCTGACGCCGTCATCACCGTAAGTGGGGTTGCCGGAGCTGGCGAAGGAGTTGACGGCGCCTTGTGTGAAGTCGACGTGGATGGCCATGCCAAGGGCGGTATTGGGCGGACATGTTGCTGAGGGAGAAAATGTGAGTACATCTGCTGACTTTTGCGAATTGATGGTTTGACTGGACTTACTTTGGTGGAGGGGATTGCACTGGGAGTAGGTCTGGGCTGATGCTATCGCCCACAGCGCCGTCGCTGATAAGACTGTTCTTCTTGGGGAAAACATCGTGTGGTTGTGTGAAGGTTACACCGTCGAGTCCTCGAGATGATGGGAAATGTTCGAAACGGTAGAGAAAACCCTCCACATGAAGACAGACTCGAGTCGAACGACCTAGGGGGTCGCGCCCAACCGAGACTCGTCTCTTCTGCCAGACGCAGACGACGTCACTCGAAGACAAGCAGGGATCCGTGTAAGCCCGTGGTACGTCGGAGCTCGGTGACACAAGAGGAGAGATGGGCAGCAAGACGCACAAGTACATTCACACAAGGCCCGCGACGAACGGCAGCAGGCGAATGGTTATATGGGCTTCAAGGCCATGGGCACTGGGTATGCAGCCACTGGCAGCTGCAGTAGCGTCATCGGGCCGTGCAAGGCCCTTTGGGCGCAACCCTTGGTGGTATGCCCATCGTGGGTGGGGTTGCAGCTTGCAGGCGTTCACCGAGATTGGAGGATGCGAAAATCAAGATCTTGTCAAACGGGAATCAACGGTCTGGCTTTCTCGGGGCGCGTCGTGTTTGCGCCCATGTTCGTTGTCCGTCCAACCCGGATTGGCTTTCGCAAGTGGGATGGTTGAGATGGAGGGGCTGTGACGAGTGTTGATTGGCTGAAGACTAAAAATGGCGTGGCTGGTGTTGGCAGAAAAAAATAGGTGGCTGGGGCCGCGTCGAATCCCCGGCTTTTTTTGGGCCCAAAGACCTGGTGCAGACCGTCTTGAAGGTTTGAAGACGCTGGAAGGCTGTTATCTAATGTCGGTTTCGATCTAGATCTGGTAGTGGTGTAAACAACATCAGGGTCATGACCCCTGCGAGCGTCCACGGGCAGTGTCGTGGACCCAGGCTTGTGCAACTAAAGCTAGTATTTCATCGATGCTGCTATGGCGCACGTAGGCCGTTGCTGACTGTTGGCAGTTGCGGTCTGCACCAAAACGTGCGACACTTTGGTCAGTCGTGTGAAGGTTGCGTTATTGGCTGACGCATGGTGATCCATGTGTCCTTGAATCCGAGCGAACCATTGTTCATCCAGGTTGTCCCGCCGTACCCATAGGGTGTTGGCCCGAACAATTTCTGCAGGAAAGTCCAAAGGTGAGATGCTTCCAGGTTCTTTCCAAAAACAGCCCGGCAGCTCTCCGGGGAAAGGCCCAGAAGCCGAGGCCCACCCGGCACCGAAGTCAGTCGACCGACCCCTCAGTGATCCACCTCCCGGATGACTTCCAGGCCACCACGGATTCCACGCCGGAGGCTCCGCACTCGGCATCGTGAAATGCTTCCCGCATCTCCCCTTCCACACACACACGGCCAATTATTTATCAAATGTGACCCCTCACCAGCGGCCAGAAGCGGCCAGTGACCCCTAATCGTTGGATAGTCATGGCGAATCGAAGCACAATGCAGGGCATGGGTAGCTGCGGGTAGCTGCGGGCTGCCCCACCATGTCATCACTGCAGCTGCCCGCCCTCCTCTAAGCGTGGGGTACCTCCCTAGGATGGTCCAGTGTCAGATACGCCTTGTGCTCCTTTATCTTGACACACGACACGAGACCCACGATCCGTCGGCATTCATCACACCCTCAAAACCAGCTTAAAAGCTCTCGCACAATACAACCACCTGTACTTATCCCATCGTCGTATACATCGAGTTCCATCGTCATGTACTCACAGGCCACCCGTCGCGGCCTCAGTGGCCTATCGTCACGAGCCCCTCGTCCCTTATCAAGCTCCCTTTCATCTCAACTTACAACCCTCCGGACTCGGAGCCAGGCCCCGGCTCCCGTGACGTGCCTTAATCAACGATCCTTCAACTTCAAATCCAGTGACAGATCCGTCGCCGATGCTGTCCCCGTCGAGAGACAAGCCACCTTCGAGAAGCGGCAGACGCCATCACCCTTTGATGGTGTGCGAGAACGCCGGGCCAAGGCCGGCAAGCTGATAGCAGGCGTTGCTGCTGTCTCCGATAGCGACATGTTCAAAGCTCCCGTATGATTCTCATATACACACGCATGAGGAACCCACTTACTAACATCCCTCACAGGCAATTGGTAAACCGAAATCCCAGAGATGGGACAGTAAGCCATTCTCCCTTCCACCACGAGCCCGAAACTTACTGGCTTACAGATCACCTCACCGCTGAGTCCCTTTCCCGGCGACCCTGCTCCCTCAAACAGGCCGCCCGTCACCTCAAGAAACCGGGCCTCATCTCCCTCGGCGGTGGCCTGCCGTCTAGCGCCTACTTTCCCTTTGCCGAGCTCTCCGTCCGGGTCCCCACGGCCCCGCACTTCTCCGAGTCCGAGACCATCTCCTCCGGCCAGGTCCTCACCGTCGGCAAGTACGACACCCGAGACCCCGCCACCCCGGATGCCGAGTACGACCTTTCCATCGCCCTCAACTACACCCAGTCCACCGGCTCCGCCCAGATGATGCGCTTCGTCACCGAGCACACGGAGCTCGTCTACAACCCGCCCTACGCCGACTGGCAGTGCTGCCAGACCGTCGGCAGCACCGCCGCTCTCGAGCAGACGCTCCGCATGTTCTGCGACAGGGACCGCAAAGACAGCGTCCTCACCGAGGAGTACAGCTTCTCCACCGCGCTCGAGACCATCTCCCCGCTCGGCGTCAAGGCCTTTGGCGTCCCCGTCGACGCCGAGGGCCTGCTCCCGGACGAAATGGACCGCATCCTCTCCACCTGGGACCCCGCCGCCCGCGACGGCCGCAGGAAACCTCACCTCCTCTACACCGTCCCCTCCGGTCAGAACCCCACCGGCGCAACGCAGTCCGCCGCCCGCCGGAAAGCCGTCTACGCCGTCGCCCAGAAGCACGACCTCTACATCATCGAGGACGAGCCCTACTATTTCCTCCAAATGCAACCGTACACTCCTTCCTCCGCTGACGCACCCTCCTCCCCTCCTCCGCCGCCCGCCTCCGTCACCGAGTTCCTCCAGACCCTCATCCCCTCGCTGCTGAGCATGGACACCGACGGCCGCGTGCTGCGCATGGACTCCTTCTCCAAGGTGCTCGTCCCGGGGTCCCGTCTCGGCTGGATCACGGCCTCGGCCCAGGTCGTCGAGCGCTTCATCCGCCACGGAGAGGTCGCCAACCAGGGGCCGTCGGGCTTCTCCCAGCTCGCCGTCTGGAAGCTCCTCGACGAGACCTGGGGCCACGAGGGCTACCTCCAGTGGCTCATGAACCTCCGCCTCGAGTACACCCAGCGCAGGAACTGGCTGCTCGCCGCGTGCGAGAGGCACCTGCCTAGGGACGTGGTCGGCTGGACTCCGCCCGTTGCCGGCATGTTTGTACGTCTTCTCCTTTCGCGTCTTTCTCTCTCTCCCTCCCTCTGCTTCCCATTAAAACCCCCCAGACGAAGGAAACCCGCTGACAGAACCCCAACCCCCCAGTTGTGGCTCACGATAAACCCCTCCCTCCACCCGGACATCGCCTCCCGGCCTTTGGTCGAAATCGAAGAGGAAATCTTCAACTCGTGCATCGACAAGGGCGTCCTCTGCGCGCGTGGGTCCTGGTTCCGCACGGAGCAGGACACGCCCCTCAAGGACCTCTCCTTCCGCGCAACCTTTGCCTCGGCGAGCGAAAAGGACATGGACACCGCCATCCAGCGGCTGGGCGCCGCCATCCGCGAGAGTTTCCGCCTGTCTTGATGTGTGTGTGGTGTGGTCGTGACGGGAGCATTCACACGCGTTGATTGGGCCCTTTTTTCGTTTTCTCCTTTTTCTTCAATCTAGCATATGGCTGGTCATCTTGGATGTTTCTTGGATGGAGCAAAAGGCATCATTGCATCTTCTCGGACCAAGAATTACGGCAAGAATTGCGGGTGTTGTTGACTCATGTGGAACGAGGTTTTGCATCATCACCGGTTCGGTTATAAGTTACAGCATGATGCATCAAACGTAAAATCGTCTTTCAAGTCATACTCTTACAAGCGAACGTTGCATCTCCAATTCGACCGGACAACGTCTTTCCAGCCTCCCTGCTATCCTGTCTGCCCTTCCAGAGAGCCTACTGCCTGATTATGCTGCGGACCAATCATACAACGCCCCCGTATTCCTTCGTGATGCCAGTCAGATTTCGCCTTCGCGCAGCACAGGGGTGAAATAAAAACTCTCCGGCGCTAGGCCAGGTAGAAACAGCTCCTGTTCCAATCCCATAAGCACATTGGTCCCTTGGCCGGGAGGAAGGCTGCCCCTGAGAGTGTGGTGTAAGCTGACAAGCCTATTTCAACCACTGCCATTCCGCCGCACTCCAGCGTTCAAGTCCAGCCATTGACGTCAGAGTTGGTATTTCGCTCGAGAGAATTCAGAAAACACTCATCCTCGTCCATATTGTACAGCAGTCTAATTCCTCTTGTCCTCCCAAAACGCGACCCTGACGCCGTCGCCAGGCTGCAGCACTATCTCCGCCTTGAGCGTGGGTTTGCCACCGTCAATCTCGTCCATGTAGCTCTCCACCCTCTCGAACCGCTGGAACAAGCGGACCAGCGTGTATCCCATCTCCGTGAGCGCGAACTGCTGTCCGATGCAGATGCGCGGACCGCCGTTGAAGGGGACGTACGTCCACGGCTTCGGCTGCCAGTGGTACCACCGCTCCGGGGAGAACTCGCTCGGGTGAGGGAACTTTTCGGACACGGGCGGATACAGGTCCTCGCGTCTCTGCATGAGAAGCGCCGAGTACCCGATAGGTGTGTCCTTACAGACGGCCAAAGGCAGCGTGCCGTCGGGTCCGCCGCCGACGGGGAGCGTGGTGTCCTTCAGCGCCAGGCGGACGTTGAACGGCACCACGGGGTACAGGCGCAGGATCTCGTTCATGACGTTCTGCAGGTACTTCATGTTCTTGAGGTCGGTATACGTAGGCTGGCGGTCACGCCCGACGTGCTCGATGATCTCATCCCGGAGCTTTCGCACAATCTCGGGGTGACGGCTGAGCTCGTATATGGTCCAGGATAGCGTCGCCGCGGTGGTATCGCGGCCTGCTAGCAGCACGGCGACAAGCTGGTCACGAATGACCTTGCGGTCGCGGGTGAAGCTGGCAAGCTCGTGGAGGAAGGTATAGCCCTGGTCCGATTTGGTCTCTGAGGCAAGCTCTTCGGGGCTCAACCGAAGGGCGCGTTCGATAAACTCATTGACAAATCGGTTCATAACCTTTAGGCCGGCCCTGAAAGAGAAGAGAGGAATGAAGGGCTTGAGTGTAGCGGCGCGCGCGAGGATGTTCTGCACGCGCTGGACCTCGTTGAAAGCTTCGGCAAACTCCTGTACGGGTGTGCTGCGAGCCGTGTTAGTGCGTGGTAAAGTGGAAAAGATCTTGACAGGACTTACGTCAGAGACTTCACGTCCTGACCCAGAAGAAAGTCTGTAGCAACGTCGAGGCTATAGCGGAAGAAGAGGTCCGAAACATCCAGAACCTTGCCGTCGACAGCACCCATGTCGACAACATGACTCTCGCCGTCGAGAGCTCCTCCGTTGGCAATGGCCTTGAAGAGAGTCTGGATATGCGACTCGAAGCACTGCAGGTCGCTGACGCGGTCCTTGATAAATTGAGGGCGAATGAGCTGTCTGCTGGCGTGCCACTGATCGCCGTCGGTGGTGAAGATGCTGTCGCCCAGGAACTCGCGCCACTCCTGGTGGAAGGGTTCGCCCTTGCCATAGTCGGAGAACTGGGTGGCCAAGATGGCCTTGATGTTCTCGGGGTCTGCGGTGAAGACGATGCGCATGCCGAGGACGCGCTTCTCGCCGGTCCAGCCCTTGATATTGGAGAGCATGTCGGTCCAGAACTCGGCGTTCCGGTGGGTCATTGTGCCGCGGATGGCCTTGAAGATGAAGTCTATGCCTGGGAGGGTGTCAGCAGCGGAGGTTGAGTTGCGGGCTTCCGTCTCCAGGCCTCCTCCGTAATGTCCTACAACAGGTTCTTGGACGAGGTCACGTACCACCAGGGAAATGGGCATTCAGCATCTGGCCGCGGGTGGCGGGCGCCAGACGGCGCAGTCGAATGGCCTCGTCGAAGCGCTTGACGGCGATCCATAGCCACCAAGCCGCCACGACGAAGATGGCGACGGCCTTGAAGGTGGCATACTCGAATATGGTCTCGACCAAGCCCATTTTCAGTATGCGACTGTATGGTGTGCTATTTGGAATAGGTTGGAGTAAGATCCACGGGGTTGCCGTCTCGGTTTGTGTGACAGTTCCGGGAACGTAGTGATGGATGTACCAGCAGTGAGTGAGTGCGCTGCACTGCGTCAAGGCAAGGAGAGGAAGAATGTGAGTAAAGGAGCTTTGAGATGGGCGAAGGCAAGCGCACGGCAACGGATTCAAGCGGTGATATCACCAAGAAGCAGATCGGAGTGCAAGCCTATCAGACGCAGCGGGCAGAAGGGAATGCCGATGGGCGTAGAGAGGTCTGATATATGGAGGAGGCGACACGCAGAATTCACCGGCGACAAGGACCACCTCATGGATTGGAAAAAGCTAAAATGGAGCTATGGGGATCCAGCGCATGCCTGCAAGCAGTGATGCAGCGTAGCGCAGTCAACGACAGGCAGGACGGGATTGAGTAAGGTGGGTGATATCGCTACTCCCCTCCCCACTTGGGATGGTCCTTGTCCACATCTGTGGCTCGGATTGTGTGGTGCCTCGGATACAATAGCATCACTCGAAGCAACCAAACACTCTGGTCAACGAACGCAACAGAGCGAGTGAAAGGGGGAAGAAAAGAAAAGGGACAAGAATGTGGATGCCAGAGCGAGCATAGCTCGAGCTGCCAAGACACCAGAAGCGGTCCGACTACAGGTGCCAACAGAGGCACACGACGACGAGGACGTAAAAATCGAATCACCAAGATGCCCGCTTCCGAGCCCGTCCGCCCGCCGAAACAATTGCCCTTCTGTGTACTAGCGGCGGCGCGTTGCCACATGGCCAACGACAGTATGCTTCACCTCGTCCCACGACGAGCGCTTCTCGACGCGGGGACGGTGAGTGGTGGTCTGTGGCCTCCTGCAAGGTCGAACCTCCTCCCTTAACCTTACGCCGATCTGCATGGCATATATGCACACCACTTGGTGCACATCGGCCTGACTCTCTTTCATCGGATAGGGGAATTGGCCTGGTGAACGAACGCACAAGATGTCAGTCGGCGAGAGCGTCGTGACACGATGGAAACGCGTGTAGCCGAGAATGCTGAAGAATGCTTCACTAAGGGTCCAGATGATGGTTATCTGCAGTTTGCCTGAGCAACCTGAGAACCTTCCAGTGTGGATAATACTGCCGGCAGTGACCGATGTTTGCCGGGATGATGGTATTACCTTACTTACTGCCTTTGTCCCTGGACGGTGGTAAGAAGGTATGCAAGATTCGTCGATCCTGCCTGCCGTCGGTTCGTTTGCTGGTCAAGCAGATCGGCCCTGCTGCCAGCTATAGTACACAGGTGGAGACGCAGTAACTACATACATACCTACCTAATTACCTACCTGCTACCTTAGGTAAGGTATCTTCCTCACATTACCTAAGGTAACCAAGACACCTGACCAGGAACCCGAACAACTCCCTAGGTAAGGTACGCAGATATGCGATGATATCAATTCGCAGTTACAGGGCCTACAAGCAAAGAACCTGCCCAGGCCGAGGTGCGATTCCACATGTGACTCCAGGTTTGATACTGCTCAGAGGTCATTGGCCGCAGGACGAGCCGCGCGCTCACCGGTTTCGAGAATGGACAGTGCCCATTCCCTCCCTCCTCTTGTACAACACGTTTTCAAACGAATCAATCAGTGTTGGAGTATTCCACGTCAGGTACCCCCCGTTACGGATACGTCCACAGGCTATGTCGACACTCGCAACCAGAAATCACACCCTCCCATCACCGCGATATGTATTCCTCAGCCTACCCGCCAATCACTACTCAGCATCATCCATCATTCATCAACCATCAGCATCACCCTCACCCAAATGGCACTGTACGGGTTCCGTCGTCCCACGATCTGAATACCCAGAAGGGGAAGTTTCCTTGTCACGGTGCCACACCCCAGACCCTGGTCCAGTCCACCACACCCCCGCAATTGGGAACCCTCGCCAAGGGAACGCAGCCACCCCTCCCGGGACCAGGTTCTTGCCCCGCTAGCGTCCGTTGCTCGTCCATCACTGCCGGCCGCAGAAGCTGACGTCGTCTTGTTAGCACGTGCGGTAGGTATATACCTACGCATAAGACGCATGCACATCACAGCAGCTACACTGCCTAGCGCAGCGAGCACGCCGGCTTCTCTCACATGCACGTCTTGGGATAATCGCATAATTCATCTCATGATTACCGTAGTAGACTCGTGTGCTCCCCTGCGACACAAATCGAGGCGAGTGGGATTTCCCCGGTCAACGCGTAACTTGGAAGCTCCAGGTTTTGCCCATGTCACGCTGTTGATATTCCGCCATTTCTCCGCTGGAGATCCGGGCGATTTCGTGATCCAACGGAGCCGATGGCCGTCTAAGGTGCCGTTCATCCCGGAGGGTGATTTCCGGAGGCCGGAGGGTCGGAGGGGGGAATCGTTCACGTAGAGTGGAGAGACATGTTCCGGAGAAGGCTTATCCCCAGCTTTTGTAACCAAGGACAACCTTCCAACCCTACCGTTTCACCATAATTACTTGAATACGTGGTCCATGAGGTGAGCTGCCCTTCTCGTATTTACTCGCCTGCTTCGTAATAACCTGGAAACCAAGTGAATACTCCGAGGTATTCGCTTCTTCTCGCTCCATATCTGGTGATTATGGTGCAAGAATGATCTGGCCGCCACCGCCCAACATCCATTACTCTCTTTACGAGACGACATACGCGCATTCCGTCGCGTTCCCTTGCGTACAAAACGTCATCTGCACCGGCTCCGACCTGACGCCTCTCGCGACCATCCTCTCGCGAAATTCGGCCAGCCTCGGCGCCGCGTCGTACTGGCTTCTGTTCTGCCCCGAGCCATCCTGCCTCCCGGACCACAGTACTTCGCCCGCGGCGCTGGCTCTCGGCCAGAGAATGTTGTCTATGCTGACCGCGTCAATCGACTCGCTCCAGGCCGCTACCTCGCCGCCGAGCACCAGCTTGGCTTCTTCCGCTGTCAGATTCGCCCTCGGATCATGCGAGTACACCAGGCGCCATCCCTTGGCTGGATTGCACCAGTCGTTGAAAGGGAAGAACTGCTTGAACGCCTCCCCGTTGTCAAAGTTCATCCAGTGACCGCGCCCACAGTCGAGGTACTGCCCATGTTAGCCGGTTCGTCCGCTAGAATACAACATTGCGAGACCAACCCAGAAGTTGTAGTTGCTGTCAATTACTTTGTGGCCTTGGCTGGTGAGGTTCTTGACGGCTTCCTCTCCCAGCCACGACTGGATCACGACGTCGTCGCCGAGAGTGATGTTCCATTCGATCGCCATCTCCTCCCACACGAAAGGCACCAAACCATGCTTGCGGATGCGGGCGTGGTTCTTGTCCATGAACTTTTGTAGCAAGGGCTGCAGCACCTCGGTCGAGTTGGAGTTGACTCCGTCGTCCAGTCTGGAATCGTTCCTATTCAGCTCGTCGCCGCCCGTGTGGAAGTATGCAGAATACGGGTTGACTCTGGGAAGGAGATCGTCAAAAAGCTTGTCCAGGAAGTCGTCGACGCGCGAATCGTTCATCTTGAAGGCACCGCAAGGCGGTTCCAAGCACCACCACTGGTACGGCTTCTCGTTGTACGCCACAATGAGCTCTGGGTATGCAAATGATACCGATCCAATGTGGCCGGGCATGTCGATCTCAATGATTGGCTCAATGCCGCGGTGGACGGCATATTCCTGGATCTTGGCCAAGTCTTCCGGAGTGTACGAGAGGCCTTTGCGATACGCTCCCTTGGCGGAAAGATCAGGCATCGCAGGAATGTCAAGCGGCCATGCTTGCGAGTCGGTTATATGTATGTGAATGCGGTTGAGCTTGTTCCACGACATGGCGTCTATGACTCTCAAAACGTCCTGGACGGGGTACCAGTTCCGGGCGACATCGATAAGAATACCCCGATGAGAGTATACGGGCTCGTCCTCAATCACGATTGGCGCCGCTGAGGTGTACCATGAAGTTCCTGATGTATGCTGATAGAATAACTGCGCAAACGTTTCGAGTCCTCTCAAGACTCCAGTGGATGACTTGGCCACGAGAGTAGCCTCGCCGTCTTTCGTAACATTTAGCGAGTATGATTCGTCAACCTCGCCGGCCAGAGGCTTGTAAGTCTTGGGCTCGTCTTGTTCTGTTTGCGTGATTTGCAGCGACTTGACCGCTTTCTTGTCCGTGACATAGACGTCTGGTTCGAAGTCGCTGTTCTTTGGGTGGAATTTCCACGGTACAAAGTTCTGCTGGAATATGGCTCCCATCGCCCTCGAGATGCCGCCTTGGACAATTTCCTTGCTGCTAAAGACCGGGCCTGGTGCCGGACTGTATCCGTACGTGTAAGGAAGCTGTACGTCAAATATTGTCTTAGCATCTCGAGCATTGGTACTAAAAGCAGAATCGGGAGTGGAAAGCCAGCGTACAGGACCGCCATTATACGTGATTGCCAAAGTCTGACTTATAAAAAGGACCTCGTTGCCAGTCGATAGCTTCTTTGGAGCTGGCCATATGCTGGCGTCGACTTGAACCGCCGCGCACAACAAAAATGCTGGGAGGAAATGAAGTAACATGTTGGGAAGCACCCAGGAAGGGCCAGGAAGGGGTGGTTTGATAACAGGTGAGACGGGCGTGGAACGGCAATAAGAAGAGGTCAGGAAACCCGTTGCTTCGTTCTAGAATGTAGACCAAAGATGTAGCTCATAAGTAGTTGTCGCACAGGGCTGCGGCAGTGTTATCGAAAGCGTGCTCCGTCGACGCAACCCAAGGTATTCAAAAGTTCATCTGCCGCCAACACCTTGAACGTGGTCTCGTGCCACCTTGAGCTGCGGCAATGGCGAGTCAAGCGAGACACCAGCAGGTGCCCGCAGTATGTCGTTGCTATGCAGCCGCTGCAAGGCAAGAGCGAAGGCGAAGGGTGACTGCAATCTTGGTTGTTGGGGAACGAGACCAATGAGGACGTAGCCTAGGCCGACAGGGTGGCTGCAATTCAAGGCGCAACGTTACGTCAAGGTTCGAGGTCTCGACTGCAGGTCCGCTCGACGACCAGCGCGCGGTCGTGGATGATGGGATGACGAAGGGGCTGAGAGCAGCTCGCATGGGAGGATCCTCGACGAAGGTCGGGTCTAACGGTGGTCCCCAAAACAAAGAACCCATGTGTTTTCAACAGCCCGGCCGAGACGATCTCATATCAGAACCACCGCAGAATTGCAGGGCCAAGGTAAGCTGGTGGTACGATGCACTATGTTGATGTCGCCCAGCGTCCCTTCGAGGTAATGTCAGACGACGAGCATGGGTGGTTGGCTCGAATGATACCTTTAATGCACTGGCTTGATGGACCCGACTGTTGGAGTACTGTGACGTCGGCAAGGCCAAAAGTCTAGCCGTGGCTAAGTCCGGCCTGAATCTGTTATTGGAGTAGTATGAGACTGGCAAGACCCAAAAGCGAAAGACTTGCTACAAAAATGTAAAATCAAAGAGAAACGAGCCCCATGTTCACGGGAATCTTTTTGCTTTAGGTATGTAGGAAACACACGTTTTGAGAATTTCCCGTGAAGATTGAGCTCCTTTCTCTTATGTTTCCCTTTTTTCGCGACCTTTAGCCCTGCCAACGCCATAATACTTGGATAACAGAGTAAGCCGAACTTGGCTATAACTACATTAAGGCTGCTTACGAAGATAGTACAGCTGAAGCTTTTACTAGCTTTCAAAATCTTGAGATTAGGTGAAAAAGCTTTTGCAGTTATAGCGTTTCGAGTCGAAGAAATCAATTTTCGTTTAGTACCTGTAGAATGGGGTTTTTCTTTCTTTTTGTGTGTGGATAATTGCTATCATTGTTATTATCGTCGTCGGCGGCAGTAGTAGCGTTGTGGCGGCGAGACCACCGTTGTTGATTGAGGTACAAAAGATAAACAAGCTGTTGCAGGATGAAATGATGGAAGGCTAGCTGGTCTGCTGCCGCTTATTTATATATCCACGCAGCCGGCATTCATCAAAGTGCGCTGCAATGTTTAATAGTGGCGTTGTAACCAGCCGGCGTGAGTCAAGGCCGTGAGCACCTCTGCGGAAAGCTCAACCCTCGGAAGGCACCACCGCATACATCATCACGAGTTCTGCGCCGCCAAGAACATGCATCCGCCTGTTATTACTCTGTGACTCCAGCGCGCCTCCGGTTGAGGGCTAGGTATGAACCAGTAGGTATACCACACTAGGCTTAGTTTACTGCGTTTGCCTGCCTACCAAGACGCGCATGCTGTAGATTACGATATATGACTGGGCATTATGTTCTGAACAGAGACCTTTAACTGAGTATTGCATGAGTCAACAGAGTATATGGGGGACCTGAGCACCTTGTATACTACTGTAGTACACACCAAATATAAGGTGAGCGAGGTAGGAGTATCCCCAACGACTGTGCGTATAACAGTATGCTAATGCCACAGCAGGCACCAAGGCAGCTGGGTGCGTGTGGTTGCGTTTAGTTGGAATGACCGGTCGTATGGTGACGCTGCAAGTGGAGGAGCCGTCAAAGAGCCTTGGTTAAGACGATTCAGGTCCAGTGAAAGCTTCCTAGGGTGAGGCAGGCTGCTAGGGTGAGCTGACCACCAGTGCGCCCCAATACGATGTACCTAGTGGCGATGTGTGGTGGTGGAGGAGAAGGTGGCATTAGCTTCAATGCCGGCGGTTTCGATGCATTGAACATGAAAACGCGGCTTGGTCGTGAGCTGCGATTGGGATCATCATCCCACCGAGGAGAGGCGCCCGGCTTCCAAGGACAAAAGAGGGGAAAAGATTGGCCTGCAGGTCTGCAAGCAGGGAGACGTCGACGCGCGAAATCGATGATTGAGAGCCAAGAGCCAAGCGAATCAAGCAACCAACGAGCGGCTTCACGCAGCCAACCGGCATGGCGTCCAGGGGCCGAAGACGACACCAGCAGGTCGACAATCCATCCAGCTTGGACTACCGGTTCATGATGTCCGTAGCGCTGACGCTGAGCTGCCAGCTCTCGCGATGCAGGTTGACGTAGCAGGTTCTGTTCCCTTGCTTTTAAGTACACTGTCTTGTTGAACCAGACGATGTATACCCAACATACGGTTCCCTAGCTACGACGCTGTTCAGATCACCGAGCGAGACCTACCTCGACTACCCCAGACTGTTGATAGGCAAGCCGACGACGCCTGATTCCTGCAGGGAACGGATACTCATCTCACTCAGCTGTAGAAGCGAGGAAAGTACTCGGTACAACTTCGCATACATCGTCGCATCAGTCATGACAATAGGACTTCTTCGTCCATGTTCATTGGTATGTCCCTATTCACAGGAGGGAAAGCCCAATGTACCTCGGCTCGGAGAGTATTGTTTACACTGCTGTGGCCCCATGATCTTGGAGACCACCATCTTTGGTATTTCCCAGCGTCCCGTCCTCTTCAACGTGCCTGAAGCCCTGTCTATACATCAAGAAAAATGGTTGCACCTGCAACGCCAAAAGTGCCCTACCGCTGTGGCTACGTCAAAGCTCGATTATCATACAAGAAGCTGTGTGCTTCTACCCAGGCCTCAGCCTTCTTTTAATCACTCTCCCCCAGTTCCCAGGGTCGGCTGATCTGCTCAGCAACCTCCAGAACGAACGTCTCTGTCCCTCCTCGTCTTTCCACCGACGTGCGCACCGCCTTTCATGCTCCTTATGCCCAAAGGATCCCTTAGCTGATGACATCTTGGGCACTTCCTTGACCCTGGTTGGCTGCAGTCTCCGATTCGGGCAAGATGACCTCAGCCTCAGCCTGGGGATCGACGAACTGCCGCTCGCTGACGTGCTCGTTTCCGTCCGCAGTCCACACCTTGTCCTTAAAGACACCCTGCTGGCCTTCGTCGTGAGTGTACATGCAGTGCGGGTTTTTGCAGGGGTTGAATCTGCACTTGATCTTGACATGCGTAAATTTGCAGCCTGCCGTGGTGCATCCGGCGCCGTTGCGGCAGAGAGGCATGTCGGGGTGCCGGAAAGGACATCGCGGATTCGTGCAGTTGGGAAAGAACTTGCAGTCCTGCTCACCCTGGTGGGCAAGCCTCGCTGCTGGGGAAGGATGACGGCCGACACACTTTCGGTTCTTGCAAGCAGCACCAAAACTGCAGACATCGCTGAAGTCGACCGTGGTACCGGGCGGCGCCGCCGGAGACTGATGCACAAACTTGCACTCGCGGTTGGTGCAGTGCAGGTTGAATTTGCATACCATCTCGTCCGCGTTCGGGGCCTCACGCTTCGTCTGGCCCATCTCGACATCCTCGCCCTCTCCTCCCTCCGCCCTCGACGAGTCGGCGTTGTCTCTAGGGTGCTGTTGGCGGTTCCTGAAGTTGTTACCTCTCTGGGTCCTATCGAACAGAGACTTTCCCCCGCGACGTCCGTGGCCACCGTTTTGGTTCATCAGCTGCTGCTGAAGCTGGGACATCATTGCCGCCTGTTGCTCCATCATGGCCATCAAGTCCATCTGGTTGGGTTGCTGTCCGGGCATACCCCAGCCGCCATTCATGCCGTTCATTCCCGGAGGCACGCCGCCGTGCTGTCCGTTCATACCCGCCATGGCGTTGAGACCGGCCTGAAGGTTGACTCCGCGGTTGTTCATCTGCCGGCCTCCTCGTGCCATACCACCCCTGGGCCCCGATGGAGGACCACGGGCGTGGGAGTTGATTCTGTCGTTGCCGCGCGTGCGATGGAGAATGGAGTCGGTGGTCCTATCCATGGCCTTGGACATGTGCCCCAGCATGCGCTTCTCGCGGCCTCCTCGAGGGTTCGGTCCGTTTCTCATAGAGCGGGGGCCAGTAGGACTAGGCAAGGTCAGCTGCCGAATAAACACACGAAAGTACAGATGAGAGACATACGCGTTGAGCTCGTTCGCTTCATTGGCACCCATATCCGTATCCATATCGATAGAACCGGGGTATTGGTTTGATGCATCTGCCATGGCGTCGCCACCTTCTGGCTGCTGGGTCCCGTTCAGCTGCGCGTCGAGCTGTTCTGCTTGTTGGAAAAGCCATCCTGCGAAGTCCATCGCCGCAGGGTCATCGGGGGCAAGACCCAGCAAGTCGGTCGCGAGTTCGTTTGCAATCTGCTCTTGTGACCGGCCGTTGACGAGCATGAGGATGATGAACTCAGCGAGCTGGGCGTCGGAGCCTGACGCCCATCCGGCCTCGACGAGTTTGGGCTGGATTGCGGAGCTCAGGGCATCCGCCAGCGGGGTATTGAGGACGACTTGGACGGTCATCGTGAAGTTCGCACAAGGGCGATCGGTTTGATTTCAGTCCCGAGTGTGATCGCAGGTTGTGTTCTGTAGAACGCGCGTGGTTGTCGTTGACCAAGAGGGTGGTGACGGGCGACTGCGATAGCGATGGCAGAGGCGACTGTAGCAAAGGTGAGAACAGGTGGCGCCGATCTC
Source organism: Colletotrichum lindemuthianum (assembly GCA_001693025.2). NCBI lineage: Eukaryota > Fungi > Ascomycota > Sordariomycetes > Glomerellales > Glomerellaceae > Colletotrichum > Colletotrichum lindemuthianum. The sequence goes on along the minus strand of MASP02000279.1, from coordinate 72,253 downwards.
CGGGTCGCGTGGGGGTATGGATGCGCTTATAGGTACTCTGCTTGCTTGCGTCTGGGTATACAATTGTTGCAAGCAAGTTCTGGCGTGGAATCTGTTGTAGGCCAAACAACAAAAAGAAGGCTATGGTGACGGGACAGAAAAGTGTCGGGGCAGGTTCAACCGGAGCAGTTCTTCACCTTATCCCCACAGCCAGCGCCTCATCGTGTCGGGTCACGTGATCCAAGCTTCCCCGGTCACACTTTGGATTGGTAGTGTACAGCACCAGCCCCCGAAGTGGCTGGAAGATGCCCCATAATTGTTATTACCAAGTACCTTAACGGCGGGAGCTTTTACGCAAGGTACTGTATTATTATTCAGCGCAACGGTTTCGGACCTTTGGCCGCCAACGGTGAGGCAAGAGGTCATCCGTACTACCAAGCCATTGTCACACCCCGGAAGAGACGACCCAGTTGGAAACATTGAGCTGAATGGTTTGCTGCCTGCGACTCCTGAAAGGCCACGCAGGGACACTCCAGACTATGGCCTACTGTGCACCGTAGCTTGTGAGGCGATATTGTTCGACGTGGTGGATCCAGCGTACGCTCAGCTGCATAGTACAAGTACAGTAGTTGTTGGTTTTGCATCGTAAGGTACGTGTAATTGAATCGACAGAGGCCCCAGAGCTCGCCCGAGCTACCCTGCAATCGGCCCATTATCGCGACGCCACTTCCTCCTCCAGTGGAAGCCTTTTGCGACCAGCATCTTTTCCCTCCTCTGCATGCCATTGCGAGTTCCAACAATGGCCTCCAGAAGGCTCGACCATGCGTATCTTGCGCTCCTGAGGTCGTATCACTCCCAGCGCTTCTGCTGCGCGGCCGCAGGCGCCCGCAACAATCGCGCCGCCATCGCGGCGGCGGCGCACTTCTCGTCAAGTGCAGCACTCCTAGCCCAGGGGCGTAAATCCAAGAGCCAGTCGCCACCGCCGCCGGTCTCCTTCTCGAAAAAGACCCCGAAAAACATTGCCATCATCGGTGCCGGCATCACCGGCCTGACTACGGCGCACTACCTCGCCAAGTTGCTGCCCTCGACGTCCCGCATCACCATCTACGATGCGGCGGAGCGCGTTGGAGGATGGATCAGGACGGAGGACCACGCCGTCGAATGGAACGGCGAGGAGAAAATAGTGACCTTCGAACGCGGCCCGAGAACTTTACGTGGCATGGGAGCGGATACATGGAAGTTTGACGACTTTGTGCTTTACGACATGGTATGACCGTCCTCGGGGGGTTTCCCCTTGCACACCGGTCCCACGGCTGCGACCAACCAAGCTAACCCTGAGCCTGTTTTTTTCAGATTAGAGACCTCGATTTGCAAGATCAGTTCGTCGGGAAAGCTTCCCCGCCTCGTTACATTTACTACAAGGACCGTCTGGTGCGAATGGACCTGAGCGGCTTCTTGGAAGAACCGCTCATCGGCGACAACCCTTTCAGAGGCGCAGTGAAGGGTCTCCTCACAGCCATATATCGCCGGCTTTACGCCCGAGAAGACAACATGCCCCCTCACGACATGAGCGTCAGCGATTTCGTCAAGATGGCCACGGGTCAGCCGCAAATGGTTGACAATCTGGTATCGGCCATAGCCCACGGCATCTGGGGCGGCGACGTGAACAAGCTTAGCATGCGCAGCTTCATGCCCGGGCAATTCTGGCGCTACTACAACGCGGCTCCCTCAGACAGGTTCATGGTTCTGCGTCAGGAAATCGGCATGACGAGGAAGCTCTGCGCGGATCCGGCGTTGCGCGCCATGGCGCACAAGTATCGCAAGTACAGGCTTGCCTTCTTCAAAAAGGGTATGGGCCAGCTGCCCCATGCCCTCGCGAAGAGCCTGAGAGCGAGACCGAATGTCACTTTTAAGTTGGGAACACCCATCATGGGCATCAGATATGCCGAGAGGAATGACAATATATTTGTGAGTCGTCGTGCTCTCCCCGTCCAGGCTACTCGACCCCCCATTTCTCGCTAACAACCTTCGGCAGGTCGCGGAGAAGAACGCAACGATGCCCATTTCGTACGACAAGATCGTGTCAACCACCACAAGCACAGCTCTCTCCCAAATGACCACAAGCAAACTCCCATGCCTTCAAAACAACCCACCCCCAAACGTGTCCATCATGACCGTCAACCTGTGGTATCCCGAGAAAAACCTGAATCACCCGCACCAAGGCGTCGGCTACCTCGTTCCCCGTGCCACCCAAGACAACCCCGAGGGTCTCCTCGGCGTCTTCTTCGACTCGGACGCCATGGGCCCCGCCGAGGGCGAAGCCCCCGGCACCAAGTTCTTCGTCCTCTTGGGCGGTCACCAGTGGGACAACCGCACCGACATACCCTCGACAACGGAGGCCATCGAAATGGCCAAAGCCGTCCTCGAGCGCCAGCTCGGCATTCCCAAGAGCCAGCCCTGCTACGCCGTCGCCCACTACGCAAATGACTGCATCCCCCAGCAGCACGTCGGTCACGCCGACCACATGTCCCTCCTCGACCGCGAGCTCCGCGAGTCCTTCCGCGGAACCCTCGCCGTGGCCGGAGGTTCGTACACGGGCATCGGCGTCATGGGCGGCATCCGCGCCGGCTACGACATGGCCATCCACCTCGCCCAGTCGGTGCAGGATCACGTCGGCGACACGGGCCTGGCGGGCTTTCAACATCGCTTTCCCGAGCGCTGGGTGATTGATCGCAGCGAAGTGGCTGCCATCGGACGAGACATTAACCCGAAGGAGTCTTGGTTCCACAAACTTTTGGGTTAGAAACATTTACTATGATTAGAGAGGGAGGAGGCCTTCCAAGCTTCACTGGCAGCTGCAAAAGACTCTGGTCAGTAAATACCGCTGACCAAGACATCGAGTTGTCACACGTAGATGTGTAAGTAATCTGTACATTAGTTCCACGGGGTTATCAGGGGGGTAGATTACAAAGGGACACATCATCATCGTCATAGCTATAGACTTGTAACGGAAAAGAACAATCTTGCTCAACGGTTATTGCCTCTTCATCTGACAGACACATTGCAACCTGCCTTGATTGAATGACGCGCGTGGCTTGTAACACTCAGGAGACCAAGTTTTAGGAAGCATGTTGCAACTGGGCCCGCGTCAATTTTACGTATTTTGATTAGAGGCATTATCTAGAGCATTCCAGTCGCTGCCCCGCTGCTGTAGTCTCAAGGCATGGCCATCGCCGAGGCCCCCCCGGGCCTCCTCGCTGTACAAGTCCGTAAGTCCGGCCTTGGGTATCACGTCGGACTGATGATAATATTAAACCAAGAAGAAAAGTGTAGCTCAGACGCAGACTTTAACGTCCATCCTTGGGCCCTGCACATCAGCGGACATCTCCACTGCCCGCACTCAGCCAACGTGTCGCCGTCTAATCCAGTACCAGGGGTGCTTGCTTGCTCCCCGAGGTTCTGTTGCTTCCTTGGCTGATGCTGCTCATCTGCGTGCCGAAGGAGTGGTTGGAGGAAAAGATCTGGCTCTGTTGTGTCGGTGCCCCATCTGTCGATGAGGGCCCTCCGTCGCCCCCCGTCACTGCAAACGTCCGAATGGCGTCGTCCAGTTTGGTAAGTAGTTCCATAGTACTCGGTCCAGGCAAGGCAGCGGCAGCAGTCATGAGACCCTTCCAACCAGTTCCACTTGTCTCCCAGATGCCCCTCAATACCTTGTCGAACTCATCATACGGAGGGGAGGAACCCGCGATCCTGGCGCGGGACACTATCCACCACGTTTCACAGCGCCTAACTGTGGTTCTGATATTCAGCACGAGGATACGTGACTGGCCACCGGCACCGTTGAGAGTGTAGCGAAGGGCGACCCAGTCCACCGCTCTAGCAAACATCTGCACACGTCCCTGGTTCGTGGTTTCCAGCGGTTCCCATTTGTTTTCGATGCTCTCCACCGTCTTCAAGACAGGTAGCAGGATCGGCATGAAAATAACCAGAGCTTTGAGGCCATCAGTGGCGTTTACCAGAGTGGTCAATAGATCGAGAACTCTGATGTGCGGATTCCCTCGTTCCAGTGAAATGCGAATGTCGCTTCTGGACAAGTCCAATGTCGCCCTCCAGCGCCTTGACTTCGGTGCGACATTTGCATCGCTTGGTAGGGAGCAATCGCCGTAGGTAAAGACGACCTCTCGAAGGCTCATACGTTCGCATGTGACAGAGCCTCTAGCTTTCCCCATGGCCTCGAGAAACCCGACGAGTCTGTCGATCGACTTGACGTGGCCCATAAGAGTGTCCAGTATAGGTTTGCCGATGCGCTGGCTAACACGGAATATGAACTCACCCCTACGGGGATTGAACGAGACGTCGCGATCGATACGGCCTTTGAGCAAAGTGAATTTAGACTTGTCCTTGACCCTCATGATGACGTCCACCACAGTGTTGAGTTCCACATTCTCCAGGAGCTCGATGGCCTGGACATTGTTCGCGTCTGGGACTTGGGCGGCAGGTCTCACTTGCTGAAGTCCATTGAACTTGATTTCGATTTGATCCTGCGCCCAGGACGAGGGTGATTCCTTTTGTCGACCCGAGTCATTGTCGGTGCTGCTGCGTCTGCTGTCTCCTGTGGACCGCAGGACTTGAGACAGCTTGATAAGAAGAGACGGTACGCGAACCTCTCGCGGTAAAAAGTTGTTTGCCGCCCTTTTCTTGAGATACTGAACCTTGCGACCATGGAAGTCCTGCAAGTCAGTGACGTGGGAGATTATGCCGGTAACGAGGATAGTGAGGTTATTCCAAAATTTGTCGTCTACATGAGGCTGTCCGCTGATTTGTAGTCGGGTATTGAACCTCATGGGGCGTGGCGGTGTACCTCGATCACTGCGATAGTCAGCAAACCGCCTTCGGCTCTCGACCAATTTCGACTCACATGTCAATCAACCACCACTCATCGCCCGCCAGGCTCAGGGACACCATGACAAACCAGTTTTGACCCAAGCTTTGGCACTGCAAGAAGATCGTCTGGAATGCCTCTCGCGTTCGTATCAACTGCTTGATGTCTTCGCCGCTGATCGGGCCTTTGCACGTATTCCAGCCCACGCTTCGGCCTCGGCGGTTGAGCTCCTCGATCACGTAGCCCCATCTGATGTTCTCCAAGCAAATCACCCCATCCTCTGCTGGATCTTTGCCTCCGTAGTTGAGACGGTTCTCTCCTGAAAGAGTGTATTTCGTATGTGGTTGAATTGCTGCGAGACCCGTCACCGGTTCGATCACCAATGTCGCTTGCTCTCGCGGCCCCAGCTGCATGCTCAGAGAAGACTCGACTGGTTCCTTCCGGGAAATACTGAGTGTCATAGAAGATTCTCTCGTGGAGAATCTTGGGTATGAAAGCAGCTTGCTGTGGATTGATGAGAGAATGTGCTCCACATGTCTCGCAACCGCAGTCTTGAGTAGGTCCTCTGCACACAAGTCGTCGAGATCAAAAGGAAGCAGCACATCTTTGACCTCTTTGTTGTCCCGATACCATCGTGCGACCAGGTGGCTTGAATGCCTATCGTCGATCTGGCCATTCGTCTTTTTGGCGCTGTCGACGGCAATCATGACCCAACTCTTGGGACCGTTCGGGCCGTATCTGCTCGTCCAGTATTGTATGGCTAGAGCTCGGTTCAGGGGCTCAACCATGAGGGTCCCGGTCCAAGTGTCCCGGCTCAACGCGATGACTTGACGCTTCAACTCGTTGATCTTGTGAGTAAGGACAAACTCGTGAAGGAATGTGTAGCATCCCTCCAGGCCGTCTCTGCCCAAAATTTCGTTGATTTGCCCCTCCAAAAAGGACACCAGAGCATCTGGTACCTTGTCGGAAGAAGGAGTGAAGGTGAATCGAAAATCAATAAACCAAAATTGCTTGGTGAAGTCTTCATCAGCAATCGTTAGATCCACCTCAAACTCTCCCTTGACCCTGAATGTGACTCTGCCAGATTGTATGCTGTAGTCCTTGAAATGATGCGGGATCTTGTCGTAGTCATCCAAATTGAGACGCAGAGAGAGCATAGTGTTGAGATCGTCAATCCATTTTAGCTGTTCTTCGGGTGTCAGAGGTGGCGGTGGAATGTAGCCGGGCTGTACTTTGTCAGTTTACGCTCTTGCGGTCTAGAGAATGACCTTACCTCTGGAACCCATGTCGCCTCGCCCGTCGTGAGAACCTGTAACGCGGTTTTCAAGTCGGGGTTGGGAAGTCTTGCAGATATCAGGGATCGCTTCAAGTCGATCAGCAATGCCTGCGCATGGTCATACAGAACCCTCTTGGAGTCGATGTGCGCTTTGATGTCGATCAGCTTGCTGACAGACCCCGCGTTCCTGCTCCAATCTGTCATGACAAGAGCCTTCACCCATTTCGAGTGGGCATCTTGGGCGAACTTGAGCATCAACATCTTCTTCCTCTTGTTCGGCTCTGACATATCATCGGGCGCGTCGCTTCCGTGCGTGTTGTTGCCATTCACCGGTGGTTGTATCTTGATTGCTGCCATCTCCATAATCGTTTTCTGCAAGTGTTCATGCGTCTGCTGTGCAAGTCTTGAGACAATCGTCGACAGAGGAATGTATCCTTGGGTGATGTGGACGACTTCTTCTGGCAGGTCGTTCATCCTCGGCTTTTGTTGAAGCGTGAGACCTGTGGTCATTTGCGATTGTTGCCTTCCCGCGATATCGGTCGCGCTGCTGCCAGAAACGCCATTCGGTAGGCTGCCTGCACCAAGGCCTTCGGCGGGCGCCTTACCCTTGTTCAGTGACGACTGACTATCCATTGCTGCACCGTTGACGCCGTTGATCTTTAGGTTCCGGTCATGGTTTGAATGTGTGCCATTTTGACCTCCATTCTCCATCTTGACGACAACACCAGGCATCGGGGGAAGGTCTTTTCGTTCTTCCTTGCCTGCCTCTCGACCGTCCCCCTGAGATGCAGACCGTAGTGTCTCCAAGCCGACGTTGAGGTGCTAGATGGTCGTCTGGGAGGCCGCGAGGGGTGGGCGACCGAGGGAAAGCAGGTGCTGATCCCAATCCGCGATGACAGTAGGATGGGACGCAGTCATCGGCGCCGCAAGCGCTGAACAATTGGAGGGCGCGATCACATGCACAGAGGGATGCGATTTCCCTAGCCGGACGGGGCCTTGCGTTGTGGACCGTTTAACGTTTCGAAAGACGGGGATTCGCGGCAGTAGTATCGAGAAAACGCGATGAGACGTGGTCTGCGAATGCGGCCTTGCAGTGATCGTCGATCGGGAAATGCTGGGGTGACGACGTGGAGATCTTCAGTCGGGTGCACGAAAGAAAATCGGCGGTCGCGTAGTCGAGAAATTCGGGCGACGCAAATGTTCCGGAGCGTCTTGCGTTGCGAAATGCGTTGCGAATGACGTGGTGGTCGACCGGGCGCTGCTGGTTCGACGTAGTGATGCTTGCGTGGTGAGGTGAGAGCATGTAGCCGGCCCGGACAACAGGGCGGGATTGCAAGAGCAGCCTGAGCAACGGGCCTTCTCTTTTTTCTCGGAAAAGCGCCAGCCAGCCTATTGATTCCCTGGGGTGCTGCTGGTCGACCAACGCCTCAGCAGATCATGTGATCAACAAGTGCTCCACTTACAGTACGTACCCTTTTTCGTCTTGCTTTCCGTCGCCAAAATGCCTTACCTACAACGGAACGCACCTGTAGGCTGTCAGTTAGTACGCCAGACTTACTCGGAAGTGAGTGTACTTGTAGAATTCGTCATTGAAAAGGGCCACACATGCACCATTGCCAAGACCCATGGCTTGTTGTGTTTCTGCCGACGAAATTGCGTACACAGTATGCACTGCTGACTCCATGGCACATATACTCCTTAGCACCTTAGGTAAAGAAATATTAACTATTATAGTCGCGGTAATTCAACCTTATCTTATCGGACACACAGGATCACGATACCATCACTGGGGTAATGTCGTGTCTTGGACACATCGGTTCCGGGCCTGAGTTACCCTAGGTAGGTACCTGGGCTTACAGTTCTCACGAAGGAACGTCGAGATAGCTGTTGGGATTCCGACTCGACTTGCTGAGTCTTCAAAGATTAACACCAGTCATGGATTGGTTTCCTCGAGGAACCATGAGGATCCCAGCTGGCACAGAGGTCGAGTACTGCTGCCCTGCACCGTAAAAACCAGCCGGATAGGCCCACGTCCACCCCAAAAAATATGACGTTGTCCTCAGTCCATCCAAGGCTCATGACTCGCTGGCCTGGGAGCTCTCCTGCTCAGACCACACCCATCACACTTCAGTACACAGTATTGCGATGGAACATGTTTTGACGTGGGAAACGTGAATCTCGTTGATTTTCTATCCTCCCTAACCCGGCCGAGCAAAAGTAAATAAGGTCCATCAACCACCAGTCAGCACCTCATACGGGTGTTGTTCCTGGCTTCCCTTGTTTATGTCGTCTTCGTAAAGTCTAGCCCTCCCTTCGATGGATATAATACGTTGCGCAGGCCTCAGTAGGCGGCGCAGGGGATGTCGCGGGTACGGCGGCCGAGGCGTGTCTCATTTGGAATGGGTATGTTGGAGGGTTCGCTCAACTGCTCATGAAAACATTTAGAATCAATTCATCTACGTAAGGCAGCTACGCTAAACGCGCGTGCGGTACCACTTACAACTTGTTGGGGGCGGCCTGGGCGGAAGTGGTGGGCCACTGGTAGCCAGCCGCATCGCTGAACTTGTACCCATAGGATGAGGTGAAGTCATCTAGGACAGCAGGGCCACGGGAGCCTTTGGTTGGTTAGCAACAAACCAAGTCAAAGGTGAAAGGCTCAAATCGAGTCTTACCATAGGGGTACTCCATTGGGATGATCTCCTTGTTGTCATCAAGGTAGTGCAGAAGGGGGGTGAAGATTCTCCAGCTGGCATCAAGCTCGTCGTCACGAACAAAGTTGGAGTGGTCGCCCTTGAGGCAGTCCAGAATCAGGGACTCGTACGCCTCGGGGATCTTGAGGTCAGAGAAGCGACGACGGTAGGTGAGGTCGAGCTCGGTGACAACGGTCTGCATGCTGAGACCAGGCAGCTTGGAGTTCATCTTGACGTAGACACTTTCGTTGGGCTGGATTCGCATAACCAGCTCGTTGCGGGGAATGTCCTTAAAGATTCCAGAGGTGACGTCCTTGAACTGAATGCGAATCTCGGTCTTCTGCTCGTTGAGGGCCTTTCCTGCCTTCATGATGAAGGGAACACCGTCCCAGCGCTCGTTCTTGATGTACGCAACCAGAGCGCAGAAGGTGGGGCACCTGGAGTCCTTGGGAACAGTGTCGTCCTCCTTGTACGATGGCCTGTTGCCGTCCAAGGACTTGCCGTACTGACCGATGATGACGTTCTTGGGCTCGATGGCGGGCATGGCGCGCAGGACGCGGACCTTCTCGTCACGAATGTCCTCAGAGGCGAAGGAGATGGGGCGCTCCATGGCGAGCAGGGTAAGGACCTGAAGCAGGTGGTTCTGCATGACGTCGCGAATGATGCCAAACTCGTCGAAGTAACCGCCACGGCCTTCGGTGCCGAAGGGCTCCTTGAAAGTGATTTGGACATTGTCAATGTTCTGCCTGTTCCAGGTAGAGCCGAAGAAGGAGTTGCCAAAGCGAAGAATGAGAATGTTCTTCACCATCTCCTTTCCAAGGTAGTGGTCGATACGGTACAGCTCGTCCTCCTTCCAGTCGGGCTCAAGAGACTTTTGAAGCTCACGAGAGCTGGCAAGGTCCTTACCGAAAGGCTTCTCGATCTGTTGTCTTGTCGTTAGTGTACCTGAACAAGTCGTGCCGAAGAAGAGTTGGTCCACGTACAACGACACGAGCAATTCCCTTGGTAGGGTAGCAGCACCTCTTCAGGTGCTGAGAGACAATGGTGAAGACGCTGGGAGGCAGAGCCATGTAGAATAGACGGTGAGTCTCGGGCTTTCCAGCCTCGAGCTCCTCGAGGTGGGCGGTCAGGTTGTTGAACGAGTCGTCCCTGTCGTACTGACCAGAGACGTAGGTGCAGAGGCTGCAAAAGTCGTCGAGCTGCTGCTCAATCTCCTTTGTGGGCGTCTTCATGTAGGATCTGATGCGGCGGATGTACTCATCGTGGTCCATCTTTGTTCGTGCATATCCAACAATCTTGATGTCCTTGGGGAGGAACTGGTTTCGGTACTACTTGCGCGGATTAGTCTGACAAGTTCCAAGCGCAGCTTCGCAATGGATGTCGAGGCAGCTCATACCAAGCCGAAGAGCGCAGGGTACTGCAGCAGCATTAGCAGGTTGTCAACATAGGTATTCCGGGCTATCGCCTACAGTCTTCTTCTTTGCCAAGTCTCCGGAGGCACCGAGAACAACGATGACGGTGTTCTCCTTCAACTCCATGGAACTGCGAATGGCGCGAGTCTGTTAGCATGATTGGGTTCTCGAAAGCAGTGACTGAGCGCATTGAAGCTGTTCCGTCGGCGAAGATCCTCAAAAGGGGGATTTTGGCGACTCTTGGGGCGCAAATACAGCGTCGCAAGAAACGGAAGGCGGCTTTGGTGGGGTTGGAAGGCGGGGTGACATACGCTGCGGCGGAGCTCAAGTCGGCCATGATGACTGTGACGGCAGTGAAGCGACTCGACTGGGTGGTGATGGGGGTATTGGACAGTTGAAGAGAAGAGGAAAGGGCTTCGACGAGTAGGAAACCAAAGTTAGCAAGCACAAAGACTGAAGAGCGAGGTGGGAGGGTTTTGGAAGGAGATGCTGGGCGGAATCCGGGACGGACGTATTGGGGGTATTTAGTAATGACGAAGCACAGATGAAGGTAGGGGTGCGCCGCGAAGTATGGGTACGGGCGTGAATGGGGGAGAGGAGGAGGTAAGGGTACTACTACCTGTGGTCCATGGGAATGGAGACGGGTAAATCTACAAGTCGGCGCCAGACAGCACCACCCAAGGAGCTAAAAGATACTTCGGCCGAAGCCAGCTTGATGTACCGAATTTAGCGCATGCTGGCGGGGCGTTGTCGAAGCAAAGAGGGAGCAAGGGGGAGCTTACTCACTCTCCAGACGTCTTCTCAGCACTGCATGTACTATACTTGGATACTTTCCTCATTGTCCTGCACTGCACCACTGCTCGCCTTTGCTTTTGGCGCGCCTCGAGCCGAATCAGTCAGTGGGTAAGCTTCCCATGATAGGCAAGTGCCTAGGTGAGAACCTAGCTGCAGCCTGTGGTGAAGTACCGTCGGCCCTGCTGCAGCAGGATGTTCATCGCACAGCTCTGTTTCTGTCCAGCCCGCCCGCACCGGAAAGTCTTCCCCCGACTCCTCATGAATCGAAGCTAGGTAACAAGTTACAGTAGGATGGAAGAAACCGTTTAGTGGGTGTTGGGGCGAATTTTTCCATTTGATTTCGGTATTTCATCGCGACTCCATGCACCTCGCCATAGTCACTGGGCCGTCGAAGCTGGAGTTGGAATCGATCTCGAGACTTGGACAGGGTTGATGTCAATGGAGCGGGGGTCGAAATGAGGGGCTCTTCTTCGGTGTTGTTGACAAAATGTTGAGCGCTGACGGAGATTCTCACGTATCTGTCGGCCTTAAGCCCGCAACCCATCAGCATTTCCATCGCAGATCCCAAAGCAGAGGCCATCACTACAGACAGGTAACACAAACTACAAGTCAGAGCTTCCCAGAACCAGCTCTGTCCAGCTCTAGCTCGCACAGAGTCAGTCGACCCGCCTTGATTCGTCCGGCCTTGTCGGTAGTGGGCAATCGCAAGGTAACAAAGCAACTAACTCGTCACTGACTTGTAATCGAGCCATAAGGGTAGGCATTCTACTGTGGTATGTGTGCTGACACTCTTCCGTCGGAAGGGATGGAAGCCACGCCTACGCCCATTGTGCGGAATTCAAGACAATATGTGGTGCGGATACCCAGGAAGTCCAAGGATCACTTCTACGCGACATCGTCACCTTGGATGAAGACCACGATTGTCCGCAAACGTCGTCACATCATCATGCTGATCCGCCCACATCTCTGCGGCCCTTTCAGAGGTCTGCCCTCCACGGTATCACAGCAAGACACAGCTACGTTCTGTCATCAATAAAAGAGGCCCCTACCTGCGCGTGCCTGTTTCACGGCATGTCAGGCTCGAGAAAATATCAAGGTACCTGGGCCGAAGACAGGCCAAGGTGACCTTTGTCTGCAGGTTGGTGAACTACGGGTAGCCGCCTGTCAGAGCGTACACCGGAGCTCGAGGCAGCAAAAGCGTTGCATCAGAGAAAAGGAACTGCATGCAAAGGAGCTTCAGCGCAGGACACAGACACATACGGGCGGGCGGCTTCGACCCCTGGGAAAGCAGCAAACGTGCATCGTCCCAAATGACCTCAGGGCCCCCCAAAAGGGTCCAACGCCAAAACGCCAGTATCTGGACCTGGGCCTGGGTCTGTTCTGTTCCTTGGCCTGGGCTCCATGCCCCCCATCTCCGGCTCCAGCTGCTGCGGCGGTACTCCCAGCCTCTACGCGTACGTACGGATACCGATTTTCCCAAACGCCGGACACCACCGAGCCTCCCGATCGGACTTTGGGCGTGGGAGATGTAATCCGCCTGCTGGGCCCCTGTGGTGCAATGCTAATAACTAACAGTCGGTACTCGCGCTCTGGGGCCTGGCGAGTTTGTTGCGATGAGAAGCGAGGGAAGCCGTGGCAAGCGTGGGTCACGGCCAGCCAGCCAGCCTGTGTGAAACGGTGCTCCGTAGCAACAGAAAGACAGGCTGCTAGTTAATTACTCTGACTCTCACTCGCGCTGTCGGCCCCAGTTCCACTGGAGTCAAATCTGACGGGACCACATGGCGGATGGCGGATATGCTTGGGAACATTTCCTTTCCCCCCATCAACTCCGATGCTGTCACCGCGGGTGCGCGCGTCTCGACAAGGCTCAGGCAAGAGCCCCATCCTTCATGCCGGCCGGTCCAATACAACAGTGGCACAAACGTCTGCTGCAGTTTCCTAGGAATCGGCAGAGTTTGTGATCAGAAATTGCCGCAATGCCCACCCACTCGAGGCGTTCCAATCGTTGATGGTTCTAGCTAGGCCTGGCGCTGGCCATTTATTACCACGACGACCACCGGGGCCAGCTGTCCAGGACAAAACGTCTCCGGAGCCGCTCTTGAGTGCCCCTCCACGAGTCGCTTCTTATCACCAAATTTAACCCAGCTTACCAAGAATTGCCTCGATGAATTTCCCACCCTCCTACCCGGCCCTTTCTTTCTGGCAAATGGCAGCAAACGGCATTCGTTGAACGGGTTGCCAACCTCCCTTTTTCTTTCCTTGACAATTCACTCGTGTGGTATTGGTGTTTGCCGCAGGGTGACTGTTCCTGTTCAGGCCTGTTCAGGAAATGCCGCGAGATGTTAGTCTCGGGGTCGAACTTGGGACACCGGACCGCCAACAACGGCCGGCTCTGCAATTGTCTCATAACTCCGTGGGTTCGGCTCCCAAGCCCAGAAATTTTTGGAACTCCGGTTGAGCCGCACGAGTGTTTACGAGTTTTCTTTTCCCTGCTGTCAGACATGATGGTAATCCTTTTCAAGCTCGTCGGGGTCAGACTCGCGATTCCAATCGGGAGAAGAATCGCGCGTTTCAATTCGACTGATCGTGGGAAGCCTCAACCGAAGATGCGACGCATCTCAACGATGCAAGTTAGGATTTGTCATCGACGGGCTTTCTCTCAGTCAACACAGAAAAAGGGTGCAGGGCCTCTTCCGCCAGGGATGCCGAACGCTTCGGGCGAATAAAGGCGCGAGGCAAGAAAGAAAGTACCGGGTGTTGCTGGGATGGCAGCAGAACAGTCCTGGCGTCCGGACGGTAGAGGTAATCGACCGAGAGACCAAGACTCGAAGACCCACGTCCGCCGTCTTCGGCAGACATAAGCGCGGAAGAGCGGAATTCGCGCGATCGGCAATTCAAGCCACATAACAGGGGCATCTGATGTGGCTGTGAAGCAAGCTGTGGATATTAACTGTGGCTCAGTCGTGTTCGATTAGATAAGTCTTGATCTCCGACGATAAGACTACTATGCATGCGCTTCAATGATAAAAGTGGGACTAAGCGAGCCCTAAGGCAATTTTTCACGTAGCGACTTGTGGGAGTCTCCCAACCCCGACCTCCACCATCCGAGACGACGCATCGACAACCACGACGACAACCGGAGTATTAGTCTTTTTCGCGAAAGACCATCCTCAGCCTTTTCCTTGATCCAGTCCTTTGGTGAGCGAGGAAACTAACACCGTCAAAATGCCTTCGGAAGCCGGTCACAGACGTGAGTTATCGCCTATACCCCCCGAGAACATGTCAGGAGGAGGATCGCGAAAATGGTCGAGGCGCAAGTTGCCAGGGCTATGATGAGAATAGTCGTGGCGTTGCACTCAGAATCGCTGGGATCGTTCGGCCGGAACAGGAAACTTTTGCTAACTCGAATATCCGATAGTATACGTCAAGTAAGTTATGTTCAAACAAATATGTTCCCTCAGTCCGCCGGTTTCGACGACGTACACATCAAGGACGCGACAAGCCTCCTACGCCTCGATACTTCGAACACATACGATTCAGATCCGAGACCACGATACTGTCACCGAATGAACCGGAAACTAACGCTGCCTTTCTCAGGGGACGTCACCTCAGCTACCAGCGTGGCAGACACACCACCCACCCTAAGACGAGTCTGATCAAGATTGAGGGAGTTGACGACACCAACGCCGCCAAGTACGCGTGCCTCCATGAACCCCGGCAGTCCTCGCAGCCAGTCGCTAACGCGGAGACACAGCTTCTACCTCGGCAAGAAGGTCGCTTTCGTCTACAAGGCCTCCAAGGAGATCCGCGGCACCAAGATCCGCGTCATCTGGGGCAAGGTCACCCGCCCTCACGGTAAATACTATTCTGCCCTACCTACTCTTCAGAATCGCCGCCACCAAAGTTCCCCCGATCTAATGCGCACGCAGGCAACTCCGGTGTCGTCCGCGCCAAGTTCACCACTCCCCTCCCCACCCGCTCCTTCGGCGCCTCCGTCCGCGTCATGCTTTACCCCTCTTCGATTTAAAAAACGGCTATCCCATCGGACGGAGTTGGTAGTGAGGATGGATTCTGAATTGGCTGCATCGGTCCAGGCAGAGGAGGCAAGAGCATAGCACCCTGCTTGCTTTCAAAAAAGGCATGAATCAAAACTCGTCAAACCAACCCGCACGGAGCGAAACGCACACTCCTCCGCCCCCGCGCGCTCGAGAAGGGAGAAGAAACCCTTCACTCCGCCTCTTCCAGACCTACACCCCTTCCGATACACATGGGATTTGATGATTCTGCGTGACTTTGAAGTCTGGCGAAAACACGGGAGAGTCGTTGGCGAATTGTTATTTTCACTTCTCTTACTGCCAGGAACGAGAGATGACGAGTAGCTTCGCTTTATTCGGGGAGGGCTTTTTTTTCGAGGACGGAATGAAAAAGAAATCATTACGCTTGATTTTTGCTGGCCGGCTACACATACGCGATAACGACAAACGGTAGATCGGGCGGCATAAATGTCAGGTGTTATTAAAGACATGGCTCAGCGACGGTATTCAATGGTTTTTCCCCTCCACGATCTCCATTCGATTGTCTCTGGCTGGTGAGAATACTGTTTCCTCGGGATGTGTGGTCCGCCCCTTCCAGATTCTTGCCTCGGAGTGAAGTCCACGACGCTGGCTCACGGCCGGACATATGACATGGATGACATGTCGTTCCTTGGTGATGTGATGCCCGGGAGACAAGGGTGACTTGTGGACCATCCGGGGAACTCGCGTACTCCTAGCTGGCCCTTGGTTGCGTTCGGGACCAGAGCATGTCGTAACGACTTGGGCCCTGGGCTGAGTGCTCGATAGAACACCGCTGGACGAAGTCTATCGTGACTACCAGGCCGTGCGCGTAAACAAGCGGATAGATTAATGTGACGTCAGGACGCCCACTGGCAAATAGTCGGCTCGAGGGATGCGGAAACACAGCGCGGCCCCATTCCGGACCCGGTTCTCGGTAGGATGTGGTCCATCAATTACCCACACATCGGCTAATCCATTCCATCTTCCCCTTACTTCTCAGGTTGTACCGGCTTAGGTTGAGAGGCTTCAAGTCGACGTCGCCTGGGGATGAAATAAAATACAAACCGGGGGTGGTGGGGGGGTTGTTACGATACGTCTGGGTCTGGCGCGACTAGGCCAAAGAGCAGGTCGTGCTGGGCTTGGAGGCAACACGCAATCTACAATCCGGCTGCTTGCTCCTGCCGAGAGCAGCCACTTGCCGGACATTTCTCACTCGCTCGTTGAACTGAATCCTGTTGCTATCGCTTTTACTATGGTGTAATACAATTCTCGCTAAGATACCTATACGCTGACACTTTCTTGCTTTTTATAGAGGTGAGAGGAATCTTGATGAAGAAGCTGTAGCGCCGAGGACTCCTCCGAGCATGCGAGTACGGGGGTTAGCCCAACAAGCAGTCCAACAGTAGCCTTCGGTGGGAAATGTATATATTATTCAGGCTTCCCCAGGCAACCCACCATCCCCGGCCCGCCAGTGGTCTAGTCTC
Source organism: Colletotrichum lindemuthianum (assembly GCA_001693025.2). NCBI lineage: Eukaryota > Fungi > Ascomycota > Sordariomycetes > Glomerellales > Glomerellaceae > Colletotrichum > Colletotrichum lindemuthianum. The sequence continues at coordinate 55,680 of MASP02000279.1, read as the reverse complement.
CAATGCCGCGAGCATTCTATGTGTATGTTCCGTCCCGGTTTGAACGACTTGCTCTGACAGAGGCCCGGTCAGCCCCCATTGGAAGAACCTAGACCCGCATGTTCATGTCTTTCTTTGCTCTTATCACCGTGTACTAGAAACAAGTCAAGTTTTCCCTCCCTTCTTGTACAACATGCCATCATGCCGCAAAAAAACGCTCGCTCTAGAAAACGGATCGAACCATGCCTATGACGGTGTCAATTGTTCCGTCATCATCTTCCGAACCTCCTTCTCGAGGTTCTCCTCCGCCACCTTGCCATCTACATCCTCCACCGCGCCGGTAACCTTTTCAGCAAGCTCAATCTTCTTCTGGCAAGCCTTGTAGATAAGCTCTTCAATAGTGCGAGAGGCCAAGAGACGAATGACCTCGACATCGCGAGTCTGGCCGAGGCGGTGGGCACGATTCTCCGCCTGTATATCATCTTGCGGGTTATCCGACTGATCAAAAATGATGATCTTATTCGCCGATGTCAAATTGATACCGGTGCCGCCCGCACCCGTCGTGAGTAGAAACGCGGTGATGTCGTTGTCGTTGTTGAACCTGTCAATGAGCTCCTGACGCTCACCGACGCTTGTCTGGCCGTAGAGGACGCAATGCTCGATAGCATCGGTGGCAAGAACTTCACGGAGAATCTCAATAACCTTGGCGAACTTGCTGAAAACGAGAACGCGGTCCCCGTTTTCGCGGTATTGGTGAATGAGCTCCAACAGCTTGGTGACCTTGCCGCTGTCCATCCAAGAACCTTCGTGCACGTCCAGGTGCTGGATGCACTTGTAGTCGCGACACCAGAGGTGCAGCTCAAAGTCGGAAGAGTTCTTCAACTCGCCGATCAAGTGCTCGATCTTTGGCTGTTGAAGTTCCGACTGGGGAACTTCTCTCATGAGGATTTTGGCCATCTCCTCGACTTTCTTGTCGTCAAAGTATCGCCTGAAGAGCTGGGGGTGGAGAGCTGCCTTGCGGAGTTGCATCCAGCTGTTGTTCTGGTCGCTCTGGCGTCCAACGGCGGTCTTCTTCACCGGACCAGACTTGAAGAGACGCTCGTATTCCTCGTAGAGGTCTTTCTGGGATGGTGGCAAATCGCAGTATGCCACGTTGCATATCTTTGCCGGCATGTCGGACAGAACCTGTTGCTTGCGCCGCTGCAGAATGAAGGGCTCGAGAATGGTTCGCGCTCTACTGACACGCTCTCCGTAGAGAAACGCACCATTGTTGACGTCGCGAATAGTAACCTTTTGGCTGAAGATGTACTGCAGCTGGTCCATGCGACCATTGAACATCTTCGGGTCAATAAAATTCAAGAGAGAAAGCATCTCCATCAGGTTGTTTTGAACCGGGGTGCCGGTCAGCAGCATTCTCCAGCCCGCCTTCACCCGGATAAGATCCCGGTAGATTTTGGTCTTTGGGTTCTTCATCTTGTGGCCTTCGTCGAAAATGGCAGCGGCTGGCTCGAGTTCACGGAGGGCCTCTATATCCTCTTCGGAGCCGACTTGGGTGTAGGTCGTCAAGACAACGTGGTAGTCTTCCGGCTGCTGGAGCATATCGTAAGCGATCTCTCTGCGCTGTGCCTGTGGTCCTTGGTAGGCCAGGACTGACAAGCCGGGCGCGAAACGTTCAAACTCGCCCATCCAGTTCGAAAATGTCGAAGGTGGCACAACGACAAGATTAGGCCAAGGCCTCTCGCCCTCACCAGTCTTTTCGTATTTTTCAACCAGGTGACTGATGAGAGAAATGACCTGGCACGTCTTGCCCAGACCCATTTCGTCGGCCAAGATGCATCCGTAGCCATTCTCGTACAGCAACGACATCCAGTTCAGACCAAAGAGCTGAAAAGGACGCATAGTGCAGTGTCCATCCATGAGCTTCGGCTGGCGAGGAATGGGAGGCTCCACAAGCTTCTGGGCACGCAAGCTTTTCGGTGTTGGCGGAAGGTCGCCGCTTGATGAAGTTTGAGTGCTGCGCTTTAGCCCTTTGAAATCTAGGTCCCACTGGCTGATTGCCTTCTTCACGCTGCCGGCCTTCCTCTCGCACTCAGCGACAACCTCGTCGATGGCGTTCACACTACGGGTGAACTCCAATATGGCATCCACGAGCGTCTCTCCGACCGCGACCTTTGGCGATTTCCGGCCTCTGGCCGACGCCTTCTTCGTAGCGGTGACTGCCTGGACTTCTTCGATGCTGTTGAACGGCCTTTTGTTCTCGATGATTTTGAGTTCGTCGGGCTTGATGTTTGTCATAGCCGATAGGTCTTCGATGGGGCTCTCATTGATGGCCTGCAGAGCCTTGTCCTGCAAACTCTCCTTTACAGCTACATTGATCTCATCCTCGTTGTCAAAGTCTTCGTCGTCGTTGTCGTCAGGAATGACACTCAGCTCGTCCACCTTTTCGTCGGCAAGCTCATCCTGCTCCGTCTTGTCGTGGGCCTGTTGGGACGAGACGGGAGATCTATCGGGTCTGCGGCCCTGCATCAAACGGCGGCGTTTGGGCTTCGGCGGCGACGGGGTTATACTTCGCGAAGGGGTAGGCAGGCTTGGTACGTGGCGCCCCAGAAGCTTTGGTTTGACAGGCTCGAAAGGCCGGCTTGATTTCGATCCCTGAGGTTTTGATATGTCTCCATCGCCGTAGATGTTCGGCTTTTCTGGGCTCCCAGAGCTGCTGTTCTTGCTCTTCAAATGCCTCTGCTCCAACAGATACTCAATGGCATCAGACACGTTGTAGTGACACTCAGACAGCGCTTCCTTATAAAACTGGACTGGAAGCGCCTTGCCAAGAGCCGCAGCCACTTCATCTATCTTCTTTTGCAGCCTGTCGACCGGGACATATTCGAAAGCTGAGACGTGCTTCTTGAAGGCAGTAGGTCGGATGTCTTCTCTTCCCCTGTCTTCCTCATCCGACGAGTCGCCGTCGATGACAAGGGGCTCCTGCGCAGGCCGCTTCGCTGGGTTCTTGAAACTCGTACCGGCAGGCGCCATGCGAGAGAAGTAGGATGAGCGGGTCGGCTGCTGTTGAGGCTTTTGCTGAAACGGCGAAGACGCGGGAACCTCGATCACCGACCTCGCGGGGGAGGAAGATGCCTCTTGCAGTGACTTGGGCTCTTTTTTCGATGCAGAATGGTCGATTATCTGGGTTGGTTGGGTCTGAAAAGGAGAGCAAGGTATCGTTGCGTCGGCCAGCTCGTCGGCATCGCTCGTGCGACGCTTGACTCTCACGGGAGAGTCAAATCGCATTCTCGGGCTTCGCGGTGGCGGGGAGGAGCGCAGGTCAACAGTTTCCATGATGTATGTTCTTTTCGGAGGTGCAGGCGAGGCAGTGGTTGGGAAGAGGAAATATGGCGAGGTGGCAATCAGGCGAACAATGAACGTAGAGCAATCGGCGGCGAGACCAACTACAACTGCCGGTAGAGTAAACAAACTCAAGAAGCCGACAACTGGAGTGACAGAGTAGAAAGTCGAGTATGGGCGTTCAGGATGGCATTGAGGCCGGATTAGGAGAAGATCGCAACTTTGAACAGCGGCCGTACAGTAGAGGGGGACAAGCGACAAATCACAATCTCCAAAAAGAAGGAGCGTTCGAGATCGAAATCGAAATCTGAACTGGCAGCGGCTCCAGCGTGGGATTTTTACTGGGGCAGATGGACCCTGGTCCCGTTGACACGGCAGACTGCCAGAGGACAATGAATTAAAGGAGCGACGCGCTTGGACGAGGCGGAGCGCGTCGGTGGCACGTGGCTGGCGTCATCAATTAACTTTGCCGTTGCACAGTGTGGAGTAGTATTGAGAGCACTGTTGCCGCCGTCTTTTGACTTCACATCTCGGACTTTGGGAGTTGGACATTTCGGCAATTGAAACCCACTGAGCCGACCTTCAAGCCGACCTTCAAGCCGACGACGGCATCAACAAGTACCATCCGCGGTTATCATTTACGTGACTTCTTCTTTCATTTGGTAATTCGTTGCTCGCTTCTCTGCGAAGGCTGTCTTGTCTAACTGTCTAATTTTTCGCGCTCACAAACCGGCAGTGCCTCACCCTGGCTATCCCATCCTGGCTGAAGCTGTCGATACACTTACTCTCGCCAACCATTATCGGCATTCAAAGTCATCGCCGACATCACAATGGCTACCCGCCGCATCGTCGCTTCTGAGAAGACGATTCTCGAGAAGGATGACCACATCGGTTCTAGCCCCGCCGCGGGAGAAAAGTCCAACATTGCTCCTGCTGTGCCTGTGGACGTCATCGTCAAGCTTCTTGGATTTACACTGGCCATGATTGTCATGCCAATCGGCACCTACTTCGCCACAGTCGATTTCATTTTCAAGGGTATGTATGTTCTTTGCGTCTACATGCGTCTGAACGTTCTCGTGGCAAATTTTGATTGACGGGCTCTCATAGGAAACGCTACATTTGCCGGCGGCTTGGCCGCTGTTGTCGCCAACGTCGTCTTGATCACCTATGTCATCGTCGCCATGAATGAAGATCAGAGCGAGCAGCTTGACAAGTCAAAGGAGGAAAAGAAAGATCGCTAAGCGACGCACGCTTGGAATTTCAATGGTTTTCGTGTCTGAAGCCCTGTCGCTCCGGGCATATCACCATTGATCATACAACTCGAGGTTTTCCGGTTGAAAAGTACGATGTCTATTTTGCAGGTTTCATCTCATTGCTTCGTCTCACCGCCGCAATTTCTAGTGGAGATTGCGGCTCCGCGAGGTACTATTAGTGTCCATCGGCCGCCATACCTTATGGCCGCCGGCTCTGTAAATAACCGAAACTCTTTCCGTCAAAGCCACCATTGGAATGGATTATAGCTCACAACCACGGTCGTGTACTCATCGTATGCACGTACCGCGTAATCTAATTGTCCAAAAAGCCGCCATCCCCGCATCAAGCCATTTACCATCAGATGCTCGTGTTCACCTCAACCACCAAGCCATGCACATTCGTAAAGGCCATCTCGTTTAGGCAGGCTCACTATTCATCGGCGGCGGTCTCGCATGCGCATCACTTTGCGAGCCAGCAGCCGCATCGGGGTCGCCTTCAAAATGTAGAGAAAATGGGTATCGACGAAGAAGAAAAAATGAAACGTTGCCATATCTCATGTCTGCTGCTTTCAGGACGACTTGCTGAATCGGCGAGAAAACCAGCTCTTTCTCTTGGCAGGTGCCTCCGGACGCGACTGTGACTGTGACTGCCGCGGGGTGGCGACTGGTCTCCGGATCGCGTCCGATTGTTCGGGAGGAGGCGGGCCACTGTTAACCTGTTGGTAGGCCTGTCCTCTCGATGGGCCGCCATTTGCGGATTCATTTTCGATCTTGAGAGCGGGTGCCTGACTGAAACCAATGCCATAGTCGTTGACTGGCTCGGGTTTGTGTGGATGAGCACGCTCGATAGAACTGTTGTCACTGCTCGGGTCCGTGTGATAGCCGGCCTGCTCCGCGGAGCTCCCACTCGCAGCTGCCGAGGTTACCGTTTCGTATGAGCGGTCCTTGTTGGGAAGGGGGTAGATGTTCTGGTCACCGCGACCGTAACCGTTCAGGTGCGGGTCAGTTTGAGTCCTCGGAACCCTCTGGCGGTATGGAACGTTACCCCCGTTGTTGTAGTAGCCTCCGTTGCCTTGGTAAGGGTCATAGTAGCTCTGTCGGTTGGAGGCCATGTCAAATTGTGTGCTTTCGGGACGGTACGAGGTCGGGCGGCTGCCGTAGTAGCTATCGTGAGGATGACGTGAACCGCTGGCTGTGGAGCTTAATCAGTAAGAGGGTCGAATATTAAGAAGGCTGGGTCACTTACTCGCGTAGTAGCTGCTTCTCTTATTGAACGTCGCAATCGATTCGGTCTCTAAAGCCCGCAGTCAGTACACCACGTCATGGAGATGGATGGATTAGACATGCCTGAACGAATGTAAGATTTACCCCGGTCCCTTTCGCGGTATCCTCCATCAATGGCAGCCTCGAAGCTCCGAATGGTATCCAGTGGCCGTTCCCACCGACTGCGGGTGGGGTTCGACCGGTCAGGCTCAGCTAGTGTTGGTTGTCAGACACCGCAACGGAGACAGCACAGCGGCTCAACTGGAACTCATCGCGACTCACCAATAGGATTTCCCAGACCGTCCTTGTGCTGGATGGAGCGTAACGGGGCCAATGACGACTTGGTCATCGCCTGGACGGCGGCTACGGGTTATGCGTTAGCGCATGACGACCAGAGTGTTGGGGAGCGGGCATTGGTGACATACAAGGTTCGGCCTCGCTCATGGCGATGGTCGGGTCGGCCTTGCTGTGAAGTCTTCTAGCTTCCTTCTCCGCGGGTGTCTCGTGTAAGTCGTTCTTTTGGCTACTCCCGGAGCTCTTGTGCGATTTATTGGACTGGAAGCTGAAAGTCCTCTGCCTCGACTTTGAGTTTCTCTGAGTTGGATTGTTCTGGGTCTGAGGCGGCGTTGGGTGTGGATGCTGGACGGGGTGAGGTTGTTCGTACTGGTGGTAAGGACGGTACTGAGGCTCCTGGGGGTGCTGTTGGTAGTTTTCGGGATCGGGGTCGTGGTGGTTGTAATACGGCTGCTGGCGCTGGGCTGCTGGCAGCGCGGGAAGTGGATGATGCTCTGCCATGACGGGCGACCAGGGGCGTAAGGCGGTTTTTGTTGATCTGTCTCTGGACAAGCGGTGGGCGCAGTGGGCAGCGTGCCTCTTCTCGGCGAGCAAGGACGTTTGATGGAGCTATTGCGTGCCTTATCGCGGGTCAGCAAGGGAAATAGTGGGCGGGCAGTTCCCAGGTGGTCGCTAGCGAGGCAGCCAAGGTAGTGTTCCCAGGGGGGCGTGATGATGTGGAGGATCGCAAAGTGGACCAGCAGAAGAGATGGACGGGGTGCGAATGGTGAATCCCGAGTCGATGGCCGGGATAGAAAGTGGATGCAGAACTTGCAGCAAGCAGTGTACCCGAGAAATCGGGGCTGTTTCCAGTGTTCCACTGATGGAGATGTAATGAGCGCGGCGTGTCTGGGGATGGGAGCGGGTACACAGGTCAAAAGAAAGGCCGTGGTGTTTGCGGAAGTGAATGAGTAGTTGTGCTTCTTTTTTTTTCTTCCCCTCCCCAAAATTATTGTCGCAAGGAGGCAGTGAAGCAGGGAAGCATGTGTCTCGTATGTGGCTGGGGTGGAGGGGGGAAAAGAGAGTGGGAAAGGGAAAGAAAGAGAGTTGGCAAGGTTCAGGCACCTTGAATTGACGCTTTTGCTGCTGTGGTGTGCCGAGAAGGAACGAACGGCCGGGCAACGACTTTTCTTCGCACCCAATGCAGAAAGTACGACACGACACGCCACGCCACGCCAGGCGAGAATGACACCCAGACGACGCGGCAGCGGTAAGCCGAACCAAGTGAACTGCCTGCGGTCGTGTACGCAGTACGTGTGTGTACGTGTATGCGGTGGAGGCAGGGAATGGCAGGGGAATGGGAGTGAAGCCCAGGATGAGGTGGTGATGGACTGTTGAAAGGTACGTACCGGAAGGGGAATTTTTCTTGGGCTGATGCCGGAGCCTGCTGCAAGCTGCTGCAACAGAAGGGCGGGAGTCTGAGAGTCCACGTCGTGTATGGGGGCAACTTGGGGCGAGCGACGCTAGGATCTTTGCTCCAGGTGCGCTGGGGGGTGGCCGTAAGTGGTCAAGCGCCGTCGACTTTGGACGGAGGTCGGAGTTGAGAACGGTCAAAACACGTCGTGACTGGGGGTCCTTGGGTGGTTGGGAACACTCGACTTGGGACGATACCGCAACAGCCGGGTCTGCCCAGCCTGTGAACGCCTCCTGAGTGTCCACGAAAGTCTTGGTGATGCGATTTGCCGGTTTCTGCTCCGTCTGGTCTTCTGCCTTTGCCGCCCGCGTCGACTCTGTGATTTAGTTGCGGTGCAGGTGTGCAAGTGTCTGTCACTCCCTCTCTGCTGCTGTTGGTTTCTTTTCCCTCTCTGCTGTCTGTCACCGGCAGTTGTGCAGGATAGGCGAGGTGTCCCGCGGTCCGCTGATTGACACTTTTTGGAGTGGAGATGCAGTGGCCTGTGGATTATTTAGGGGGCGACGGTTCGGCAATACTGTCGATCAGCCAGTCCGTTTGTTGGTTTCGTAATGATGCACAAGTAATATGGGTATATGTGTTTGGAGTTGGGTGTGGTGGTTGTGATCGCGCTGGCGTGGTGCAGCTCGTCAGAATATCTAGGTGAGGCAGGAACCCTGTGCTGGGTGAGTAGGCGCAGGCGACGGGGCTCCGGGAAATGAACAGCTAAATAAATGATCGATGTGTTGACTGCGTACTGAACTCAGGCCGATCGACGGGCAAAAGATGTTGACGGCGGGTGTATCGGTTTGTTGACTCTGGAAAAGTCCTCAGGTCCTGACGTTGGTCTTGTTGACACCCTCCACGTAGTTTCCCGAGCTGAGGACCAGTGTCGTTTGTGAGTCGGAAGGCAAAACTGACGTCAAATCGCTAGATGGATAGGTCCGTGTGTTTCAGAGTTCAGGTACCTGATATCCCTTTGGTACCTACCTTAGGTAGGTACTTCTATCGGTAGGTGAATATTCAGGCGGATGACGATGCGGTGCGTAGAGTATTAGTGCCTTCCTAAGTCGCTCGACCGACTCTTTTGAAATTGTCGCCCCTTCCCTTTCGGTCCTTGGCGCGTCGATGGCGTCTTGAACTTTCTTCGTTGGGCCCGAAGCTATTCGTACAACGCGGTTCACAGCTCTAGCTCTTCGGCCACGTCTAGGCCCTGACGAGGCGAGTCGTGGGATAGATGAGACGATATGATATATGTGTCTAGGCTGATGCGAGCTGCAAGCTGCGGACTGCCTGTGTCGACCCAATCTCGTGGCTGGTATCACAGTCTATATTCTAGTGTCAGCCCAACCCCACATAGGAAAACACATGCACAAGTCATCCACGCATTCGACTGGTTCAGCAAATGCCATGTCTTTCATCCCACGTCGCCGCAAACGCCGTGCTTCAACGAGTTGGAACGTGGAACGTGGACCGTGGACCCTGAGCCGAGGACCATACCGTGGCACGCTCTTGGCCTGCCGGCGTCTGCACGGCACCGTACCGCAGCCTAGCTTGCAGATGATGGATGGGGCGAAAAGAAATGCCTCTCTCTGTGCGCACCTTGTTTTCCTATCCCTAGCTTCCACAGTTGTGCCAGCTGAATTTGATCCCGGTTGGTTTGGCGATCGGATATCGGGCCCGGACCCAGACGGTCCTTTCCGTCAAATTGGATGATACGATGGTGTCTGCTGGGTAATTGTGAGCGGCGTCAATAGCGTCCAAAACCACGACTGTTCGCGGTTAATGGGTAAGACTTGCGATGGGCCACACGCTTCGGCCACAACAAACAGCGCTTGGGAGGACACGAAGAGCGAATGAAGGGGCTATGCGTTTATACCAGAGACAATAGTGGGATGCGGTGCCTTGAACCTTGAACGCTCAACTCCCGCATGCTCTGGCCGGGGTGAGGTGTGTAAGTGACAAGTGCTACTTACCTGCATTCAAGGCTTCAGAGATGGATGTCCTAAAGGTAACGTGAGACCTTTTGCTTGGTGATCCAGAGCCGGAAGCAGTTGAAAAAAAAAAAAAAAAGGCACGTCAAAGACCGGCGGGCAGGCTTGGGTATCTATACGAGCTAGCCAGCCAACAGCCCGTTGTCAACCCGCGTGTGACTGGTGCAAAAGACGGCTACGGGGAGCTCGGCCTCGCTGGGCGGACAGCATGATGGTGTGTGGTGACAAGTCGATGATCATCCCGGCCAGCCTCTGGGTAGTAACGCAAGCTAGGTACCGAGAAAGGCGTGGCCTTGTCAATCAAGTCTGTCATGGAGGAGGCCATGGAGACGCGCCAGGCACAGCGGCATACGACACTCGCGGAATGCCTTCCTTTCTTCTCTCTTTGCGGCGCAGCATCATTTCTAGCTGCCCTACATGACCATGTTCCAATCTTCGTCACAAGCCGCTTCCCTGTCTGTCAAGGGAGACGGAACACGATTGCAGTGTACTTGCGCAATATGTAATTACGCAAGAATTGGCAATGAAGACTGGTACTTAAATATATTGCAGCTGAGCGGTCACTGGCTAATAGTGGCTACCTAATACCTAGTAGGTAGTCAACCAGGTCTACCTACCTTTAAGGTCTACTGTGGTATGACCTGTACCTGAAGGAGAGATGCTCGATTTTTCCTTACCTAAGGTCAAGAGTCCCACGAGTATCGGCACATCTGGAAAGACAAGCCCGAACAGCACTGTGCACAGTTGAAGCTCCACTGCATGGTTATGAACTTGTGCCACGAGCTAACAACCTAGATACATAGGTTACCTAATTAGTTCGCACGAACACCAAAGTTAACGCCTTCACTGGCCAAGGTCCTTCCACCTTCCTGCCATACTCTTTACCGTGATTCCAGATCACCTCTCTTTTCACTACCTCAGTGTCCGTACACCTGGAGACGTTCCTGGTACCTGAAATGACCGTGCTCAGGAGGCAAGACGACTGTCATCGTGCCGTGGGTCAGTGTCCTGTCAAACACTGGCTGCAAATCTTTGGCCCAAGAGTGATTGGGAGACATTGAATCATGGCAGAGATCATGGCAGAGGAGCAAACACCTCTGGTGGTTGGCTTGCGAGGGGAAATCCATTCCTCAGCCCGTCCATTACGCGTTTTGCCCCTCGTCGGCATCCCATCCACCCAATCCCTACGATAGTTAGGTCGTTTACGAGGTTCCATCCGCCCAAGAAACCTTGGCGTTAGTCTCGCAGACAACCAGACCCCATCAGCCACCACCACCTGCATCACCACCTCCATCACCTCTTCCTCCATGACGGCCAACTGACACCCGCCAACGAAATCTCAAGACATGACACGACAGAACGAGACAAGACACTGAACACGACAGCAACGGACACGCGAAATAGCCTCAGTTACTCATTGTCTGCAGGACACAGACAACGCGTCTGACGCATCTGCTGGCCTGGCGCCCTTCTCCTCATTCCGTGTCTAGGTTCTTTCGATTCGACACTGCCGTCTACCTTTGCTCACAGGCTAATTACCGGGCACATCTGATGAGCCAAGTCCGTGGGGGGAGGCAACCACATGAGAGAGGTGCATCAGCATCGTTAGCTGTACGACGTCTCCGTCTGAAACTTGACTCTACTCCGTCCAACCAGTCAACTGGGCTGCGATGCTTCCAATGGCCTGTCGTTCTCCTGGCAAGCAGAAAGTGCAACTGCGAGCGAAGGAGCCGCGGCATCTGGCACAACACGACGCCCCAAACACGTTCAAACATGACATTTCGTCTGATGCTCGTCTTTGATATGCCACAATATCAAACGGCATCCCGCCAACAGAACCCTGGAGACCGAGACACGCGCAATCGCCTGGATCAGACGCTCTGGGCTCGCGAGGATGATGCCCGTCCCACCGCCTCTTCCGTTCCATGTGGACGTGGGTGAGATATCTGTCGACATACCTGTACGCACACCCCTGCAGGCGGACTTCGTGTTCAGCAGTCATACGCATACGAAGGCTGGGCCGCAACAACGCCGTGAGTCCCACGCGCACCCGAGTATCCGATTCTTGGACAAATCGCCGCATGAAGCTCTAGCCCCGGTGGCTGTTGATATCCGCGCATTCCATATTGATCGCTCAGGCTGCGCCCCAATCCCAAATGTAGTCATGACGCGGACTGCAAGTCTGTGCAAGGAAGAGAGCTTCTGCGACTCACATGTCGTTCTGATATGCACAGCAGATACGTCGGGTTCGCAGTACGCGGACCTACGGAGCCATCATTCCTTCCCTGCCGTCCGTCCACGAAGAACTGCACTTATTCTGGCGATGTCCTCCTAAGGAGCTACCACAGTAGAGGCTTCCGGTGCAGCTTGCGTCACTTAGTCACACTGTAAACATCCGACTTTTCAGCCGGCACTTTTCAGGCCTGTCTGTCCACCCTACTTGGCACTGCGCAGTACATTCCGAGAATGTGTACAAGATGAGAATCTGATCCACGGCCAAGGCAGCATTCTGTCCCGTTCGTCGAGAATCGTTCCTTGCTGATCTCTCGTCGGGTCAACCTCTCAATGGATCCGTCAAACCTAGACATCTGTCAACCCAAGGGTAAATCGACGCACAGGATCATCAGTGCTGTGTACGTGATGCGTATCCTTTCCGCATCTGCATTGCACTCCATTCGCAGGGTCCCGGGGCCCGTGCTTCTCGTCAACCATTTCCACGTCTCCACCGATCATCCTGCCACCAACCACTGGCAACCAGCCCCCATCTCAGGTTTCCCCGACAAACTAGAAACCAAAATAGAACCAGACCTGAACAACCAACAGCCAAAGTACGCTGATGATGGCTTTATGCGTTCTTCCATCCGTGTATGATGGACACGAGCACAGCATCTGTGCTCGTATGCACTTCAGATCGTCCTTCGGGCAGGCTTCTGACTCCCATCCAGCCGCCAGAAGATAGCATACGCCGAGGCTGCTGAAGGGGAAGAAAGAAGCCAACCATGATTCACCTCGCTGGCACTCCCGGACCTTTCGGCAGCTTCAGTTCGCTTGACCCCTCACTTCAACACCCTCCCTACTCTACTCGGGCAATCGAGATAACCAGCTCTCGGCATATCACACGCAGTCATGTACGCCGCGGCGAGTGGGCATCAAGTTTCCTTGAAGCAACACCACCTTCAAGCCTGCGTACTTCGTAGTGCAGCCCACCACGAAGAGGATCGGGACGGGTCTACTTCCGTCGCACCACCACTTCTCCTTCCCTGGCGACACGCATCAGCCTGTTTCGAGCCTTACGAGCCGTTGGTTGTCCCGTAAGGATTGGCCGGCCTGTCTAACCGATTGGCTGACATTTCCCTCCCATCTCCCAAACTTCACATTGTCGCCCCTGTCCCGGGCGGTCTTGTCCGACCGCACCATCACACACCCCTTCTAGCTTCTGTGTTGGACCGACGTCCTCCGGTGAGTGGCTGGCACTGTTTTCGAGTCGTGTCTTCACTCACGGATGCTTGGTCATGCCGAGCCTTGACACGGGCGTCTTGCAGGCATTTGGCTTTCTGGATAATACTTTCACAGCTATAAGAGCGCCCATGAATAGGCAAACAATCTCGATCTCACCATGGCGCCAGCGGCGGCAGGCGGTAGTTGGGCTTTTCTCTCCCGCAGCACTAGCGGCGGTGCATCGCTTCTTGCATCACAAGTACGATTACGTACACGTTATGAGGGTGTGTGTGTATGTGTGAGTGTGTGTGTTTGCAACTCTGGGAAAAAGACCGGGACCTCCCACGGACTTGAACAACAAAACCCAAACCTTGGCATCCGACCTCCGTCCCGCCGGTCCTTTTTGGTCCCATCTTTCTCTCATCGTCTGCTCGCCCGCGCCGTGGTTGAAAGCTCCGCTGCTTCTCGAGCCCTTCCTGAAACTCAACGGCTCTGTCGGGACAGCCTTGCCATCTGGAGCGTCCCTCAGACCGCCGACCCCGAGACGAACGAGGATGAATCTGATGACAAGGAGAGGACGAAAGAACATCCTCCACTTCCAGAACCTCTCGACTTGCTCGGACCTTTGGAACCCTGCATGAAGCCTTGCGGTGTTTTGTCGCGTTCAGAGTCTTGTCGGAAATGCTAGGTTTTTCCATGAATAGAGGATACCAGATAAAATCAAATTTTCTCAATATTTCCTTCTCCGATGTCTTGCCGCAGAAATTCGCTGCTGACCGCCATTTCTTCCGTTTCCCTGGAACCCTTTTATTTTCCTTGGGCGTACTGGATGAATTGAGTTGGTCTGATGATTGTCCCGGCGGGTGTGAACTGACTGACTACATTCGGTTTCTTTCCTCCCCCCCCCCCTCCCCTCCTTTGCCCAGTGCAATCTTCGGATGACTTTTCTAGAAGGGAAAGCTTGTTTGAGGCGAGTGCTGCCATTTGGTACTTTTCACTTCCGTGGGGAAATGCACCCCGAGGAAGTTGGGGGGAAAAGGAGACTCTCAACTCTGACTTTTGGAAGTGAGCGGGGGCTCTGGCAACTCATCTGATAACTATGGCCGGTATGGAGGTTGATTCTGCAATCTGTCACTTGACGTCCGAGGGAAATATCTTGCGTTTAGAAGGCCTCGGAACTCTGGTTGTTTCAAAGCTTCAATCGCTTCCCAGGCGTTTTTAATTCATGATGTTGTTGAGCGTTCAGGCTAGGGCAGAGACATACAGTAGCAAATCCTTGTCTTTTCGTGCGCATGGGACTTTTCTCCAATCATCTAAACCTGGGTGCTGGTAATAACAATTCGTGTGAGGGGGTATACCGACAGCATTATCATCGGAGATGGCGATGTGGAGGTTAATGACGGAATATGATGATGGACAAGGTCAACTAACAGCATTGAGGATGCAAATTAAAAAGAGCGAGCTTGAAAGATGAGAATGAAAGCATAAGAACCACAGTGAGTGGCATGGATTGAGCACAAGTGTGTATGTAGTGCAGCAAACTTGCTACCGCGTTTAACAACAATGCAGACGAAAGAACGACTACTGGTGCGACATAAGCTATGGTGGTGGCAGGAGGCGGCGACTGGTTTAGCCTCCAGGTTCAACTCGGGAGGTTGAGTTTCGATACCAGTCGCAACCCAGTCGCAACTACTATGGTGTCTGGCGTACGCGGAGTCTAGGAAATGTGTCCTTGAGCTAGCTACAAAGTTGCGAATCTTGACTCCCGCGAACCTTGCGTGGTCTCTGGTCGAGGTGAAGAACATGCCCCGCGGGGTCGACCTCTTTGACTTCGCCTAACGATGTCACTGAGAAGTGGAAGTTTGGCTTCGTACCGTCCAGCGCCGAAGCTCGAGGAAACTTTCGAGGCATACACGGACGGAAACCGAGATACCTCCCACCACTGAGGCTGTACGTAATCGTCGTGATCAGATATGGCGGCAGTGGTTTACGACTTTGCTTCCTTGGCAAATACCTACTTCGAGAATCGTGCACGTCATTCTCTGCTGCCGTGAAGTAGACGCAGATATCCGGAATTGCACTACTATTCGTAAACTCGAGGCAAGTCTTTCTGGAGAGACCTTTCAGTCTTGATTTCCGATACTTGATGGCTGTCAGTCTTGGCATATACTGTTGGTGATGGACGAGACACGGGCTATTGTGAGTGACATTATCAGTATTCTTGAAATTCAAAGCTCTTCTGTAGTAGTCGCTGATGTGTGGCATCAATCCCGTCTATAATTCGCGGGTGCTGTTATTATGACCTCTTGAATCTGGATAAGCGTTACCAAGGTTGAACGAGATTGCGTACCCTATTCACCGCAACTGATGGCTCTCTATCGACATGAACTCCTCGATCAATTGAATCATATCAATGATTAGCGATTGAAATCATTCCAAATGATAAACCACATCCATATCAGTAACATGTCATGGACATCGAGGCTGTCAGTACTAATTGCCAAACAATGATGTTGCATCAGGCGTCTAAGGTGATGATGGACTGTGTTCTTGAATATTGACCGGAACATCGAGTGACTTTGTGTATTTTGTTGGATGAACACCTTGCTTGAATCTCACCGTATGGGTCTTGACTTGAGCTCTCTAGCAGAAAATTTTGAAATTTGGAGTGAAGTGTTTTCAACTTCCTACGAAGCGTACTTCAGCTTTGACTTTCCCGAACTCACCTATATCGTCACGTACGTGTATTCAGTTGAACTCACGAGTGTCTTAATAAGCAGATTGGTCTTCTGTAAGACAGTGACAATCAAAAAACAACCGCTGAGCTTTGCTTCAAGGCATCTGTTCACCACCTCGTGTAGTCACGAACAAACATCAGATTATACATTGACGTCACTTAACAGCCCAAACCCAACAAAATTACCATGTAGATATTATTTGATACTTCATATAGCAATAAATTGGAAATACTATACTGGATTACTTGAAGTAGTTTATCTATGTGGACCAAGGGATCGTATCTCACATCAACCCCTTTGCCAAGTACAAGCCACTCTGTGTATCATTTTTAGGTCCACATCGTGGCCTTCGAGAGGAAATGACGCCTTCAAGGCGCTCCGGGTGCAGTTATGGCCTTGAATCATTATGGTTGGCGCCAGTTTACACCCTTTGCAGCGAACTATTTGTAGTATTATCTGCGTAATACAGCCGACCAGCCCGATCGATGGATGACAGGCAGCAAGCAGCAAGTTTGTGACACTTTCTGTCATATGAATTCGGGTATATTGTTAGTGGTCTCCATGTGACATCTCAGAAGCGCAAACGATGATGCAGATCAACAGTGATTGTTGGCGACAAACAACGTCGGTGACAGAGACACACCCGCGGGGATCACCAAGTACGACTGATAGCAATACCGCAGTCGAGCACACACCGGAAGCTCTGTTGCAGTGTTTGCAGTCGAAACCACACCGTATACTTTTACGCTGAAGAGGATACACTACATGTAAGTCATTACGAAGCGCATCCCCTCCAAGTCTGATAGGCAAACGAGGTTGGATCGTGAAGACCTTACTGAAACACGTCGTTTTTGTGGCCGACCGTGATCTCGTCAAAACGGGCTGATTGCAACGAGCTTAGACTTGGCACGTTTGTTATCGGAGATCTCAATAGATTCCGCAGACTCTTGCAGCTGTAAAGAAGCCCTTCGGGACGAGATGAACGACACGAGCTGGAGTCGCAAGCTCGAACTGCCTATGACGACATTTTCACTTGAAAGGGCAGGTAAATGGGCCGTTGTACAGGGGTGCTGCCTGTCGAGGATTCGAAGTTGGAGAAGGCGACCTCCATCGCAGAAGGGGAAAAGACATCACCGCGGCAAAACTTGAGGAGAGTCGTGTCTCTAATTGACAGAGACAGCACACATGTCAAAATTGCAGCTGCATCCGTCACTGCGTGGTGCTGGGCTACCTCCAGGCTGAACTGAGCTGGGCTGGGTGAGATGGGCGCATCTCAGTCGCGCGGGATGCCTGCCAGGAAAGCTCACGAAATCCGGGTACGTAAACCAGGGTTTATCAGAGAGCGGGGGTCAACCAATCCTCGTGTGAAGCCGGTCGTTGGTTGGACTGGACGTTGCCGGGAGCGATGTGCGTGTGTGAGTGTGGACGAAGTACCGTGTTCCTCGGAACGAAAGGTGCATGCAAGCAACGTATTGGCTGATGGGACGACAGAGAGAGTTTGAGGCAGAAAGGTCCCGTCCCCCCCAAGAGCCAGCCAAGACGCTAAGATATGCCGCAATCAGCTCCAGCTCCTGATTCCCAGCTGCTGGATGTTTCTGCGCGTCGGCTCAGCCCAGCTCTACGCGGTGCCTTATTAGGTAGCCTAGAGATAACCTTAGCGCTTTGTACTCGGGCACTGATAAGTGAGGTGGCTCTATCTCACCTCACCTTCCCTTGGGTATGATGTGATGAGTTCTTTGGCCAGGAACCGATGGGCCTTATCTATATATAATACTACTGACGTATCTGTTTTCGTCGTAATCCTTGCCCAGAGGCTTGTGAATCCTGGCTCAAATAAAACCATCTAGTATCTATACGCTCGACCTTTCTTTTTTTCTGGAGCTCGTTTTCTTCAACTCATTCACTATCGATACCCCAGGAACCACGAAGTCACGACCCGTCGATACCCACGAATAGCCTAATAAAATAAACCCCAAAGAATGTCTGCCGAGGTCTCTCACGGAAGAGGAGGTGCCGGAAACATGAGCGCCGACGACACCAAATACGTCGACGGCGAGGTCGTGCGCGCCGGTCTTGAGGGCTCGCACGGCACCGGCGCATACAGCTCCGGTCGCGGCGGTATGCATGGACTCCATCCCCTTCACCTCACCTCGTCGCTATCACCACCACCACCACCACCACCATCGCTTTGATCACAAACCGAGTACGTGAGAACTGATTGCGGAATCGCGAATTCCACCCCACAGGCGCCGGCAACATTGGCGACTCCGGGAGCGCGTCCGCCCCGCGCTCCGACAAGGACCTCGTCCCCGAGGAGGCCTACCGCGCCTCCACCGAGAACCAGGACTTCCACGGCGGTCGCGGCGGCGCCGGCAACGCGCACAAGTCCATCGACCACGAGAAGAAGGCCGCCGCCCAGGCCCGCGCCGACGGCACCGCCGGCGTCAGCGTGGCCGACAAGCTCAAGGCCAAGATCCTTGCTCCGTTCCACAAGAAGTAGGGTCGCGAGCGCGGAGCTGGGAGTTAAGTGGTGACGGGAGGTGCGCAAGGGGGGGGCGCTTCGGCGCAGGCGGCGCGTGGTTGAGATGGCAGGTGTGAGGTTGGAGGCCTGCAAGTTGATTTCGGAATACCCTTCATGATATCCCCCCTTTTTTCACAAGATGGACCAGGTAGATGCGGCTGTTTTGAAGTCGTTTCAATGATATCCCTCTGCTTCTACTTTTGAGATCTAGCAGTCCGTTCAGCTCAAATTACCTCCCCGCACAACTACGAGGCGATTGATAGTGAGGTCCAACCAGCAGCTGTGGTGTCGTTACTGGTGCAGAATAGACGACATCCTAATAGGTACTGAGAGTCATTCGACTTGCGAACCGTGTGTACACTGCCACTAGGCATGGTTCTTCAGTCTTACCACAATGTTCAGCTGTCGTCGTCGCGAGTTTTTGGGCATACCAACTACAGGCTCGGTACCTCGGTCTGAAAACCTAGGTAGACATTACTTACACCGCTGATGCTGTACAGAGTACTCACGAGCAGTCTCAGATCGTTGGGTACCTAGAGCACTGTATACTGAGTACAGGCGTATCCACCGAGTGACTGGTGGGTATTGACCCTCAGGAAACGGATATCCACTTTATGACGGCATGGTATATATACTAATGAATGCGGAGTGTTGGCCTCAAGGCAAGGTGCTAGAGTGGTGATTAGGTGAGACTCGAATCTTCGCAATGATATCTCATGCCTTCGGGCGCGCAGGTTCGAATCCTGTCCTTGTCGCGATTTCTTTTGCCTTTTGCGGGATTCCAATACTCCCTGATTCTTTTTTCTCACTCTCTCCTGCGAGGAACTTCAATCAAGATCACAGGGGCTTCCAAATGTATCTCTTAAATCGCTTGATTTTCGAAGACCTGCAACCCTTGGAAACTTATCATGATATGGCGATAATGTATTGATGAGGGGTCTCATGCTGCAAAATTGAGTCTTGGGTAAGTTGCAGTATCCCTGCATCGTTTTAACCTGGCATAATCACTTCTGATGTTCATCGCAATTGTTTATGAATGCCAACATAGGCAACGGTGATGAAGCAGGACAGAGTGAATCTATCTTCCCAACGTGTCTCGTAATCTCGTCAGGCGAGTGTTCAAGCCACAGCTGGAACAGGTTTACCGGTCTCCGGTGCGCCTGGGCCTCCAGGGAGAAAGGGCAAGTAAGGTAGCAGCAGCGGTCCGCCGCGCTCTGAGAATTACGATCCTTTTTGGCATCGGGCGATTAATTTATTCTGCAGATGCGTTCGATGGACGTCGGGGACGGACCGAATCGTGTTCGCGCAGACTACTTGTACGTATACCATTTAGCGCAAGAAGCTTTGGTCACTTGGGCGACTCGATTCAGTGATTGCGGAGATGTAATCCAGGGTATTTCTGGATCCGGCGAAGAAGCCGTCTCCAAGTCATGTCCAGTAGAGTCAGTCCGAGGCGGTGAAGCCTAAAAGAAAATATTGGACTGGGACGTTGACGATAGCGAAACTTGGGCACAGGCTCTGCAGTTTGGTGATCACAACCAGGCTTACTCTCTGGCGAACGACACGCTTTAAGACCCCGGTTGGAGGCGATGTAACGGTTGAGAAAGATGGCCCGTCCAACCATCGATTTCACAAGTGAAAGCGATTCAGATGTCGGTGATCGTCCCTAGGGGTCCAACGGGATAGGGACCACAGGTGGGCAGTGAAGATGAGAGGAGTTGCAGATCACATGGCATTTGCAGAATGCCACCCCCGCAGGCCCCAGTTCGGCTCGGATCGCCGCCATACTTTGTTGTGGTGTTGCCAGCGGGAGAATAGAGGAAAAAATTGTGTGGATGGGGAGCGAGCTGGAGATGGGACGGCCCTAGTGAGTCGTCGCGGCTCTGATGTTGACTAGTAAACGAGCCAACCTCTTTACAAGACGGCAACGGCTTGTCCGCCAAGTCATGCAGATGTCAATAATGGCCGAATCGCAAGGGGAAGAGCAACGGGGATAAGTTCGTCTTGTGAATGACCACTGTCGGAAGTTCGCGATGCGCGAGGAGTTTTCAGTTAGAGTGAGGGCGTAATCCACCTTGCGGAGAAGTGCTTGGCGTAACAGAATGAGAAGCAGAGGGTGATGGGACATGTCACAGCTCTGACCAATATCAACCATGAGAAGAATTGCCTTTTCTGCGGTGACGGAGACGGGATTGTGTCAAATTGTGGTGGTCAGGCGTGGTGGTGTAGGAGCGCGGCGGGCAGCGCCCAATGTCAGGGCTGGATGCAACTGACGTCCATCGGTGCTGGGCGAACATGGAATATCGGGCGAATGAAGAACCCGGTTCGTCTCACAATGGATGTCGTCCAACGCGAATCCTCTCACGATAACTGGATCTCATTGCCTCATAGTGCCGCAGAGTGGGAGCGTGGCAGAGGCGCTAGGAAGAGGGCAAGGCCAGGGTCCATCGGCGATGATCCAGTCGGGCCCAATCGTATTCGCGGCGACAGCGGTTAATTAGTAGGTAGAATTGGGCAGAGAGACTTTTGGAGGTTGCAGTGAGCGACCGATATACCGATTGTGGCGGGGGGGAGGAAGACATGAACGTTGTACGGCGTACCGAGAGACAGCTGGATTAAATCAGGAAAGTTCAAACATGGCCGGTGGCTTCAGCTTATACGGAAAAGCAGACGCCCTCGTCACAGATATACGTGGTCAGGACGTGTAGTCGTACGTGTAGGTAGGTAGGTAGTCTCTCGGACTCAGCAAGGTAGGTAGGAAGAAGCTACGGTGTCGACTGGAGACGGTGAGAAATAAGAATATAAGGCATCGGCATGGATGGAGCAGAATTGACAAGGCAGCTAGAGCTAGGAAAGACCATGGATTGACAGTGACGGTGGATGGATTGACGTCGACTTTGCCATTGACACGTTGGATGCCGTTGCCCATCTTCCTAGCCATATAACCAACCTCGCTGGCCCACCTCCTAGTCTGTCCTAACGCAACGACGCCTTCACCTACTTTTCTTTCGACCTCTTCTATTGCCACTGTCCTTTGCATCTCTTGCATTCTCTGTCAATCAGCAAAACCTTCAGCATCACGAGAAAGCGCTGCCCCATGTCGCTGCCTCCGCGAAACCTGCGTTACTGTCGTCATCAACACTCTCGGAACGTTGCATAGCGTCACCTACCACCTCAGCTAGCACCGTCTCGCCCTCCCACGAGCTATCTGTGGTCCAGTCAGTCCACTCGTCCAATCCACATGCCCTTTTCGGTAGGCTGTCATCGCAAGACACCCCACTGAGGAGAGACTCAGAATCCTGTGTCTTCAGCAGTTCGGGGTCTACTGGGGGCAGGCCACCGTAGTAAGGGCAACAACGACCACGGCAATAGCCTCAAGGTATTCGCTCACGCCCAAATCGGCTCCGGCCAGCTGTGAGAGGCACTGCAGCTAGTGGCCGGAAACTCGCCGAGTGGTTCGATCACAGCAACATCGGTTGCCCAAGACTTAGAAGCCACCACACATCCACTTCCAAGCGACTGTTCGTCACACCTCCAGGTAAGGGCCTGGTGCCGCAAAGTGACGACGCGTTGCAGTGCTAGGTGCCTTGCCTCGGTGAATCTCGACTGCATTTCCGTCTCTTCATATCTGCATCCGCACCTTCGAGGTGCATTCCATTGCAGGCAAGCAGGCCTGGACGTGTACAGTGCTATTCAGCCAACCTAGGTACCTGACCTGGAGCTTTAGGTCCTAAGCTCAAGCTCCCTTGCTGCTGCAGGCTGAATTCAGACGGAATTTGTTCCTAGAGGCCCCCAGGACCACCTACCTTACCTACCTAGCGTGCTATCTTCGGAGCGCAATCGTCCGTTTAGTCCGCTGTCCACCTCCCGTCAGTATTACCTAGGTCTTTGCCGCCAGCCAGGTGAGACCGTGAGACAGGCAGCAGGCCCACCCAGCTGTTGGAAGTCGGCTGCCGTTAGCAGTAAAGTCACGCCAACCTGCTCTGGGCCAGCCAGAACCAGTGCAGCGCCCACTGTCGGTGTTGGCGACCTGAGCCTGACATGGTTCCAAGGCATGAGGAACACGCTCGGCCTCCGCCTGCACCACGTCTTTGGTCCCGACTCTCGGTCTTTTCAAAGCATTCCTTTCGCTCCTTCACCTCAGACTTCGAGGCCGACGACGAACTCTCCGACAGTGACTCGGATTTTGACGGAATGAGTCCAGGAAGCAGTAGCGACGGCTTCCTTCATGGCCGCGGCCCAGCCCGTTATCCGGGTGAAGATACCCGCGCCACGAGTCAAAAGGAGCTCTCTGGCTGGTATGCTTACGCCTTTGCTGCCGAGACCTATGTCATTTGTGGTGAGTGTTTACCTTCCCCTCCATGCAAGCCGTCTCACGATCCTCGACTGACCCTGTTTAGCAATCGGTATGTTTTTTTGGTTCCCAGTTCCTAGTTCCACCAATGCGCCATGTCACCCCGCAAGAACCACCACGATACTGCCCAGCTTCCGTGGCCCTTGGAGCTCTGCAGTCGCGCCACTTGTACTAACCGGACCCGTCGTATAGGCTCATTCATCCCCATCCTCCTCGAGACGCTTGCCCGCGAGAATGGCGTTCTCTTGTCCGACCGAACAACTCCTTGCGGTACGAGTGATACCAAGAATAAGGCTGATGGCCAATGCATCGTCTACGTTCTCGGCGTGGAAATCAACACCGCCAGCTTCGCCATGTACACCTTCTCCTGCAGCGTCCTGCTCCAGGCACTTTTGGTCGTGAGCATCAGTAGCGCTGCTGATCACGGCGACTCGAGAAAAAAGCTTTTGCTTACCTTCGCATGGATTGGGAGCTTCGCCGTCATGGCCTACATCTTTGTCGGCAAAAACACCTACATTCTCGGTGCTTTACTGGCCATTATATCAAACGCTTCGTTCGGCGCCTCTTTTGTGCTGTTGAACTCGTTCTTGCCTCTGCTTGTCCGCTACCACCCAGAAGTGCTGGCGTCTCAGACGGTCCACACACCGGACTTCGGGCAGTCAGAGCTGGAGTCGCAATCCATGACCGGGAGCCGCGCGGAGGAGGACGCGGCGGTTGGCGATATCGAGGATTCTACCACTGCACTGCTAGGGGCGAACGCGCCTCGCGGCCATGCGTTGGTCCGCAAAGCGACCCACGAGGAGCTGACGTCTGTGGAACTGCAACTGTCGACACAAATCTCGTCAAAGGGCATTGGGACTGGCTACATTGCAGGCTTGTTCCTGCAATGCATCGCCATCGCTATTCTCATTGCGATGAAAAACACCACATGGTCCCAAAGAGTCGTTCTCTTTCTTGTGGGCGCATGGTGGTAAGTTCTAGTGCCCAGAGCCGTAGACGCCTCTTTCCCGAGAGTACTGACGTTTCCCCAGGGCAACCTTCACGATCCCGGCTGCTTGGTGGCTTCGACCCAGACCAGGCCCTCCCATGCCCATCAATGAGTCGGGCAAGGGAGCGCGCGCCTGGCTGAGCTACACGCTCACCGCGTGGAAGTCTCTCTTCAAGACGGTTCGGCTAGCTCGTCGTCTTCGCGACATCATGCTCTACCTGGCCGCGTGGTTTCTCCTGAGCGACGCCATTGCGACAACGTCTTCGACGGCCATACTCTTCGCCAAAACCCAATTGCACATGAAGCCCTGGGCCTTGGGAATGATCAATGTCATCTCCACTACGTTCGGTGTCGTCGGCGCTTTCGGCTGGGGCTTCATCTCGCGCAAATTTGGCCTCAAACCTCATCAGACTATCCTTGTCTGCATCGCACTTTTCGAGCTCATCCCCCTTTACGGACTTCTCGGGTACTTGCCATTTGTGAAAAAGTGGGAGGTCATCGGGTTGCAACAACCATGGGAGATGTACCCTCTCGCTGCAGTGTACGGGCTTGTTTTAGGTGGGCTGTCCAGTTTTTGCAGGTCGCTGTACGGCGAGCTCATCCCTCCGGGTTCCGAGGCCGCCTTCTATGCGCTTTACGCCATCACCGACAAGGGCTCCAGCATCTTCGGGCCGGCCATTGTCGGGGCCATCATTGACGAGTCTGGAGATATCCGTCCCGCGTTCTGGTTCCTGGCGGCTCTCGTAGGCCTCCCGGCACCTCTTATTTGGAGCGTCAACGTGGAACGGGGTAAGCGTGAAGGAGCGAGGCTCGCCGAGGTCATAGAAGGATTCGAGAGCCAGCTGCCAAGAGAAGTCGGCAGCGAGACGGAGAGCGAAGACCGCCCCATCCTCAGTGCTTACGACGACGAAGAGGACGAAGACCGGCACGAACGAGCTAGACGATATTGATTATAGAAGTGCAGTTGTGCATGATTGCATAGCGATGGCGTTATGAGGTTATTGGTCATTTTGCTGTTCCCGGAATATGACCATGTATTGCTATTTCAGACGAACAAAAGTGGCAATCCGCTCGAAGTTGCGACAGTGGCAGACGAAGATAATTAGTTCACCCCCGTTTGATGACTTTCGGTAGGCTCTTGTCGCCAAATGCTACGTTGCGCAGCCTGCCTCGATGTGGCGAATCAGATGCAAGAGAAATAGTTGTAGTGTAAATGTTGAATGGAGCTTCGCTGCGGAGATCTTGCGCGTGGATGCTTCTAGTCGCAACCGGGAGGTAACGATAACCTCTGTATCGGATACCTCGCGGTGCAAGGTCAATGACAGAGGATGTTTAGCTTGCTTACGTTGGCAGTAAGACTCATCCCCCGCGTGTTCTCGCTTTTCGCCCATCGGTGCCGTTCCTTGTGCCACGACACACTAAAAGAATCCCACGAGCCATGCTGGAGGTGGCTAGGTAAGGACGGGATCGGACTCACGTGACCCAAGCTTCAAAATTTGGTGGCGCCCGGGCAAGTTCACCTTGGATTATTGACGCGCTCCGCTCCTGGACCTGCCAGCATCGACGAGCTATTCACCCCGAAGTCCGCGCATCGTGGCCATCATTGGTCCTTGCTACTCGACTCACAACATCAGCAGGATTCTGCAATTGAATCGTTACTTGTCATAGTCTTTTGCAGGCTCGACTGAGGCGGTGCGCTTGCCACTCGGCCTGATCTACCCCGGTCTCTGGGCGACCCATCTCTTTCCAGCCACCCTGCTGCTGCTGGCCTTTCCCTCCCGTCGCGACAGACTCAACGGACGTCTATCAATATCCCACTTCTCCTGCACCATCTCGACCGTAATCGCTTCGCATCCTTCATCGACCTCTCGGCGGCCCCGAACCCACATCGCCGTTTGCGACCCTTGAAACCTCTTCGTCATGTCTTCCTCTGCGCGCAAGCGCCCTCGCGCCGAGGTCGCCGAAGAGAACAAGGCCGACTGTCCCTTTAGCATCACATACACAGAGCCCGACACCAAGGCGCAGAAAAAGTCAAAGAAGAGGAGGAAGCACGATGCGGAGGAGGAGGACGCGAAGAGGAGCGCCAAGCAGCTCGCTCCCTTTTCGCCATCGGGCGACTTCAACGGAAAGAGTGCGAGTGATGTCCTTGACTTGGAGTACAACGTCGTGCCGCAGAAGAAATGGTTGGAAATGACGAGGTACAACAGCTTCGTCCGTAAGTTGTCCCTGCATCTCCCCGTCTTTCCCGGCGTACTGACTGACACCTTTGCTCCAGTCAACGGAACAAAATACTTTAGCGAGGGCTTCATCTTTGTCGCAAACGATCAGACTGTCCAGCGACAGAAGGCGGCGGCAGAAGGCACCGCGGACGGCGACTCGGACAAGGCAATGCCGCGGTCAAAGTCCGATGACGACTGGGTCGCGCGCATCTTGGAGATTCGCGCCAGCGATGAGCACCACGTCTATGCACGCATTTATTGGATGTACTGGCCCGAGGAGCTTCCGGAAGGCACGATGGAGGGCAAGAGATACGCCGGAGGGCGCCAACCCTACCACGGTCACAACGAGCTGATTGCGTCCAATCATAGTAGGTGGCCGGAAATACGCAGGTCTGTTTGCACCGCTGACTTTGGGTAGTGGATATCATCAACGTGGTCAGTGTGACGCTGCCTGCTAATGTCAAACAATGGATCGAAGAGAACGACGACGAGATTCAGGAAGCCCTGTACTGGAGGCAAGCTTTCGATTGCCGTACTCAACAACTCTCAGTGCGTCGACTCTCACGCTGAAGCGCCCTTTGCAGAGGAGCTAACTCCATGTAGTCTGTTGAACGAACCTGCAAATGCCGACAGCCCGCGAACCCCGACAAAACTCTCATCGGATGCTCCAACAAGCCCTGTAGCAAGTGGTTGCACGAGCATTGTCTCCGGGAGGATGCTCTGACGAGGACATTCGAGCGACTCGGCACCGACAAGCCCCATTTCAGCGCAAAGCCCCCGGCCGACGGAACTGCCTCGGTTGCCGACAGCGAAAAGGAAAAGGAAGAGAAGAAGCCCGGCGACGGTGATGGGGTTAACGGGCCACTCAGCCCGACTGAGAGCGGTGCCGAGGTGAAGCAAACGATCGATGCTAAGCCTAGCGATGCGCTCGAAGAAGCCAACGGCCAGTCTGTGACGGAGGGAACCCCGGCGATTCTTGATGAACGCGCTTCTCAGCAACCCGCGACTCCAGCCACGCCTTCCGTGCCAGAGATACCGGCTTCGTCGAGGAAGGGTAGATCCGGAAAGAAGAAAGCTGCTGCATCGGATACAAAGCCATACGAGGGTCTCTTCGAGGCCAAGATCCTGATGGAGGTAAACCCGCCCAGAATTCTTATCAAGGATTTGCGCGAGAACGTCACGGAAGGCGACAAGGAATGGACCGAACCACTGCTCTGCGTGGTTTGTGGGGTCGAAATCAGCTGATTTAGAGTTGCTCGTAACGATCAGGAATCCCTCGAGCCCTTCGTCGGGGCTCTTTTATTTTTGTGAGAGACGATGTGGTCTAAAACTTCGCTTCTCGCTGTACCTATTCCAGCAAGCAACGCTTCCGAGCCATGGACGATGGACGCGTGCTGCTGTTCGATTATGACGATTCAGGATATGACCCGAGCGGCACGACGCACCTCGAAAAAGCACGTCGGGCATTGCGAAGGTGTGGTCAAGAGGACAGGAAACCTTGGAGATGAGCGGCTGCTGAACTTGAGGAGGGGATTTGCTTAGGAGATGCGGTTAATCTT
This sequence comes from Colletotrichum lindemuthianum, assembly GCA_001693025.2. Lineage (NCBI taxonomy): Eukaryota > Fungi > Ascomycota > Sordariomycetes > Glomerellales > Glomerellaceae > Colletotrichum > Colletotrichum lindemuthianum. Next base: position 28,312 of record MASP02000279.1, on the reverse strand, counting down.
TCGCGAGGCGTTGGCGAAAACGGTTCACGTCGCAGTGTGGGGTTTGACAAGAAAGATTCGGGTAGATTAAGTGAGGCAGACGAACCTGTAGGCGAAGGTGACGAGAAAAGGTGGGCAAGTCCTGAATAGGAGTTGTCACCTGGAGACAAGTGTCCACGAGCAGTTTCCTAGAGCTTTCATGGTTTGGTCTTTTTGTTTGCCTATTCTTTTCTCGCGTTGAGCACCAGCAGAAGCTGTGGTTAGGCAGTCTCACTATAAACACCAAGACCGTTACAAAGTGCACCGTACCTGCCAGCCGTTTGACAATCAATTGAGGACTCCGTATATAAACATTTTTCAAGCAAACCGGTGGGAGTCTGATACTCCATATGCTAGAAGGTGTTCTGCCATGACGTGCCCCTCTCTACCTACCTTAGGTAAGGTAGCTTAATAGTCCACTTCATGTAGGTAATGTTTTCTATAGTGGTGAGTGGTGGTAGGTGCTCGCGAAGCTCAGCTTGTCTGGTGGGGTCGTTCCCAGGGGTCAAGGCAAGTGCCTTGCAGTCAATCAGTGTACCTAGGTAGTTCTACATTAAGGTACTGCTGAAGGTTGATGGCCGCCTACGTACCCCGCCGGGCCTGTTCCACTAACAATCGACTTCCATGAACATCTAACCTACCTACCTTACCGTACCTATCGACTGCAACGCAGCTTCATCGCCATCTCCTCGTACCCTAGGTTCAATTGACCAACGGCTCGACTATATACCAGAACTCTCGCACATACACTACGCCACAATGGCCATCGACCCTTTCGACTCGGCGCTGTAAGCTCGGCTCCAGCTATGCCCCCCTAAACGTCCACCACAGCTGACCTCAATCTCCAACCCACAGTGACCTCCTCCGCCGCCTGAACCCGAAACACACGACCGACCACCTCAATGCAATCATCTCCCTCGCCCCCGACCTGACCGAGGACCTCCTCTCCTCCGTCGACCAGCCCCTGACGGTGAAGCGCTGCAAGCAGACCGGCCGCGACTACCTGCTCTGCGACTACAACCGCGACGGCGACAGCTACCGCTCGCCGTGGAGCAACCAGTTCGACCCGCCCCTGGACGAGGGCGGCGTCGGTGGTGTCGGTGCGGGGGGCAGCGAGGGCGCGGGTGAGGGCGCGATCCCCAGCGAGCGCGTCCGCAAGATGGAAATCAAGGCCAACGAGGCGTTTGACGTGTACCGGGACCTCTACTACGAGGGCGGCGTGAGCAGCGTGTACTTTTGGAACTTGGACGACGGATTCGCCGGCGTGGTACTCCTCAAGAAGTGTACGTCTCCCGCCCCGAATATTGACTTGCGCCGGAAATCACACGATACAGGGGTGGTAGCAGTTAGCTAACAAAAGGGGGAAACAGCCGCGACACCCGGCGGAAGCGCCGAGGGCGTGTGGGACTCGATCCACGTCTTTGAGGCCATTGAGCGCGGCCGCACGACGCAGTACAAGCTCACGTCGACGGTGATACTCTCGCTCTCGACGTCGGCCAACTCGCTGGGCGACATGGACCTCAGCGGCAACATGACGCGCCAGGTGGAGCAGGAGCTCCCCGTTGATGGCGACGAGAGCCACATTGCCAACGTCGGGCGCCTCGTCGAGGACATGGAGCTCAAGATGCGCAACCTGCTGCAGGAGGTGTACTTTGGCAAAGCCAAGGACGTTGTCGGCGATTTGCGGAGCATCGGGAGCCTCAGCGAGGGGGCGAGGGACCGCGCGGCGCAGAGGGAGATAATTGGAAGCATGCAGAGATGAAGCCCCTCCAAGTGCACAGTGAGGGTGGTACGGTGTCTTGGAAAAAGAGATTAAATCGAGATCGGGTCGTACCTGCTCCGGCTTTGTCTTAGATCTTCTCCTGTGAAATGGAGGTCACCAAGATCGAAGGGGCGGTAGCCAGATAGATGAGATGTCTGTCCTCGTCTAATCTAGGTCCGCAATCTCGGGGCGATTACAGGGGTCTTTTTCACGTTCGGTAGCGAGGCGGCGTGCTTGTTTGTGGAAGACAATGTGCGCATCGACTAGAGCAATATCAAGTCGCGAGTGGCTGAATACCGGCGTGTGACGGGGTATATGTGTCTCGACATGGACGTGACCAGCTGTGGCGACGGCGATTTTGGATACTTCCCCGCGGACGAGTTGTGGATTATGCTCTTCTCTATATACAGTGGAGAGCGGCCGCGGATTGAGATTCTTTGGCCATATTTCGTTGTCTTCCGATACCTAGTGAGCAACAGGGCAATGGTCTTCCCGCCACTTGAAGGGGCGTGATTCTGGATGCTGTGGGGTCGTGTAGATGATGTCTGTTTGTCCCGTGCCCCGGAGTAGCTCGTGGAATACCCCGATATCTCGTCTCAGTATTCAAGGGGGATACACTGGAAGATGTGACGGGAGATGGATAGAACAGGAGAAAGGTGGTGGCCAAGTTCACGAGAACATTCCTTCATTTCGAAAATACAAACTTATAATTTCGCGGAAAAAAAGATTAAAGATAATTGCAACACGCAGAAGAGTAAGATACTAAGAAACTGATTTATATATTATTAGGTACTACTTAGTGCTAGGATGCGAAATTCAGGGAATGGAGAAATTGGTAGGTAGATAACGTGCAACTCGACTTCGTGGGCGAAGGAGATTACAATATTGACACATCTTTCATCCGTCATCGTCCGTCACTCCCCGCGTATTACGTTTGAGACCAGAGTCCGATCGTGCATGATTGGCAAGGGACTTCTGCTTTGAACCTGTTGGCCAGGGGAAAACGACGTTGCGAGGCTCTTCATCACGGCAATGCAATTACATCTTCTTCACCTCAGCAACATCAAGACATTGACGCTACATCTCGAGTTTGGCAAGGCTTTTTGTACGATTTCACACAGCTCGTGGCTAGGTCTGGAAACCGAGGACTAATACACGCTTACATTCCTGAGTCTATATTACGAATGTTCAGTTCAGGCTGATGGTAACTTCCGGTGAGGTTACCATGTCGGTTTTATTACTCCTCCACAATGACGCTAAGCTGTCAGATATCATTGCTTAATTTCCACTGCCTCGCTTCCTCGGAGCGTGTAAGTCCATAGAACCCTTCGAACTTCTCCGCTCTTTAAGTGCAATAGCGACCTTCATCAGTTGGGTAGAGGCCCGGAGAAGGAAAACCTGACGTCGATATCGCAGACGTCTATCTTGTGAGACAAGGTATAAAAGCCAAGATGCTCAGGGATTGAGGTTCTTGTTCGCAACCAGCGCACACTATATAGCCGCCAGGCCCATTGCCAACAAAGAGACCGAAACCACACGTCGTGAGATCTCGCCATCAAAGTTCAGCGCTTCACACGCCAACAACCGTCGATCTAGGCCAAACCATCCCTGGTCTCTGTTTCCGAGAGGCATTCTCCGCGTATTCGGCAGCGCGACTGCTACGGAACAGCTGGCCCTTGACCCGCATATCAATATCTAATCTTTGGTGATTGCACAGCAGGCTATGCAAGTCGACTTGGGTCGAACAGCTGACTGTTTTCTCTTGGAAGAGAATGCGAGGTTTCTCGCGTGCCATACGGTCATTGAAATGGAGTGAAACAGATCAATGTCTAAATGGATAACCTCGGACTCCAATTCACTCGGAAGTTCCCATGATGGAGCTGCACACCCTCGGCAGGCACACGCGGGGGCGAACAAGCTCAAAAGGACGTTGAGAAGAACCAAAGCACGGCGCGGTAAACATTCGTTCGCCATTATCCCAAATCCGTGCGGGAGACCTTTTTAAACGTTCCCCCGTCCGCCTGCTGCAGGGCTTCCGAAGGGCTCATACACCCATGTCCTCTTACTGTGCGAAAACCACTCCCTGAATTGTCATCATGTCGAAGTCATGTACGTGATGCATCGTAAAGATAGACAAGCCCCCTCTCCAGCTTCGCTGCCTCGCCGAAAATTCACCAATGGACGTAGAAAGGCCGCTACACCTTCTACTGCCTCCTGGCAGAAAAGCAGTCGACCTTTGCTCTTTGTCTTTCTCTTCTCTCTTCCTTCTCCTCCTCCTTCTTCCTTGGGCTTCGTGCAGCACGCTCAGCTATGCTGGGAACCATCATCCTTGAACACTACGTCGCATATTCGTGGAGAGAAAATACTCGCAGCGCAAGTGAACAATACCTGTTGCGTCAGGAGCATCAGAGGTAAGAAGAGCACCCCTCGACCCGGTCATGAAACCAAAAGCCTTCTCGTGGAGCGACACACTTCACTTTGGTACGCCTGCACCGCACACATGCCAGTACATGAGGTCAGGGACGAGATGTCAAGACCCTTTTCCTCGCGTTTTTCAGCTACCCCGGGCGGGCACACACGTAGTTCGTGTGGCATTATGTGGCGTCACTGCAGCGAAGTCAAAGACTCATGTAAGAACACGTCCCATCTCAACTGTAGCTGTAAAACTTGCTCCAGTTGGGATGAAAACATGCTCTTCCCGTCGACGCTGGCCACTACGCTCGCGATCTTCGGGGCGCTCGCTGTCATACCCTTCATCGCAGGGTCCTGGTTACATATTGCGACGTTCGTCTCAATGAGGGACCAGGCCCGGAGAAGAAGGGTTACACAATCAGATACGGCAGCGCCTCACAGAGTAAGTTATCGTAGTACACTGTCAGTCATTCATCTCGAGAAATGAATCCTGCCCAGTCCGCAGAAAAAGAACACAGACGAATGCTTCAGAAGCGTGACTAGAGACTGCCCGAGTTACCTTCAATAGGTATAGCTCTACAGAGTCCTCGTAACTAAATCAGAGGAGGCGGCCTTTCCCGGCAACGAACGACCTGCCTGTTGGTTATTTCGGTCAGCAGCATGCCGCAGCGCGAGTCTCGCGGCTTCGCCCATTGTCGTCCATCTGCACCCCACTTCTCATCTGAATCTTTGTCTTTCTCAACTTTCTTCTGCCCTCAGTTTGCGGCAGTTTTGATGAGTGATGAGTGGCTTCAGGGACTCCTCTGCCGATTGCCGTACACAGGAAGCTTTGGGTGATTGTAGTGGTGGGTTCGGCCTAGAGAACGTAGGATGCTGTCCTGGGATGCGCAGGCACCTACGAGCTTACTTCAATTATTCAGCCGGTGCTGTCGAAACTCTCTGCCCGTCTTTGTTTTTAAGGTTATTGGGAATATCATCGACTGCGGTTTGATGACGTGGACTTCGGGCACTCATGCTCCTCGGCGATCGTAGCGACGCCCGCCTACAGACAATACACCGTTGTTCATTACAGTGTTCTCAGGGCTCTGCAAACGTTGTCATCCGAAGCGGTCTTCGCGATGTTGCTCGTAACAGTTGATCTGGACTTCACCCAATGCCCCACGAAGGCTGAGCGAGTGGTAGCGGCTAGATGAGTTGACTCTTAGATCTGATGATGAGGTTCGGAACGAAGTGCTCCCCATCACGACGCATGCCCGTCAGCTGAACTATCTCTGATGGTGTCAAAATTACGCTTCGAACGCGCATGCTGAACCGTTTGATGACACATATCGTGTGCTGGAGACAACATGCCGATCGATCAACCTTGCTTGCCGCCAGGGCGGCAGACGTACCGATCACCGGCGATTGACGGCGGCGGCGGGGAGACACGAAGGAACGCAGTCGGCGCAACAAGAAGATGAATTGGCGAAGCCATGTATCACCGCACTGAACAAGCTCGCCAAAGGTTTGTGTGAGTGGGGCTTGTGTTGTGAGATGTGAACATCGGAGATTTTGCATGATCACTAACTGGCTCTGGCTCTGGCTCTGGCTCTGGCTCTGGCGCGAGCTTGCTAGCTTGCAAGTATAGGCGCCAATGTTGGCTGGCTTGTTTTATTTTTGGCGAGAAGAAGACATAAGCAGTATCCGTAGGTATTTCTGTCTTGATTGCTTTCTTGTTCTCTACGGTTACTTGGCAGCTATTACTGTGTACACCCGCGAGAGGCAGCCAATATTAGCCAACGACAGGGTTTCGCTCGCAAGACAACAAGAAGCACACGAGAGCTGTTGCAGAATACCGCAAGACTTCTAGAACACGCAGCAGATCCTCCTCCAAGACCCCGCATGCCGGCTGTAGGGAGGAATGGAGTCGAATGACCGACCGACAGTGCCCGAGCCCCGAACCCGCTCTCCTGCGTGGGAAGCGTGGGAAGCGAGGGGCAGGGAGCCGGCGCGCGTGTCGGCCCCTTTTTAAGTTGGAGAAGGGCAGCTCACGACTGCGAGGCGCATCATGGAAGGCCCCTGAGCGGGAACGGGGGCGGGACGCATGGGATGGACAGCTCGCGACGGTCGCGCTAGTGGGCGTGTTGGGATGAGGGGCAGACGGCTGCCACGGGAGAGGATAAGCTCGTCGTCTGGTAGTGGTCTTCTTTGGGCTGCAATGTCTGTTTCGTAATCTGATCGCAGCATGACGGATGTGCTACTCGCAATCGAGGCTGTCGGTGAGACGAGATTTGGGGCGACACAGCATGGTCAAGAGGCGCCGACTCCCTGGCCGGGCCGGTAACACACGAGACGGAATTGCCGGCCGGACGAGGTGTGTGCAAGACGGGTAATGACCAGAGGGGAGTCGAGGAGTCGCAGATTGATCATGGGGTATGTCCTTGCTTTAGGACGAAGCCAGTGGTTTGCTGCGTAGTCGCACGGAAAGAAAGAGAAGACGCATGTGTCGAGAGAAGCTTGATCCGAGACGGGGTGTGGTCCGGAGCGAAAAGAGACATTATTGGATACCAAAGGAGCAAGCGACGACAGCGAACGTGCCTTGCATGACTTTTTCCTTGGTAAGTGCACCAGTGTCTCTGACGATCATGTCTCTGAATAGTTGGCTGGGGTTGAAGGCACGGCAAGCGATTCGCTGCATACAACGTACCTACATAGGTAAGTAATAATAGTAGAGAAGGCAGAGGACATTTGGCGCTCCAGGCGCATACATGGCCTTGCACGTTGTGAAGAGTAATGTATGAGCAGTCGTTGATCGACAACGATGGCAGCCCTCGTGATAACCATGAACTGCAGCCGGCACACTACCACGACCTTGGTTTGAAGTCGGCTGTAGGTTAAGTTAAGGAGAGGATGGACAGGTAGCTATCTACACAGTAAGGCACCTTGTAGATGAATTGGAACGAGTCCTTGGACGCGGCTTCCAGGCGTGGAGTGGCTCTCGGCTCGGGTAAGTGGGCCGTGGGTTGACAACTGTGAAGTGAAGCGGAAGGTGCGGCGCAGTTGCAGTCTGGGTGCAACTACTGCAACCATGTGGGGCTCTGAGGGAGCACGAGCCCTGTAAATTTTATGAGAAGGAGGAACGATGTGTTTTGGTGCTGTTTCTTAAACGAGCATGAGGTTTCCTGTTATTTGCTTAGAATGCAGGTCCTCTTACGGCTGATTTCCCGCCCTCTCTTCGGATCTTCGGTACCTAAGCACAGTTGATATAGCTAAGGTAGCTAAAGGCAGAATATACCGAGCTCGCTCTAGGCATGGAGGTGAGATAAAGCGGAGCGAGACCGGTCGAGGTGAGGTGAACCGTGAACTGAGGTCAAGCCAAGTAAGCCCGTCGGCAAGGTCCCGACACAGTGGAAGCGCCCAGGTGTGACGCTCCGTACAGATGCCGCAATTTACCGACGCCAGGCCTACTTTTTCTCGCGTATCTCGTAATTTTTCACCATGTGAGTCTGGGAAGGCTCGCAAACCTTTGTGCGTGTTTGAGTAGTGTGGTTATAGCGTGGGCAATAACCGGTAGTAATCATGTCTCACTTTCCCCAGTGTTGGTCCGAGATTGCTATCAATAGCAGCCGCCGTCAACGTGTTTGTTGGTTGGGCTGCAAGGCGAACGGCAAGCGAGTCACGATCGGGGCGACTCAGATGAGAGGGGGGACCACTCCAAGACTAGGAACCTTACTATGTAGGTAGAGCTCTACCTACTTGTACTTACATCGTTGTGCCTTACTGAAGGTAAAAGTACCTTACCTTGGGTACCTTGGTGTAGAATCCGTGGTACAATAGAGACCGAGTACCACAGTTATGCGCACAAGCGCTGGTGCCAGGAGATAGACAGGAGACAGGAGCCAGGAACAGGGACGATCCCAAGTATTTCAGTCTCGGAGACGGGAGGGCGCCAGCTGGAGCTATCGGGAGCTAGCTAGCTTCAGGTAAGGTACCCTCAACCCAAGGGCACCTGTAACTGAAAGTTTTCTCGTCACCATCTCATCGCCAGAGTAATAGCCGCATATCGCAGTTGTGCGCAGTTGGACGTTGGCATGATATGCCAGCTACATCTGGTCCTGACCCGGCAAGGTAGGCATGTTTTTCATTTCTTGCTGGGTAAGCTAAGTTGGCTTGGTCATACTGTACAAGATGATGTGGCGGTTCGAGGCAGGGAGGCAGGGCAAGGCAATAAAGAGAGGCAAACAACGTTGGGACACCTTGTTTTGGTAAATTCTGTGGGAGAAAGGGAGCTGCATGAAGCTCCACCGCCCACCGCCGGGCGCATCGCAACGCATGGCTGACAATCCGGGGCATTTGCAGCTATCGCAGAGATTTGTGCTCATATATTCGTACACAGGGAGTGTGATATGTACAAAAGTATTCGCGTGCACGCGCTATGTGCAGCCTAGCGCACCCTCCTGAGATTATTTCTTCGTCCATGGTGACCAGTCCCACGGCCCCGATCTCCATCTGGCCCCCGTTTTGGACGACAGCACCAGAATCCACTGTGTATTACCTGTAGAGGAGAAGAAGGTGTCTCGTCTCTCCCCCGTTCTGCTCCTGTCCCCTTTAGCTGAATTTCCCGCCCAAAGAAACGAGAGGGGGAAAATAAGCTCCCCTTCAGGTCCTGTGCCCAGCAAATAGGAGAGATGTCAAAAAAACAGGCCCAAACAGGAGTCGGTGCACCTGTCGTCTCAATTTGGTGTTTCTCTATGCGCACGTTTTCTCGACTGGAGCTGTTCCCAATATCATCAGATGCAGCTAACCAAACTTGAGCCCTTCTTATTATTTATTCTGCAGTAGAACACCACACACACCCCCATCATGCACATACACCTACACCTACACCTACACGCGAACACAAACCAAGCCAAACCAAACCAAACACACATAATAAGCAATTAAAAAGCAACGCATTCGGCGCGCATTCTTGCCGAACTTGTAATCCTCGTTGTCGCCCGTTTCGTCTCCCTTCCGCGAAACAACCCCCCTCACCCATAGTTATCTTTCTTCTTTCGTTCACTCCAAGGCAGTTTTGCTATCGACCTCATTGTCTTTCAACTTAAAGCCTCTTCCACCCCCCTTCGTCCCCTACCTTACCCTGCTGACCTCTCCCTCAACCTGTTATACTTGGGCATCCCCAACCATCCTTACCTTTGCCCTAACAACGCCTTGACTCCTCGACTTCGACTTCGACTTCGTCGTCATTGCCGCTCCGTCTTCGACCCGTCCCGGTTAAACCCCCCCCTGCCGAGACTCGCCAGCGTCCGTCCCGCTGCACTGTACTCCGTAGTCTACACTAGACTCGCTCAATCCTGGTTATTGCATTTCAATTCCAGGGGTAAGGGCACATCACCCCTAACCCGACCACACTGTCCTGCACCTGCCCGGGCAAGGCAAGACGTCAACCCCGCCGTCACCACCGCTACGACTATTACTACTACTACCACTACTACTTACCTTACCTGTTCCCACCACCACCTCATCTCGCCCTGTCCAGTCCATCCTCCACCGCCCGACGCCCGCTGCCCATCAGGTCTACCGCCCAGTGCCCAGTGCCCAGTGCACCAACGCTGCCGCCACCACCCTCGAACCCCTCTGCCCAACCCGATCAACTTGCGCTCGACACACACATTCCTCCTGACGATCCAACCTCGCGACTCGCAAACCTCGATTCCGTCTCGCCCTCCGCTCGCCTCTCCCACTCTCCCTCACCATGGCCGAGAAACCCTCAGTCCTAATCATTGGAGGGCTGGGCTATATTGGTCGTTTTCTGGCCCTCCACATACACGAGAACAACCTCGCATCAGAGGTTCGCGTCGTTGACAAGGCCCTGCCACAACTGGCATGGCTCGCCCCGGAGTTCCAGGACGCCTGCGCCGGCTCCAAGTTCATGCAGGCTGATGCAAGTAGAGAACGTAAGTCGCTCAAAGAAGACTCCCGCGAAACGGTCCCGATTCCCCTGCAAAAGTCCGTTCTCGGATTGCGGTCGCTTCGCATTTCGAATTGCCCCTTGGCAGGTGTAGCAGCCACCCCCAGACAACCCATAGTAAACTCGTTTTCTTGGCTGACCTTTTTTTTGCTTTTCCGCCGCCTGTAGAAGCCCTGTCAAAGATATTCGATCGCCCCGATGGTAAACAATGGGACTACGTCTTCAATTGCGGCGGCGAGACGAGATATTCTCAGGAGGATGAGGTCTACAAGGTGCGCTCTCTCGGCTTGTCGCTTGCCATTGGCAAGGAGGCCGCGAAACGCAAGGTCAAGGCTTTTGTCGAGCTGAGCACCGGCATGGTCTACAAACCCGACTCGTCCCCGAGTAAGGAAGGCGACAAGCTGAAGCCCTGGAGCAAAATCGCTGTCTACAAGTTGCAAGCCGAGGAGGAGCTGGCCAAGATTGAGGGGTTCGTACGCCACTGTCATGCATCTTGTTGCTCACCGAAGCTAATCAAATGTCCAGATTGAACCTCGTCATTGTGAGGTTAGCACACGTTTACGGCCCATACGCCTCGCAATGGGTTGCGACGGGTTTGTGCATGGCTCGCGTCTACCAGTACCTCGAGAGCGAAATGAAGTGGCTGTGGGACAAGGGCCTCCGGACGAACACGGTTCACATTTCAGACGTTGTGCGAGCGCTCTGGTCTATTGCAACATGGTACGACAGCGGCAAGAGCAAGTGGGACGACAAGTCCATGGGCAAGGTCGCCACGTTCAACGTTGTCGACAAGGGCATAACAACGCAGGGCACCATGGCCGAGATCATTGGAAACGTGTTCAAGATCGAAACGGGATTTCAGGGCCAGCTCATCAGCACGTTTGCACGTCTCAACATGGACAGTGTCGTCGACGACGTCAACGACGAGCTCATGGGCCCGTGGGCCGAGCTGCTTGAGAAGGCAGGCATCCTGCGACCTGGGCCCCTGACGCCATTCATGGAGAAGGAGCTGCTTAAAGACACGGATCTGAGCATGGACGGCAGCCGTCTGGAGCAGGTGTTGGGCTTTCAGTACGAAAAGCCAAAGCTTACCAAGGACCTCGTGGAGGAGGTGATTGAAAGCTACAAAAAGATGAACTGGTGGCCGTGATGGAACGAGCTAGAAGCATAAAAAGCGCGCGAATGAGTTAGACCCGGCGGTCGGATTCGAAAGTTCGAAACGGCGGCATCCGGAGCGTCATGATATCAATTGGGTCGTTTGTTGTTTGAGCTCCTTTTTTTTGACGGCGAAGAGCAGCATCCGGGAGCCGATGGCGGGGAGCCGGGGCATTGTACCACCAAGATATCCTTTTCCTTTTCTTCCTCTTCTATTGCTCCGGCCATATATGTGTATATTGGCAATTTCCGAGGATAGTAATCTATACGATGGTTATCACAGGACGAAGAGAGTTCCTGCCCATGCTGTAAGTGAAGGCGCGCGCGCGCGTGTGGAAGAGCTGCCATAGCTCTCGACGAAGAGACAGGGCGATGCCTGTTGGGCTCAGGCTGAAACATTGGGAGCTCACAGGACTTGTGCAGTGCGATGTGGGTTGAACTCCTCGGGCGAACGAATGGAGCTGGGGTGGTCCCAAGTCGAGTGCTGGAGCTTGGCCCCGCCGTAATAAGGAGCTTCCGTGCTTCTCGAAGCTGGACCCTCGGCTTTTCAGACGCAAAAGAGTCAGGCGGGCGGATCACCGGAAATTTACTCGAGTCGAGTTCGCAGCTTTCATTTTCAAATCCTCTAACCGCAGCAGCCTGCCTGGAGGGGCGGTCGTCAATTGGGGCCCGCTCATTCCATTCGTCGATTATGGGTGAGGCAAGGAGCAATCAGAAAAAAGGGACTCCAAAGGCGGCTTTTCGCCAGCGGCGACGACCGACGGCTACTACGCGACACGAAGGAAGGTCTGGCCGGAGCTATGCGAGCTGTCAATGTGCTGCGGTGCGACCTCTCAATGCATTGGGCCGTTGTGCGAGGGAAGCAAAGTTCACTGTGGGGAGAGGTGAGTAGGGGAGTGTGTGCGCTTTTTGAGGTTTTGTGAGGCGAGATCCGGACTTGAAACGGTTTTCAAAAGCGTTGCGAGAGGCGGAGATTCGTTGGACAAGGCGTCATTCGAGAGCAGGGGGACGAGCGCAGGTGTCAGAAGCCGAGGCTCAACTAAATGTAGGAGAAAAGCGGTATCCAGCTCGTCTTCCGTGCGTACGTCCCATCGCAATCACAAGTCCCGCAGGTAGGCACGTACATACATATGCATGGCCCGCTGCAGACATGCGAGGTTGATGGGAAACTCTGCCGATGATGCTGGCTCCCGCTCGGCGCCTCGCAAGAGGGCAAGGGACGAAAGAAATCGATTGTCATTGGGAGACGACGTTGGAACTGGGTGTGCGCCAGTGCGCCAGTGCGCCAGCGACTCACGCTACCGCGAATAGGTAGCTTAGCCTCATACTAATTAGAGGGCACAGCACACTGCACAGGCAACGTAGGAAAGGGAATCGAATGGAGCAAATGACGGGCCAAGGTGACATGCCGACGAGGTTGCATTGGTCCTGTGGTTTTGGAAAGAGCGCCCACAGCTGTCAGAAGCGAAAAACAACAAAAGACGACGGATCGCGTTCTGCCTCGGGATGTTTGTGACGGTGGTTTGGAGAGTTGTGCTTGGCCTGCCTGATTGGGCAAGTAGGTCATGACAGAAGTTGGCGAATTGCCACGCTTCCCCGCAACTCTGCCGGCGGAAGAGGCTGTATTCAAAATAGTGAGGAGGTCGTATTGACAAAGTTGTATTGATCATAGAATTTAATAGTGTAAATGTACAGATGTTGAGGATTGTCATGAGAGAGTGGAAAGGAGTGACAGAGACGTTTTCATATTCAGAGATGGGCCACGTGTAAGTGAACCTACATACTAGTACCTTAGGTAGCATCTAGGTACAAGTAGGTAGGTAGCTAATGTTCAACATCCAGACAACGTGTTAGGTATGAGGCCATAGTCTCACAATACTACCAAATCCAGGGTCTCGGGAAGACAAAAAAAAAGGATAACCTGTCCGGGGAGAGAGTGCGAACCTCGGGACGAATGCGAGATCAACAGGCTGGCAAAGACCAAGAGCTTCATGTGAAAGTGGAAGGGGCCACGGCCGAAGGTAGGTAGCTTACAAGTAGGTGCGAGGTCCCCGGAGAGGGGCTCCTACTCTGGTCCCGCCCGCTTTTATGTACCGTACAAGTATACCGCTCCGTCTCGTCCACCGGTACTCATTCGTACGGCAGCCGCAGAGCCTACCAGTCATGGAACGCGCGTACCTGGGAGCTATGGCACTGGACCTGAAGCCGAAGGCCGGGGCGGCCACGAAGGTACTAACTAAGCCGACCTGGTCTAAACTGACGTATAAACTCCGTCGCCGGCATTGGCGTTTCCCGTCCCGAGTGTCGTTGTTGTATCGTGTTGGACAGGCCCAGGGTTGGGCTGCTTGGTATCCACGTCACTTTGCCATACCCGAAGAATAAAAGCCACCTGGTTCATCCTGCCTCCATGGCTGCCTCTGCTACAGCGTACCCTGACTTCGTGCCTGCCTTGTGAATGACTGCGCCTGATTCACCCTTGCTAGCCCTGTATCAACCCAAGTTCACCTCGTCGACTCTGAATCAGTCGTCCGCCTCTGCTCCTCTACAAAACCGACCCACCGCCATCCCTTCCTCACGCCACCCCGCGATATCCAAAGTAGTTGATTACAACTCAACTTCTATCTACTTCTATACAGCACCGACGTCAACCTCGCGCAATCACTCACTTGCCCACCTTTGACCACACTGCACAACACCAAGATGGCTGCTCCCGCCAACATTACCATCGCCGACATCTCCGGCAAGTGGCTTATGGTACGCTCCTTCCCGGCCGCTATTGCGTACTCTCCCAACAGCACGACAATGATTAACTCGTCGCACAGAATAAAACCCTCTCCGACTCCCCCGACCCCGCCCTCCAGCTCCAGGGAATCGGCTGGTTCATCCGCAAGGCCATTGGCGCCGCCAGCGTCACCCTCCACGTCAAGCAATACCAAGCCCCTCCTTCGCCCCCGGGCACCGGCACCGCCCCCGTCACCCACATCGATATTGACCAGACCGCCACTGCCGGCCTCAAGGGAACCTCGGAGGAGCGCTGCCTCGACCTCGAATGGCGCGAGCACTCGGACTGGATGTTCGGCACCGTCCGTGGCCAGAGCACATTCATGTCGCCCGACGAGATTGAGGACGAGTTCCTCAAGAAGGGCTGGCTCGAGGGCGAGGCCGAGGCGACGGGCCCCGATGGCAAGAGTCACGTATACAGCCACGTCGAGAGCCTCGACAACGGTTGGACGGCCACGCAGATCTGGGGGTTCCAGACGATCGACGGCGAGCGCCGCTATGCGCGCAACGTGCTGGTCAAGAAGGGCGACAAGAGGGTCGAGATCCGTCTGGTGTACGACTGGCTCGGTTAGGTGAACGCGAGCGTCCGGGAAACATTGGGAGAGCAGGGCTCCTCTTCCTTCTCTTTCCTTTTTTTGTTTTTTTTTACGTCGGAAAATGGAAGCGGATATGAGGAAACGATTTTCTACCTTCGGAGGTGGCTTGGCTTGGATTACATTCAGCCTTATGGATATACACCGCGCGAGGAACCTCGAGAGCAAAGACTCGACAAAGAATTGAAAAAAATCTCTAAAAACTCCTATATTCGCGCGTGCGTGATAAAAAACCCATGTCACTGGGACAGAACCGTGTTGAATCGTCTGCTACCCGGCCGTTATAGTCCCTCCCGGTTCCATCAAACTGAACCGCCAACGCCTGGAGTTGATGCAGCTTCCCGTTCTACCTTTGTCTGTCTCGTGAACCATGCCGGTGGAAGAATTCCGCACCGATCGCGGGGTTGAGGCACTCCTCCATTCTATACAGTCTTCTATATCCTCGCCCTGATCCCAACCGCATTTAGGCCGGCCTCCGTTTGACAAACTCCTCGAGATCCTGCACCGTCGCCACACCCAGCACGAACCGCCTCTTCTCGTCGGTGACGACTGCAAAATGGCTCTTGCGGCCCTCGACGCCATCGCCCTCGAAGAACGCCTCGAGCTCCTCGAGCGGAGTTTGCATCGTGATGACGCGGTAGGTGCGACCTTTGCGCTGGAAGCGCACCATGGCCTTGGACAGCGGGTCCGCGGGGGTGACCTTCTCGGCGTCGAGGAGGGCCTGGAGATGCGGTATGGCGAGGTAGCCGACGAGGGCGCGGTGGGCGTCGACGACGGTGAGGTGGGTGTAGTCGCGCTCAAAGGCGGAGAGGAGGGCGGCGGAGATGGGGTCGTTGGGGGTGAAGGAGAGCGCGGCGGGGGGGTCGAGGTCTTCTACTGTTGCCTGTTGGGGGAGCGCACTTTAGTCAGGAGGATTGTCGGTTTGGTTTTGGGGGGAGAGGAAGGAGGCAGGGAGTACGTACGCCGCGGTAGCGTGAAGACAATTTGGAGACGTATGGGGAGGGGGGGTCGGCTGGCGGTGCGGGGTGGGAGGCTAAGGTAGCCATTTTGAATATTTTGTGAGCGTGGGTGTGTATTTGGTTCGTTGAAGGTGTCTTTTAGCTATCACGCAGTCGATTTTGGCAGGGCTCAAGAATGTTTGGCAGGTTGTGATGCAGATGTGTAGTGTAGGTAGGTCCGCAGCGCCTCGGCTCGATCGCGCATCGATTGGCGGGCGGCTGACGTACTGTAGGCCACGTCGGTCGTCACAACGTGTGGGTACGATCTGTAGGTGTAATCTGCATAGTTCGTCTATCTGAGCTAGTAGGCCTAGTGCTCTAATACAGATATAGTCACCTAACTACTACCTAAGGTAGTATATACTATAGTTACCCTTATTCTAAAAAATATACTAATATCTTTATTAGTATATAGTTATTATCTTACAAATCTTCTAATCTATTTATTTATTATATTACTTCTTATAATATTAATTTTAATATTCTATAGTAAGTTTATTATTTATATTTACTATACTATATTATATATATTAATATTATAGATAATATTAAAAATATTATAAAATTTTAAAATTTAGTATTATTTTTCTTCTATTATAAATTCCTTTAGTTTTTCGAGATTATTCTCTCCTGTAAAATCTGAGAATTTATATAAGTTATTATTCTTAATATAGTTTTCTAGTTATATATTTTTAGATTTAAAGTTATTATCCTTACTTTCTAATTCTGAAATATTTATCTCAGAATCTAAACTCTTAGTCTTAGTAAGAATTATATTAATTATATTAGAAACTATATTAATTATATTAGGAATTATATTCTTAGTTTTTATAATTATAAGAGTCTCTCTACTAAATCTGAAAAGATTAGCTACTCTATCTAATTCCCTCTAGTTAAAATACTCTATATTATCTTCCTTATAAATATTAATTATTATTTTTACTATTACTTTTAGGATATTCTTTTTTTTCCTAAATTCCTTCTCTATAATATAATAATATTAACTTAAGTAATATAAAAAGTAATTTATATTTCTAATTTATCTATTCTATTATTTATAAGAAAATAGAATATTATTTTCTTATATAATATATAGGAAGATTTAGATTTAATTATCTTTATAACTAGTAATTTAATAAAGTTAAGTATTTATTATTATATTTCTTTAGCTATAATATTACTAATATAGATAGATTTTATAAGTTATTTAGTATAAGTAATTTATTTAGCTTATTTAGTAGACTGAAAATTATTATCTATATTAAATATAGAAATTTTAAATCTTATTAGTATTTATATAAAACTTCTATTAATATTAGTTCTTTAAGATATAGATATTATACTAATTATATAGTTTTTATCTTTTTTTCTTATATTTATTTAGTATATTAGTAATAAATATAGATTTAAATCTATATTTCTTAACTATATTAATATTTTATATAGAAGTAGATTAGCTTTCAGCTAAGTTATCTAACGTTATTATTCTAAATATATTTCTACTAACTAATAGCTATTATATTATAATATATCTAGGAAAATATATAATTAGTTAACTACTTAATACTAATTATATATTTTTACTTAGTTTCTATAGTTATTCTTTATTTACTATATTCACAGAATTATCACTAAATTTAGAGATATTAATATTAAAGTAATTAAAATTTATATTACTAATAATAGAGATTAGTTAATTAATTATATCTCTTAGTTGGATATTTTATTTATTAGGTATATAATTAGTTTTATTATATAATAGAATTTACTATAAAGAATATACAAAAGTAAAATATAAAGTTTTTAGGCTGTAAGATATATATAAAGAAGAAAAGTTTTCACTCCTAATTTTTTATAAAGTATATATTAAATAGTAATTTCGCGAAATTCAGTTAGTTAAATAGAAGAAGTAGACAGTTTCCTATTTTATAAAATAGATATAACTTGATATTCTACTTACTAGAAAAAAAAGAATAATATAGAAGTTATTATAATTACGTAATATAATTATTATCTTTATTACTAAATATTAGATTATTAGGATTAGAGAAAGTATTTTAGAATCTGGATTTTAGGTAACTATTTATTATAATTAGAATCTAAATACTTAAATGTAGCTAAATATTAAGTTATCTTTCCTGATAGACGTTAGGTTATAACTAATTTAACTTCCTTAGATATATTTATAATTAGTAGAATTTATAGTAGTATTTATCTATAGAGATTAAGATTTACAGCTAGCTTAAGATAGTTAATAGAGATAATATTATATATTTTCTATTTAATTAGAAGTTCTAATATATATACTAATTACTTAATCTTTTTAATAACTTAGAAAGATTCTACTATTTAAATATTATACTTATATCTAACTACTATAGTCTGTAGAATTAAGTATTCTCAGTATAACTTCAGTATTATTTTATTTCTAATATGAAAAAACCTTATTATATATTAATAGTTATAATAGTATTTTATTATTATACTTATAATTACTAATATATTTTATATATATAACTTATTATTATAAGTTTATTCTTCAGATATAGTATTTAGTAGAGTTTCTATAATATTATTAAGTGTAAATTTATATATAATAATATTTAGTAATTAACTATTTACTAAAGATCTTATATTATTGTATATAAATTGGATCTATAAGATAACTTAATTCCAGTATTTTAGAGATTATTAACTTTAAATATAATATTACATTATAAAGGAGATTATCTAGATAGTTCTCTCAGATTATCTATTTATCTAGAAGTAATATATTACTATATATAGTAATTTTAATCCTATTTCTTTCTATTTAATTATCTAGAGTCTAGTGAGGAATTTAGAATCTCTATTATTAATAATAATCTTTAGAATTCCCTAGTTAGTAATAAGTAGTTTATTATATAATTAAGTATCTTATATATCTACTATATTTTTTAATAATTCTAATATAAACTGAATCTTCTTAGAGAATTTATTAACTACTATTAAGATAATATCTTAATTAAATTTAGAGATAGATAATATTATTATAAAGTGAATAGTTATTATATAGTATAGATATAATAATAGTAAGATCAGTTAGAAATTACTATATATTTTATAATTATATATTTAGTATATTTAATAGTCTAGATATTTTACTAGATATTCCCTCAATACTTTTAAGCTATTATATATATAGAATCCCTATAACTATTTACTAATTCTAATATATTTTTAATAGTTAGTATTATAGATTATTCTCAAAATATTAGTAAAATAACTTCTTAGAATATAAAAGTTTACAGATTAATAATTATTTAGTACTTTCTAGATAAATCTATTATTAATTATAAATAGTAGATTAGTTATATTAGTTAGTTTAGTTTTCACTAGATTTATATTATTTTATATTATCTATAGTATCCTTTTCTAGATAAAATTACTATTATAACCTTAAATAATCTTATTATAGAAACTTAAGTCTAACTATATGATTATTATAGTTAGTTTTAATTAAGATAATCTAATTAGTATATTTACTATTATTAATAATGAAGTTAGTAATATTAATCTTATTAAAGATAGAATACCTATAAGATTATTAGTAATATATAAGATATCTATCTTATCTTATATATAATAAATATTATAATAATCTTTAGGGAATTTATCTAAAGCTTCTAGAGTATCTAGATTAGTTTTATTATTAGTATCTAATCTACTTAAAATATTCAGTATAAGATAATCCTTACTAAGCTTATATAAGATTATAATATTAAATTAGCTGAAGTATTCTATTATTCTAACTAGCCTCTTATTTACTATAGTTTATAATATAGAATTAGAAATATTTAGTATCTTATAAAAGCTAAAATTCTTAATAACCTTATAATTTATAAATAATATAACTAGTAATTTATCTATCTATTATAACTAATATAATATTTTTATAATATTCTATACTAAATTATATATCTCTAGTTTAGTTAATTAATATTTCTCCTCAGTCTCACTTAATATTTAACTTAAGTAAGTAATTAGTAATATAAATATTTAAAATACATATTTAATTCTGGAGAGATTATTATTAGCTTATTTTATCAGTTTTACCTATATTATATTATCTTTATACTATATTATTGTACTAATACTAATAAGTGAGATATTAAAGTTAATAAATAATTAGTATTATAAAGAGAAGAATATTCATAATCTCTCTAATATTAAGGTCTCCTTAATTATATTAAATATAGTAATCTCCTTAGCTGTAAGTAATAGGATATTAATTATAATTACCTAAAACTTATATATTAACTTTAATATCTTACCTATCTTTAGTATTCTATCTTTATTATATTATTAGTATATTACTAATAGTAATATCTTATAATCTTCTAATAGCTTAATTATTATAGTAAATCTTTAAATCTAATATCTTAAACTCTCTACTAACTTAATAAAACTTTCTAATACTTATAATATAGTGGGAAACTTAATTACTTTTATTATCTTAACTTTACTTTTAGTTAATATTAATTCCTAGAAGTTAACTATTATTCCTAATATAATTATAGATAGATATCTAGTAAGAGATTTACTTAATTCTAGAGAAATATTTCTCTAGTTAAGCTTACTAAATATTTTATTGAGGTTTTTAATATATTAGTTAAGGTTTTTGGATATAACTATAACATTATTATAATAGTAATCTGCTATTATTCCCTATAGTAGATTATTTATAATCCTCTAGATATATATATTACTATTTTTAAAGTTTATAATAAATATATTAAATATATATTATCCTTAGTATATTATAATAGTAAATAGCTATCTATAGAAGAAGTAGATTTTCTATTAGTAGTAAAAGTGAATTATATTAAATATAGTAATATAGATTATATTAGCTACTCTTAAGGGAATATAGTTTATTATTTTTATTAGATAAGTATTTATTATAATAATACTATTAAGAGGATAGATATTTATAATTATTCTTCCCTTATAATCTAGATTATCTAATTTTATTTCTAGTAATAATATTCTCTTAAGATAGTTTATATTATTTCTCTAAATTATAAAAACTGGAAATAACTATAATATTTATATTATATTTAGGAATATCTTTCTTAAGTTAACTAACTTACTAACTATATTCTTAATTATATATTTAGTTAGTCTATTAGTAGGATAAACCTAATATTTTCTATATATATCAATACTAATCTAGTTTAAAATAGATTCTTATCGATTTATCCTTATTTACCTTAGTGAAATCTATATTAGTGAATATAATAGTTTATTTATTCAGTATTTTTAAGATAGTCTCTATATTAAATTACCTATTATAGATTTTAACTTCTATATAGTATTTAATATAGTTATTTCTAACTATTATATAATTAAGTAATTACTTCTCAGTATAGAGAGGCTTTTTTAATATAGTATTTAATGTTTCTTTTATAGTAATTTAGTCTACCTAGAAAACTTAAATAGTTAGTTAAATAGAAACTAATTTACTAATTAACTAGTTAGTCTTAATATTTTATAGTTAGCTTAAGTTATTATATATTAGGATATATATTATATTAGTATCAGCTAAGAGTATATATATTAATATTAATAGATTATCTTTTAGTTTAAATAATAAATTCTATTTAGATATATTTAGAATATTATATCTCACTAATATATATTTTAACTATTCTAGCTAGATTATTATTATTATATTAGTAGTAATTTTATTATTATATTATTATTTATTTCTCTAAGTTACTATAGGGATCTATATATTATAAGATTAAATGATAGTATATTTTTTACTATTAAGAATATTAAATTTCTCTAGATTTATAATATCTATACTAAGTAATATACTTACTGTTAGGTTATTTATAATTAATATTTTTTAGATTACTTGAATAAATATTAATTACCTACTTTTTAATAATTTACTTTTAAAGTTAAGTAGTATAATAATATACTTAGAGGTAGAGTAAGTTATATTTCTAATTTCCTTAATAGAGATTAATATTACCTAATTCCTAATAGTTAGATTAGGAAAGTATTTAGTAAGGTATATTTAATTTACTAGTATAGTTAAGTAATTAGTATCCTTATAGATATCTAATTAGTTTTTCTATATTATTAGTAATATATCTAAAATAATTTAGAATCTTAAAATAAGTTTAAGTGTGAAATTTGAAACTAGTTTCTATTTTAGTTAATATATCTACTAGAGATTATATTAACATAAGTATAATATCTATATTATTTATAATAAAGATATTATAGTTTTTATTATTCTGGATTATACTTTAGTATAAAATAATATATTTATAAAGAATATTTCTATTAAGGAAAAGATTCTTATAGATATTATATATTCCTAGGATAGTAGTAGTTATTATTATTAAGAAATTAGTAGCTTTATTATTGTTATTACCTATAAAATTAAAATTATCTTCTAGTTATATTTAATTATTTTATATTTTATCTTAGAATATTTTATTATATTATTTTATATAGTTTTTATTAATTAATAGTTACTAATATATATTAGTCTAACTGGAAGTATTTTATTCTAATTTATTATTATTTATTATATAATATATCTTACTTTTTATTAGTTATATTACTAGTAATTTATAGTTTTTAGGAATTAGTTTCTAGAGGTTCTAAAGATTAATTTTCTGATTATCTATATTCTAGTTAAATTTATAGGATATATATTTTTAAGTATATAAGTTTAGCTAGATTTAGTTAAGTTAGAAAGTTAGATTTCTTTTTTAGTTAGGTTATTATTATTAATCTCTAAATTATAGTATTTTATTATTAGTAAATTATATCTATTATAATCTATTAGATTCTAATTACTATAAGTAACCTCTCTAGTTAGTAAGTATAATATAATTTAGATAGAAATTATATCTAAATTAGCTACTAACTTATTATATCTTATCTGGATAGAATTAGTATTAAGGAAATTACTTTCTAGTTAATATCTTAAATATAAACTTCTGAATTCATATTAATCATAGGAAACTATCTAAAATAGTATTTAATATTAATAGTGAAACTACTAACTTAATTAATCTATTAAAAAACATATAAATAATTCTTAACTATCTAAATAAATTATTAATATTATATATTTTTATATTTTATATTATAGTCTGAATATAGGATAAAATATTTTTTTTATTAGTTATATTCAATAGACTATATATTACTTTCTTCTATTTTATTATTATATTACTATAATATAGTTAGAATTATTTCTTAAGTTTAGTAGTTATAGTAGAAATTAGAGTTATTTTTAATAACTTTTAGTTACTATTAGATAGAATTTAAGAATACTAAATTAAAGCTGATCCCTAGAGGTATTAAATTTATATGTTCCTAATAATATTTTCTCTATTTATTATAGAGAGATTATCTAATTTATCTATAAAAATTAAGATATTTATATAAATTATAAGTTTACTATTTATTATTATTTCTAATTTATTAGGATTTTTAGTATTAAGATTAAATATTCTTATATTTATTAGTTTAAAGTTTATATAGTTTATAGTATTATTATTTAGTTAGTAGTTACTATTAATATTCTACTTTCTATTTTAGTTAAAAGCTTCTACTATTAAAGTAGTAATATTCTAAATAATACTAATATATTAGTTTATTATTACTATATTTATTATTACCACTACTAATTCTACTATTAATAAAGTTATAGTTTTATTATTAGATCCTGAAAGTTAAAATATATTATTTTACTTTAAGGTTATTTAATTAGAGTATTAAAGAGATTAGTTATATTAGATATCTATTAAATATTATTTCTATTACTGAAATTAATTAAACTAATTATTCTATTAGTATTAAGTGAGAGATTAAGATATTAAAATCTCTTAATTAACTATATAATATTTAATTAGAATATTTCCTCTATTAGGAGTATTTAAAGTGAGATAGTTAGAATTAAGAAATTATATTAAGTGAAGATTATTATTCTATAATATTAATTATATACTATAGATTATAATATTTTTTTAGAATTTTATTTAATAGGAAATGAAATATATAAATAGAGTTTTAATAATTATATTAGTTTTTTAATAGTATTTATAATTTTCTTTATATAGTTAAAATTATAATTATTAATTATTTCTATATAAGTAATATCTAAATAATATATAATATATTCTAATTTTCTCTTTAAGTTAAGATTGGATATTAGTAATTAGTAATTAGTTATAAGAAGTTAGAATAAAGTAAACTATAATATAATATATCTTAATATTATAATATTGTTAGTTTAATCGTCAGGGTAATCGCACGCCGTACGTGATCTCGTCGTATGGGTGCAAACTGGTGTTCTGGTATTCGTTGTTGTTATTGTTACGTTACGTGGTGCGTAGCGCCACGTAAGGCTCTAGATCTACAGCATGGCAATTGCTTACTAATTGCCACGCCACTAGGCTACGGCTGGCGCTGGGTGCCAGGCACCCATGGCTAGTAGGCTATGGAGGGTATGCCGCCACGTATATAGTAGTGCGTACGGTTACTGTATACCCTACAGTATGGCGTAACCGATACTGGCAACTTTTCTTTTTGTCGCATGCTCTAGTGCCTATCTATTTACATGAAAAAATGGTACCTTTTACGATCTACGCCCTTTACCTGAATAACGTCTGAATGCCTATTTATCTACTCCGCTTAAGTTACTTATCCCTCTATTTGAATAGTTATGTGGTTTAAATCGATAAATCTCTTGAGGATACAGTTTAGAGTGCCCTTCATAAAGATATCAGTAATATTATTATCTCCATTAATCTACTATACCTTATAGAACTTACGGCACTTATATAACTATCTTAATACTATAATATTAATTATCAGACACTTCTCTTTAGTAATATTAAACTTTATAAGGTATTTATAAAATAAGTATAAGTTAGTATATATAATAGTTAGGATCTAAGGAAACTTTTAGTAGTTAAGAATCTTCTTAAATAATATAGCTATAATATAAGTAAAGTCTATATTAGTTATTATAATATAAATCTCTAAAGTAAGTATACTCTTAGTAACTTTCTTACTTTTAGTAGATAAATAATATATAAAGTTACTATAGAAGTTAAACTAACTATTACTAGTTATAGTCTCTTAGCTTAAGATTATTATAAATCCTAGTTAAGATAAGAAGTTAGTGTTATTAGTAAAAAAGCTATTAATAAAAATATAAAAATATATTTTAGAGAGGTTAAATAGTATAAAATTGAAACTTCAGTTAAGATACTCTATTTACCACTTAAGCTATTTATTAAATGTAGCAGTATTATTACTTAAGGGTTATTATTCTTATGCTATATACGAGAGGTTAAATAGAGCTTCTAGTTAGTATATAGAGGTAAGATATATACCGCACGCATATTATTTAATATATACCTTCTTGAGTACCTTAGGTATAATATATATATTAATTAGGATTAATTTTTACTTTTAGTACTTTTAGTATAGGTAGAGATAATTACTATAGAGTAATAAGATACCTCTATTAAATATAAGAAGTATAGTCTCTAAGAGTATAATTTTAAGCTTTACTTTAAATAAAGCTTTTTTAAGCTCCTTATCCTCTCAGTAAGAAAATACTATATTAGAGAGGCTAAGGATGTTATTAGTTTATATACTAATGAAGCTAAAAGTGTTATTTTGAGCGTGCGAGATAAGGAGGTATAGGTTATATATTAAAGTCTCTATTTGTAATTACTTCTTGTGGTGCGTAGAGTAAATTACCTACTAGTAGGTTCTAGCCTCAGTAAAGTTATAAAGTAACTTAATAATAATTATTATAGAGTCTAAAGGATACTACTTTTTAAGGTATGAAAGTAGATTAGCTATAATATACCTTATAAGCTCTATTTTAGCTTAAATATAAACTTAAGTAATATTATAAAGTTATATTATTATATTTTTATACTTAAGGAGGGTTAAAATTACAGCTAAAATTAATTACTAGCTATTCTATTAGATTATGAGTAATTATATTAAAATCTCAAACTTACTATAGTCTCTAAAACTTTAAATTATAAATTTTAACTTCTTATATATCTTATTAGTATTCTTATTTTTAATCTTATTAATAATATAAAACTTAAAATGCTTATAGTTCTTATAGAGAATAAGATTATATTAGATAATTTTTATAATATTATTGTTAATAATATTTTTAACCTCGTTTTTAATTAACTTTTTAAATGGTAAGCTAGACATTATAATTATATCTTTTGCGTGGAGGGTAAGTAAGAATACTAAATTTAACTGCTTCTTAGCTATAAGATATACTATAAAATAAACCTCTTAGTTAAACTCTAGAGGTAGTAAACTAACTATATACCTGCAGGTTATATAACTTAGAAGCTCCAGTGTAATCTAAGTTATTTATAGTTAAAGTAGTAGATTACTAACTACTTAGGGAGGGAGGATATTATTATCTCTTATAACAGAGGCAGTATAAGGTATTAACTATATATTTAGAGCCTCAGAGATAGTTACAGATAAAATCAGAATAGCTATATAGGATTATAAGCTTCTATTTACCGTTAGGTTACTTAGAGATCCTTAGCCTAACTGAGGGTTAGTATATAAAGCTATAAATACTAGCTTTTATAAAGTTATAGTTCTAGCTATATTATTATTAATCTCTTATTTATTACTTTTAAAATACTATTTTATAGCTATTAATTAAAACTCTTAAGAGCTATAAGGAAGCTTGAGAACGTAAATCTTACTATAAATAGCAATAAGAGGATATAACCCTTACTAGCCCTTTTTCTCTCACTATATACACACAAGAGTCTAGAGTAGAAAGATTATCACGCGAGAGGTATCAGGGCCGTTACGCGTTACCAAAGTAGTATTAATAGTGTATTTGGTATACTTACGGCAGACCTCTTCCGTAGCTTTATATATAGCTTAAGCCTAAGTAATAATATCTAGAGAGGAAGCTAAATTTTCTATAAAGTATAAGTATACTCTAAATATAAGTGAAGTAGGTATAAAACTATTTAAGCTAGTAGTATTATTAATTACTTTATATACTACTTGAAAGAATATCTCTTAAGTAGTAGTAGGAAGCTCTATATAGTAAATCTTATATATATAATAGAGGAGTGTATAGTAATACTTAATTTTGCTAATATTATTATATATCTTAATAGGTATAATATAAACTGTTAATCTTATAGTCTTTACTTCTAATCTAAAATTTTCAGATTGGAAAGTTATATCTATATTAGTAGTGATATAATTAGGAGGGTTTTAGTATATATTAATCTAATATACCTTGAGAGCCTTTTATATTACTTTCGCTGATAGGTTAGGTAGAAATTGAGTAATATTAAACATTATAGTAATATTAATAATATAAAGTATATTATAGTTATTAATATAGATAATATTGATAATAATCTCGAAGTTAAAGTTAATATCACTTTAGATAGCAAAACGAAATCACAAGGAAGCTACGCTATATATTTAGTAGTAGTAGTAATACCTCTTAAGAGCCTCAAAAGCATATTATTCAACTAAATATCCCACCTTAGTGAGGATATTGTGGAGGTACACTACAGCTAGATACCTAAAGCAGCAGTAGAGTCTCTACATCTCTATCTCCATAAAGTATATAGAGGTAATTATTCTCTCCTTATTAAGAAGTATCCACAGATACCCCCATTTTCAAATAACAAACATAATCTTTTTACCCTAGCAGAGCTTATTATAGATATTATTAAATATAATACTAAGGTAATCTATATCCGCAAGGTAGAGTAGGAAAAATATATTATATAAGATTATATAAAATATAATAACGCCAAACAGTATAGGTATATCAACTATTTTAAATATTATAATAAAAGTAGCTCCTCTAAAATATATTATAACTAGTTTACTTTATAGAGATATAAAAGTAATAGAGAGGATAACTAACCACTTTAATATAGTAAACTGGGAGTATCTAGTAGTCAAGAAGCTAGCAGTATCTAAGTTAGAAAGAATACCTTAAAATACTATACTTAAGTAGTAGCCCTCAAGCGTAAAAGTATACACAGAAGTAGCAGTATTATCTATAAGTTTACTACTAGTAGTAATACTCTTAGTGAGGATATAAACTACTACTTAATCTTAGAGGATTCTGATAATTTTATCTTTATCTAAAGTAATAAACTTCTCACTATAAAATAATATAAAAAATGCTCCTAAAGTAGATCCTATAAAGTAATCCTCCTTAAGATTAATACTTATTTAATATTATACTATAATATCTTTATTAGTATCCTCTAGTAGAACTTTAAGATTATTATTATTAAAACTATTAATATCTTTATAGTTTACGAGGAAGGTTTAGTATACTACTGCAGAGTATACTTTAGAGTTAATAATTAACTTATACTTATTATATAAAATATACCTCTCCTTAAGAGTATATTTTATAGACTAACAACCAGGTTTACTATACATATAGCATTTCTGATTAGCATAGCTATATATAGGTATCAGAAGTAAGTAACAGCCACCTGAAGCGTATAGTTATTGTGATGGGCCTGGGGGCCATGAGGCCATGGGTGGCCATGGGGCCAACTAGGCTGTACGG